>NW_019168481.1:20944656-21122117 GCF_002303985.1 Durio zibethinus
TAAAGATATATGGGAAATTTACATTGATTAATTACTTTCTCGATCGGTTTTGAAGTCCTCTCAATATTCTCAACAAGGACTATTTCTATGGCAACATAAATACATTCAAGACATCCTTACTTGGAATCAAAACTGTCTCTACTCTCTACTCCATTGGACTTTCTTCTTCTTATTCTCAATTAGGACTATTGGCTGATCCAACAATATACATGCAGGAAAGTCTGCTAGTGATGACATGTCCTTAATTTGCTGTGAATAATTAAACCTTGCTCAATACATGCAATAATAGTCTGCTAGTGATCTTGTGAAGGCCTTTAGTATCTATAACTTCATATAAAACTTATCCCCCAGCATCTTTGGAAAGGACAAGTAAGCAATATTAAAAAAAAAAAATTGAGGGGTAATTGTGGAAATAAAGCTTCTCCAGAAACTTCTCCAATCACCTGAAGGGAAAAGCTTCTTGAAAATGCAGATAGGGGAGAAAGCAAGAAAAAAAAGCTCACTCCAAAATGGAGAAGAATAGTAGTCGGTTGAGAGAGGTGAGAGAGAGGGAGAGATGATGAGTTACCCCGAGAATGGGATCTTCAAGAGCTTGAAAAATGGCGGCAAACACTGAATCCATTGCCTTTGAAAAAGAATCGAAGACCTTTTGTGGGTTTAGTGGAAGTTTGAGAATTATTAGAATCAGATGAGGTTTCTATTTCTTATAAGATGAGATTCTTGGGTTGGTTTCTTTTAAGCAGCGGGTGCTTAAAGACCTTAAATTCAACTGTGGTGTTTCTGCTTTTCACAATGCTGCACTTTTTCCGACGGTTTTTTGGAACTTTCTTCGATGACTTTTTTTTCTAATTTTTACTTCTTTTGAAATGTGGTAGGTAGAAGATGTTGGAGTAGAATCTGAATCGGGAGATGGAGATGAAGACTGACAGTGGGTTTCGACGTCGAACCAATCCTTCGATTTCGGAGCGTCTGACAAAAAATCTATAAGTTGAAATTCTAAGGACTTTTTATTACTGACAATTTATGTTCGGTTAATTTATGTTTTTCCATTGACTTTATTTTAAGTTGCGAGGATTCGGATTATGAGGTTTTACATGTTTGCATGTTAAGTATATTAAGAGTAAACTCTTTCAACAATAAAAGCAAGATTAAGTTTTTGGGTTTTCTGCAATAGTCTATCTAAGATTCAATTCTCATGGGTAATTTTCCTTTCCCCTTTTTTTCTTTCTTTGCATGTTTAGTCTACTCTTTTTATTTTGCTTTGCATGCAACTTTTTTGGGTTTATTAATTTTCAAAAGTTTTTGCTATTTCTGATTTTCAAAAGCATGAAAGTTGCTCCTAGGGCAACTTTCATACTTCAATATTTTGTATAAAAGTTGTTTATCTTGCTGGCAAAAAATATAAAAATGTCATATAGGTACATACTTGGCTTATTTGTATGATGCATTTACCTTTTTCATCGTCATAAAATATGTTAAAAGTCATTTTCTTGATTTTTTAAAAGCCATAATAATTTATTGCATTATCTTATGGCACTATCAGTTGTCATCTTTAATATTCTGCTTAAGTTTTAATGTAATATTTAAGGCTAATTTTTCTGTCTATTAGCTTAATGCATCTTCTACCATGCTCATTGTTGGATGTTGTTTTCGTATGTAGGAATGAGCATCTGAGCACTGTTCAGCACCTTTCCGAGCTCCTCAGTTGTGGGATTGCCCAAGCCATGCAGATATTGATGAGAGAACTGATATTTGGTCGTTGGGGTGCACTTTATATGCAATAATGTAAGAACTAATGCTTAGACATGCACTTATACAATGTTTGCTTTCTTTTAATGAACTTTTTGTTGTTTTACATTTTGTCCTTTTATTATCATTCATCAAGTTCTTTTGTTAAACAATATAGTAAGCAAAGTGTCTGAGCAAGTCTTGTGGCTGGAATCTCTTTATTGGTTTCCTTCTGGCTTAAGCTAAGGAGTAGATTTTAAGTATTTGATGTGAAAGTTCTATAATGCTAAAACCAAGGCTATTGTTTTTTCATGTAGTTGTCCATTGGTGTCTAAGCCTTAGAATATGAACACTAAAACACATGAAATTATACAAATTCAAGTAATTCAGCAGTTTAAAGTAGCGTACAAAATCACACACAATGACTAGAAAGCATCTGGTCCTAAAATGAGTAGTCATGGCTTACCTAAACTTTTATGTAAAAAAAAAAAAAAAAAAACATGTTTGCTTTAATCTTCTTTTACCAATCTTATTTTGCTTTAAACTGAAGCAAAACACTCTAATGTGACTGTTTCATGCACAAATTCATTACTTTGTTTGCATCAAATTGTTGTCATGCTTTTTCGTGCTGATATTACTTTCTTTTCTAAAAATAAGATCAAATTATTGACATGCTTTTCATGCTGATATAACTTTCTTTTCTAAAAATAAGACGAGATTTAACAGTAGCCAAAGTCACCATTGTGTAATTTTTAGCTTAGTTCTGTGTTCCTCCTTTTCATGTATGTGCTATTTGAAATCCAAACTTCAACACTTAATCATGATTCTTAAACTTGTTATATAAGACCTAATGCTTGTTTTTTCAATTTAAAGGTAAAAAAGGAAGGAGATATACCCATAATTGTAATAGTAAGTTATAGTCCATGTAAGTATACTCATTTATGTGTTTACTAAAACCTACAAATATACATAGGAACGCATTGAAAGGAGCCACAAACATGTGACAAACTTTTATTTACAGCCGAAAAGTCTGAAAAGAAACCTGAGAAGCTGGGGTCGACTCACCACTCGACACTCACCAATGCCAATTACCATAGGCCTTCAGCAGCTAGGATGGTGCTAACTAGAAAACCAGTGACTATACCCCATCGAAGAGTAGTAGTAGTTAGAATATTTAATTTGGTCCGTCAACCTGATTTTGCGACACCATGATGCACATTTTACCTTCCCTTTTTAAGGTCAATTACCAAAGTTTGCAGGGCCATATCGGATACCTCTCACTTTGAATCTAATTTTCTCATATCTGGGTCTTGATAAAGCTACCTGATCTTCTTTTTTCACGTATAAAAGTTACAAAGTGCATGGTAAGTAAAAAGAAAAAAAAATGAAAACAAAGGCAGCTCATAGGAAAACAGATTATTAGCGGCTTTTAATAAGTGAACTTTATGCTGGAATATTTTTGAGTGATTGATTCCTTATGTTGTTTTTGGATTGGACATCTCTTCTTTGTTTGACAAGATTCCATTATAGTCATATTATCAACTATTTTCTTGGAACCTTGCATTGGGTGTTATTTTTTTAGTCCTTATATATGAACAGAATATGTAAAGAAGGAAGATGATTGGTTGGTAGTTGTTGAGGGCACTTATTTCCGATTCTTCATTACATTCCAAGTATTGGATTAATGGATTAGGTACATGGAGCCAAAAAAATCTATCCAATGAAAGAACATACTATTTTGGGATGTCAAATCAAATTCCCCTTCTAGATGCATTTTCAGGGTCGGCATGGAAAGCAGACATTTTATCTTTCATGTCTGGTAATATATTTCTAAGGGCTTCATGTTTTTGAATCCTTTTCAGTTCTTTGCTTCAGATGAGAGGATAAAGGCTCTCAGAAAGATGATAATGGCAGGTAACAGCAGAACCGAGGAAAGCAGCTCTTAACCTCTTACTTCCTTATTAGAGATCTGACTTTGAGGAAATTATCTGTGCAATGGATAGTACTTCTGATCTTTTGTGGCTTCTTTTAGAGCATGTGTGCTTCTTTTACTGTGTGATGTCAACATGTTGGAGCTTTGTTGGCGTGTAATATTTGCATAGGGAATATCTTATTGCCCCTTTTTCGTTTACATCTCTATGAGGAGTGTGAATTTCATTTTTAATTCCAGACCTTCCAGAACAATCCGATTGTTGGACTCCCACTTCATGAATTTCTTCCAGAGGGTGACTTAGAACAGATGTAAGTGAATAACTTCAAAGACTGGCACGACTGAAGGTGAAGTTTTCTCAAGAATTGAAAAAGTATCTGGAAGTGAATCCTATGCTTGGTTTCCAGGGGTTGCAGGTTAATATTCCTTCTAAGAACCTTTAAAGCTGATGGTATTTGTTTTCCTTTTTCATTTCTGGCAATGGCATAGTGAAATAAATCTTTAAGTGATGGATTTCTATGCTTAATATAGTTTGATTATGACAACAAATTTCGTTTCATATCTGAATCTTTTGAAATAGTTTGATTTCTGATTTACATCGGAGTGTATGCAAATAATGAATGAAGCACAAGAAAGCTCCAAATGGAGCATAGGTTGGATTTGGAACCTTTTCTTCATTTTTCAGGTTGTGAATGAAAAAGCTAATGTGCCGGAAAATGCCATCATCACGGTATTGTATATTATATAATATATAATATAATTATTTATTATTATCATATGTATAACGTAGTCAAATCTTATAAGATTTTTATGTATGTTGTAATATAATATTATATATGATTAATAAAAAAATATAAATTAACTATTTTAGTTTTTATCTATATTAATCATATTATTGTTTATATAACCATTTAAACTTCCAAAATTTACTTTTATATATAGTTAATAGAATGAAAGTTAAGGTAGAAGATAAAATTAGCATTCAAACATTTTATTTCCTATCAGACTTTTGGTTTTGCATCTCTCTTCTTAAAAAAGTATCATTAAGGATAAATGTGATTTTTATGCATTATATCACTTGTTTATAACAATTGTGTAGATAATTTTAATTGAATTTACTTCAGCCAAAATTTGTCATTGGGCTTAATTAATTAAAACTCAAATTCATTTTACATGAGATTTTGAAGTTCAGATTTGCATCTGTGCAAAATTGACTAATTTTTAAAACTTTACTGCTAAATATTTTTTAATAATTTTGATTTTGATTGGTTTGGATATAATTTTAAAATTTGAGATTGAGTCCCAAAATTTAATATTTTTTTAGCAAATGATTTAAATTTAATCATTTTATTTTGATTAAAGCAATTATTGTTTATGAATCTAGTTTTTTGTTTTCTATAAATTACTTTTTTCAGGTTAATAAGTCCCATTTATTCGACTCCGTTTTAATAGATTATAAAATGGAAAAAAAAAGGAAAAAGAAATTTTAGCATTCGTTTGAGCGACAAATGCCAACTATATTTTAGTATCAACATTTAATTTTTATAATATTAATGTTGTAGCTTTTAGTAAAACCGAAATTATACCAAACCATGGGGCAAGCTGAAAACTTAGCTTATCTCATTTTGTAATTAAATCTAATCACAATTCAGTTGGTCAATGGTTGAATGAAAATAAAAAAAAAAGAATGGTTGTTATAATTAAGTATAACAAGCTTCATATACATTTTTATTAATTAGTTAGATAAATAGACTTAGTAAATGGTGCGACTCTATTTTATTAAATGAGTTGTTTTATTTTAATTTGGTACCTCTATAATTAATGCCATATGGAAGGTGCATGTTTAATAATCTCATGTACGTAATTAATTATTTACCTTGTCTTCGTTATTTTCTTTCTTCTCTCTTGATTTTTTACATTTTGAAAAAGCAAGAACAACCCCTTTTTTTTTTTTTTTAGCTTTTAGTAATTAGAACATTTATGCTCGAATTATTTATTTTCTCAAATAATGTAATATAGATGGAAAACATAAATACATATAATGGTATTGAATTCATCAAGTGCAATGATTTTTGTTATATTTATATGTTTAAATCGTCTTAATTTAATGGTTGTGAGATTTATTTTATCATCACTTCCATATATTGTCCTACATGTGAGAGAGTGTTTCACTAAAAAAAAAGGTAAAACTCACATCTGTTAAATTGGAGCAACTTGAGCACATAATCAAGTGTACTCATCCTATTTATTGTCAATTAATTAGTTTTAAGTTAGATGTTCATTTAAATTTTAATATAATATCAAAATAAGTATTTTCTTGTTTGTTAGCTTTTTTATGATAAATTTGTTATGCTTACAATGTGAAATTTATGTCACATGATAAAGATTATTATATTTACAAACATGAAATTCATGCCACATGGTAAATCCATTATGTTACACATAAGAGAAAATATTATACTTAAAATAAAGTAAATCCCACATGAATTTTTTAAGGTAAATCTCACAAATATTAAATTGAAAGTATTCTGGACACAAAAATATAACAATAATCACTCTACTTGTTATTAATTGATTTTAAATTAGATGTTCATTTAAAGCTTAAACCAAAGAATTTATTATCTAAAATTTCATAGTTGTATTATACATTTTCTTTCTTTTCCATTTAATATTTAAAGAAAAACATTTTTCATTTAGACTCGATCCGATTGATCTTTTGTTATTTTAACAAAGTTTTCTACGATAAATATAATAAGAGGTGATTTGAGTTAAAGAAAATTGTTAGGAGCTTTTGCATGTATTGTTCCACATGCGTACAAACTTGATTAACGTAAATTTTTTTTGTTCTAATTTTGATTTAAATAGATCTCTTTTCAAAGACAGAACTTGTAACAAATAAGAGTAAATTTTTTTTTTTTTGAAGTAAAGAGTAGACACAACTTTTCATCACATGTAACATGTAAATCACGTGAGTTTTATTATTTTGAATATTTTCTAGCAGCTGGTGCACGCTTATTTTGCTCTCCCTTAAGCAGGGATAAGCACTATGCTCTTATTTCGCTAAATATAATATAGCATGGCTGAAATGCCCTTCTCTTACAGATTTTGATCAGCAGCTCTATTTAGTTAAAATTGATTGGGTACTTAGGCTGCTTATTTGGAAGAAACAGTCCCCATTGTCTTTCAATTTCATCGCCCTGTTTTTTATTCTCATCAAACATGGCAAAAATATAAGTTTCTATAGGCTTTCCAGGCTTCTTTGGAGTACCTCCTTTCACATGCTGGATCAAATTCTGGTTATAAGTTCTTGCATTATCAATATTGGCTGCCGCCCGTGCCCCACCTCCAGCGGATGGCCATCCACTCTCCGACACAACAATCTCCAAAGAAGCGCCACCAGCCTTCTCCAGGGCAGCGTAAACAGCATCCAAGAAGGCATCAAAAAGGTTACGGTATTGCAAGGGAGGATCTGAGACGACAGGATCTTGAGATCTGAACAGAGCATAATCCAGGCTGATAGCGGGGTTGCCATCGTAGCTAAAATAGGGGTACAAGTTAACAAGTAATGGGGCTTGGTTGTCCACCAGGAAGCGAATGATGGGAACGAGAAGTAGCCTGTATTAAGGCCTAAAAGACCCCTTTGATGGAGGAAAAGATTCTCCCAGCGTCCCTGTGTCGATTGCTGTGGAAACTGTGATTTGGTTCCCTAGGCCAGCTGCAACAATTGCATTGCGAATGTTTTGCATGCAGGGACTAGAAATAGTGCCACCGGATCTGAAGGTTTGACTTCATTTCCAACAGCAATGTAGCGGAATTTAACGTTGCCATAGTTTCGAACATTGTTCTGGACCCAAGTGTTTGCATTGGCTTGATTGGCAGCGACACGCTGAAGATCGGTATTTGGAACCCCTAGCATCACCTCAATGTTGGAGCCTCTGAGAGCTTGGAGAGCAGCTTGGTCTGGATCATAGAGTCTCATTCTGCTGATGTTTCTCTGGTTGTAGAGAGCTATAACTTCTGGCTTTGGTGGTAAGTTGTTGCCAAGCATTCCGTAACAAACACCTATTTGAGCACCTGCATTAGATGTAACAAGAGCTTAAAAATAAGAATGTGTTACATCAACTAATTATACCACTTGTGCAACCAAACACAGGAATATGTCCACAATAGCTATTCCTTTCCATAAACTAAACTATAAAATAACTATTCCTTCATATTCCTACCTCATTCTATTATCTCAACATTTTAAGTTTTATTCCATTTAATGAACCAAACCTACCTTAATATATGTGGATTGAGCTCCTTTCCATCATTTTTATGTCCATTATTTTTTAGTGCACTTGCTATTATCATCATTCATGCAGGGATTAGTCATGAATAGTGGAATCCATACATATAAATGATGATTAAAAATGAATTTTTAGATAACAAAGAAAACCAGATTATTGGACCATTAATATTATTTAGAGAGAGAGAGAGAGAGAGAGAGAGAGAGTACTTGAGGTATCGAGGGATGCCATTAGAAGGCCAAACAGCAGCAATGTTGAAGCCATACCAGTGTTGCCAGCTAAATTGGATTTCGCCATGAGAGACGTAGAGAGAAGATACAAAAGAAAAGAGAAGAATTGAAGGAAGGCCGAAACTCTATTGCCAGCACCCCCACTTACTGGACCTTATATAGGATCCCCACCCCTTGCATTTTCCAAGTGAATTAATTGCTCCATGGAAAATTATGTCATGGAAAAAGAAAAAAAAATCTTCCACAAAAACCATCTAGATTTCGTCATTCAACTGGGCCTTCTCTTAGTAACCTTTTAAAAGTCTTGGGCCTCATGGATCGGGAAAATTCAACTGTGGCTTGTGCCAGTTCCTTTCGCACGATAATCAACTATTCTTCTAATTTAATTCTGGCCTATGGGTTCACATTAAAAACGGAGTAAATGTTTTTTTTATTGCTATTCTTACACTAGTTACATTAATTCATTTTGAGCCTTTGTACAAATGGAATTAATTTTAGCTAGCAAGTAGCTTACACAAAATAACACCATTTTTTTTCTTTTGTTATTATTAGTTAGGCAAGAGACCAACGATCTTAACTCTTCAAATAAAAAGGACAAATATTAAACCTAATATTTGGATAAAATGACTCCAACATGTTCTTGACTTCCATGACAATGATGTGGATATGGGAATTCTCCAACTTCTTTGACCATAATTATTGGCACAAATTTCTATGCACTATTCATATACTGTTAGTATAATGATCTGCACTGTTCATGTATTGTTAGTATAGTAAAATCAGTGTTTATACAATTTATATCTATATATGCCTCCATTTGCAACAATTTCATTCGAGCAAAATAAACAAATAAATAGATTTATTTTTTACCAAAATAAATAAAAGAAATAGAACCGTATAATTTTCCACTATATTGCTTTAGTTGCTATTTTTAATGGTAGAAAGCTTTGAAAGGTTACTTTTTCAAGCAAATATTTCTTTGTATGAAATGAAATTTTTTAAAACCTTTTTCGAAATTAAATTATACATAAAATCTAATCTCAATGGGCTTGCACATGATCAATGAAACCAATTTATGTAGATTTGATTAAATTTTTATTAATTTGTATATATTTTTTATTTGTTTATAAAAATTTGATACATGACATGATGTAATAATTACATCATATATGTTGAAACGAGAGCATATTACCTATAATGATTATATTACAATTAATCAATCATAATTTAAAATTATACGAGGACCATTAAAATTTTATATAAAATCCACACTTATAAGTAGTAAACTCTTACATAATTTTTTATTATGATTAGACAATTATAATACTATAATAAAATAATTATAGGTAGAATACTCCAAATTGAAATTGTTTGATAATATATGATATAATAATATATGTTTTTACTTATAAATATAATTTTTTTCTATAAATTAAAAGTATAAGTTATAATTATGATAAGTATGAAAAGGAATCCATTTATGCTAGGATAACTCTTACACTTTTTTGAACTCTTGAATCAAAATTATTAACTTTAAAAATATTATTTTCATTCAAATGAGTCATGCATTTAATTTTGATTAAAAGACACAAAAAATATAAGAATTACAGTAGTATAAATGGAATCTTACTCATCAAGTATTACATAATAAAAAAAATTCAACATAACATTGAAATAAATTCACACAATGTAATTTGGATCTAAAACCTTAAAATTGTGAAATCTTTTTCTTTCTACTAAATCAAAAATTCATTGGCCACTTGTAAATATAATCTTATGAAATCTTAAAATTTTAAAACATTTTCCTTACTTTTAAATCAAAAACTCATTGGCCGCTTGTAAATATAACCTCGTATTAGCCTATGGAGCTATGAATAGACAAAGGATGTGTATCAAGGAGCGCCATGCAACTTGGGTGCCTAACCTTCTCACTCGACTGAGCTAGTATTGATAAGACCCTAAGATTATTCACTCCAATGCATACCAAGTCAAGAATTTATTTTCTATAAATTTTTAAAGAATTTTTAAACTCCACAAAATGGAGTTAAACAATTGATAAACGTATTTTTTTTTGTTACCTTAATTTTTTAATTATTTTTAATATATCTTAAAAAATATGTCAATTTTTTTATACAAAAGAAGTTATAGACTAAAAATGAGAAAAAAAATTATAAGTGCTAAAATTTGAACTTTAGATCTATTGGATACCAACTCTTAAAAATAATTATATAAATAAATCGAATTAAGTTTCAAGTTCTATGTATCATTTTGCTAATCTCTCTTAAAGAGTTTAAAAACTTTATTGGTGGTGAATGAAATAATTTTTTATTAAGTCAATTCCATGCTTTTTTAAACTACTGATACATGATAGATTAACATTTAAATCTATTAGCATGATTTTGAGCTTAACATTTAAAGGTTACGAGTTTAAAAAAGCATATTCGTGTAATGTTTAATATAAGAGTACGGGGTTTAAGGGTAGATTAAAATTTTCAAAAAAAAAAAATACAAGTGCATGATCATGTGCTAGCTCACACAATAAATATGTATTTTTTTTAAAATATGTGTTAGTAATATATTTTTACATTATAATTATAAAATATAAATAATTTTTTAATTAATAAATGATTTATCAATATAATTTTACATCCTTTAATAATATAAAAACTAACTGTGTAAAATTAAAAAATCTCATATTAAAACAAAATATTAATTATAAAGTCAAAATTTTCATCAAAATAAATTAAAATATGAAAAAAGAATTAACTAATCTTGAATATATTTGTAGATATCTTATTTTATCTGGGAATTTTTTGAAATTCATTGGGTTTCGATTTTTTACTTTGATTGTGCAATTGGGTTTAATCGAAAAAATAAATTTTGGACCTAAAGATTAAGCCCTAAATTTTATTTATATTTTAATTTTTTAGTTTAAATTTTATTTTTTTGTCAAAAGAATCAAAGTCAATTGGTAAAAATAAAATAAATTAAAAAAAGTAAAAAATAAATTAAAAAAATGTGGGATTTTGCATGAAAAATCTTGGATTCAATTTAACTCTTGGATGATATCTCAGATTTCAACTTTAATGGTTGAATAATTTTGAAAAGACTTGTAACTCAATCTATCGAAAAATGAAATATTGTACAAAAAATAAAATTTGGAGAGAAATCTTAGATTCAGTTAAATTAATTTCTTCCAAATTGAAAGAAATTCAATCTCTATATCAAGACCTTGAATCTAAGATCAAAACGGGGGGCCTCACAGCAATCGACTTCAAGATCAAATAAAAGTCTTTAAAAAGAGAGAAAATTTTGGTACAATTTTGAATCAGCAAAGAGGAAGCAATTAAGCAAAAACATTTTACAAGAAGATCCAGTTGGAATTTTTGAAAGGAAGGCTAAGATTTATAGTATGAACATTAATTTTTAAAAGATAAAAAATTGTTGAAACCTGTGATCCATTGAGGTAATACTTGCTTTCTTTCTTTTTTTTGTGATTTTTACATAACTTTTATAATATTTAATTGATTACTGTTATTTTTATGTTTATTACATGACATTCATTTTTGCATGAATTTGCATGACTAATATTATATTTGCATGACTAATATTAAATTTGCATGATAATTTATTTGCTTAATATTTTATTTGTATGATTAATATATTGCGTGATTTATTAATATATTTGTGTGACTATTAATTTATTTACATGATTATCAATTTATTTGCATGATTATCAATTTATTTATTTGTGTGATTGCATGTTTTATATTGTTAATTGCTTGATTATATATTTAGTAGCATGTTTTATATTGTTAATTGCATGATTATATATTTAATTGCAAGTTTTATATTGTTAATTGCATGAAAAAAATATATTTGCATGTTTTATATTGTTAATTGCATGATTATATATATTTGAATGATTTATATTGTTAATTGCATTATTATATATTTATTTGGTGATTTTTATTGTTAATTTCATGATTATACATTTAATTGCATGTCTATTTGCATGATTATTAATTTACTTATTTGTGTGATTGTATGATTATTAATATATTTATTTGCATGATTATTATTATTATTGCATGATTTTATATTTATTGCACAATATGATATTATATTAATTTTAAAATGATATCTAATTGCATATTTTTATATTACAACATATTTGTGAGATTATATTTGATTTGTATATTTACATGATTGTTATTATTGTATGATAATTAATATATTTGCATCACATTTTTGTATGAATATTTTAGCATGATCTAAGCATGATATTATTACATGATATTTGATATGATTTATAATACATTTGCATGATAATTTTTGTATGATATGATTTAATATTTATTACATGATTGCATGATTGCTTGATATTTGATAGAATTTTTGCATCACCATGTTTTGTAAATAAATAAATGGATTGGAATTGATTTATTTGCATGATAAAAACCATCTTTGATTAAGACTTAGGCAAGATAACACATGATTAATGTGGTACCAATTTTGGGCATAAAATGGTGATAATACCCTCATTGCATGTAATCGACTCCTAAACTTTATTTTTGATTATGTAGACTATAACATATTCTTTTTAAGGACTTTTAATTTACACTTAGGATAACTTTAAAAAAGATAGAATCACATAAGTAGGCAATCACACATAGGTAAAAAAAAATTGGTGATGACTCCATAGTTTTTTTGTTTAAAGGGTAAGTTCTCCCATCTAACAATATCAATAGAAAAACTTTTTTTTATTATTTTTCAATTGAATGACATACAAAACTGCAAATTATTGCAAAGATTGATGTAACGAATTCAAGTACTTCTTTTAACTTCATATACCAATAAATCATGACTATCAAGATTAAAAATTAAAAAAATGTATTGCAATATTCATTGAAATTTTTTAAAAAATGACTTCCTTGAAAAAAAAAACCATTTTATATTATGTAAAATGTTTGAAAAAATTATTTGAAGAACTATTACTTGTTACATAAAAAATAAACATATATTCTAGCCCAAACTGATTTTAAAAAAATTACTTGTAAAATTTGAGATTTAATAATTTATGAACTCTAATTCACTGAGATAATATTGAAAACAAAGTTTACCAATATATATAATGGCATGAGATGTAATTATTTATAAACTCTAATTAACTTTATCCGATAAATTAGCCTTAAAGAATCATTATTCAAAAATTATAATCTAATGATAATAATTTAATATCATTAAAACTCTATGTCTATCTGCAAAATTAATCTCATCACTAAAATTTAAAATTATAATAAAAGAAATTAATTTTAAATGAAAAATTAAAAATTTAAGGAATAATATATGTTTTTTCAATTTAAAAGTTTTTCATGCTTATATTTATAAATAATAATAAAAAACAAAAAAAAATACAATCCAATCTATATGCATTTAGATAAGATAGAATTTTGGATAGACAGGGAAGTTTTGTTGGGATCAATCATGTCATTAGGAAAATTATTGGTTGGTATTTTAACAAGTATTTAAGAAAGTCATGAAGGTCAAGTGATAACTAATATCATTTAATATTATATATAGGACTAAGGATAAGGCTGCTTGACTTGGGAAGGGACTAAAGTCAAATTAATTATTCTATTACGAGTCAAGATTAATTTAGTTAGGTTAAATTTGTAATTAGCTTATGTACTATTTTGAAAATGCGGATTTAGTTATGTACAATAATTTGTTAAAATCGAATTCCTTTATTTTTTGGATTATAAATTTTAATTAAATTGTGTTAAGGGCATATAATGGTCAAAATGGGCATAGTGATAATTTCTCTTCTCAAAGCCTTTAGTAGACAATCAAGGGTATCTTAGTCATTTGTGTCGATCTAACATATTAGGTCAGTCTGACATCTTCAGTGTCATCTTAGCTCGGCCTTATCCTAATTATACCATTTTTATCCATCTCAACTTGCTTATAAATATGAAGACTCAAGTACCATGAAGCGAAGTTCATCATATTCATTTTTCTCTCTTCTTCCTGTTTTCTTACCAACCTAATCTTTATTGACTTGCACGTCATAGTGCAAACACAGGGAAACATCATCTGAATGGCAACATCATCTCAAGGATGTGAAACACAAACAACCTAAAGGTTTATTATCAGTAGCTCTATATAAACCGTGCTCACACTTTTACTATTTTGTGAATGGCACTGCCACCCCAAGTATGTGAAATATAAATCAACTCTATTACTTGTAGATCAGAGCAAATCAAGCTCACACTTGCATTATTTTGCACGCGAACACATAAATTAAATTATCTTCAATAAACTTACCTTTAAGTGATTCAAAGAAATCTGACTTAGAAGTTGTAATTATGTTCGTTTGATCCAAGTAGTCCAAATTATTTACTTTTAGATCGGTTACCCATTCTCAAACTTATGCAAGTAAAAAAGAAATGATGGTAAAGCTAAGCTAAAACTTAAAAAATTCTCTTTTCTATTTCTTTATAAAAAGATACATCAGTTAGAGTATAAGAGGTCTTTACAAAAAGCTAACCTCGAAGTCAAAAATTTACAAAATCAAAAATAAAAAAATTATAAAAATCATTCATCAGTAATAGTAGCGACGAAAGGAGTACTCTCATTAGCAAGAGTAGGAAGGATGACCTCAACTTTGATGACTTTCACATCTTCTTTCTCTGTCCTCATGGTGGCCCCCAACTCTTCTTTCAAGGCCTTATCTTTACCCTTCTCTTCCTCTTCCTCTTCCTCATCATTCTTGGACTAATTTTAATAAGGCCTCGCTTTGATATTATTGATGTCAATATTAGAGAAGTCGAGATTTAGAGAGGAGAATTTAAACTTTACCTTTTTCTTGGCCAATTGAAAGGTACCAAGAATTTGTTTTTGAAGAATTCTACCTTTATTTGAAAATACTCATCGAAAGCTTTATACTTCTCCATAGCCTTAATCTGTAACTTTTCTTCCCTCTTATCCTAAGCTTTCAGCTCAGACCTTAACCTTGCAATTTTAGCCTAAGCATTATTTAGTTTGAGTTTGACCTACTCATTCATCGATTTAGCTGAGGCCTTGTCTATCAAGATAGCCTTCAGTTTTGCTGTTAGCTCATTTACCTTTCTCCTCAGCTTAGCCTCCTTCTTATAAGACATGTTGATTCTTGATTTGATATTACCTAATGTTTTCAAGCTCTTCTTATGTTGCTCGACAAGGCCAGCCATATCTTTCTTAACCCTCAGTATATGCCTTATAACAAGATAAGCTTGATGAAAGGCTTGATTATTATTTTTCATAGGCTGAGGTGGGAATTTCTTTTGGACTACATGAAAAGACCTTAGATTGAGAAAAATAAAAATAAAAATAGTAATAAAAAACTAAGCTGAGGTTAAGAGATACTCACCAAGAAGAGAAATTCTGACCTTACAAAATTTTTTAGCAATATCAAAGTTAGAGACGAGGTCTTTCATTGGAGCAAACTCTAACCTCATGGATATCCTCTCCAAGCTAGGCTTCAACACCCTAGTTTTAGGGTTTTTAAGAATAAATGACAAGATCTTCACCCATGATCTTTTGGTTGGAATGGGTGGTATCAACATCGAGGTGGAGGATAGGTCTCGACTTGCCCTAACTTTAGATTTCTTACTTGAAAGAGTGCGATGTATAGCTATACTGATCACTTTATCTCCTTCACATGATGAAGCCCCAAGTAAAATCATTTTTTCCTCTTTTGAGCTTTAGGGCTTGTTGGTATTGGGAGATGTCAAAATCCTTCTCGACTTCAGTTATATCTACAAAACTAAGCTAATAGTTAAAAAATTAATTTAAAATAAAACCTTATGAGGTTACCTCAAACCTACCCTAATCTTTATCGTATTTATTACTTTTGGGAAGGTCAGCCCATGAGTATCAATAATGAGCTCCCCCTACATATAAAATCCAAAATTTTATCTTAATCTATCAGATCAGGTATTGAGAGGGCCACCTGTTTGTCCATAAAAGAGCCGGATGTATTTCTTATTTCCCAAGCCTCCACATTAAGCTCATCATCTTTATTAGTCTTTTGTTTCTCAAGGCATAAGAATAGTAACTTTCAATTCTTTATTAAGTATGGACAATCGGTGAAAAGTTTTTTATTTGATAGAGCTGTGATATAAAACTATCTAATATAACTGAAATATTTTTTAAGATAAAAAAACTCTCTAAATAGAGAAAGAGAAAAAATAATATTCAGTCATCAATAAAAGAATAATAAAAATAATTTTGTACTGAATAGAATATGGGGTGAGCTAAGTAATGATCAAATTGTAAGAATTAAAAATTAAAATGAATAAAAGATAAAATGGAAACTTCAAACCAACCACAAATGAATCCTAATATACGTGAAGCCGATGTGGCTCTAGTCTATTTGTGACCCGATCTAAAAAGTTTGGTGTTATTATATTGTACCCTTTTTTGGCAAAAAGGAAAGTGGTAACCAGAGCTCAAACGTGATGAGCTAAGTACATGTTAGAACAATCTTTGGTATTTGCTCTGCCTTTTAGCTCACTCATCACATTCTTGAGGATCACGTTGAGGTCACATAGAGTATATACAGGGACCTCAATGAGTTCATCCTACTCTATAAGATTTTTTCCTTCACCATCATTTTTTAACTGAGGTGCTTCCTTCTTTTTATCCCTCATCGAAACCCCCATTGTCAGAAGAATCTAACTCTTAGGTGGAAGATGGATCCAGAGAAAAAATAGTAGATGAAAGTAGCTCGATCCCAGAAAAAGAAGGATAAGATGAAAACCCCTCAAAAAAAGACAAGATGTTAAGAAAAATTGATTAAAAGGGGAGAGTAAAAGTGACAGGAGGTAGAAGAGATTAAACCATAGAAAGAGGAATACTCAAAGGGAGGAAAGGTCAACCATAGAAAATGGACCAACCTCAAAGATAGGGAAAGCAGGTGGATTTTGAAATTCGAAGTTGATTTGAGCACACAACTTTTCAATGCTCAAAACTCGCTCACCTCTTACCTAAGCATTCTCTTTATTGTATCACTACCCTTATTCGGACATCGGATTAAACCAATAAGCCATTTTTGTATAGTTATGACCTATAATAATATTGGAGATCAAGTTGTCATCCTACTGCTTTTGCTGACCTCCCCTTAGCTCTACCTTTCTAGAACTTATACTAAAAGATATGGTTAGAAATACATAATGAAACATGTGTAAAAAAAACTTTGAAGGTAAGAAAGCTATTGATATCAAAAATTTTAGGTTAGATTAAAAGCAAGAAAACAAAAGATGAAGAGCTGAATCCCTACTAGCCCTTTTATATAAATGCACTTCAGCTTAAAAGAATGGCACGATCGACTCCACGTGTTAGACCATAGGCGAGTAGATGTATTTTTGTCTTTCTAATTTAAATCTTCTCGTTTAAATAATTTTTCTCTTCATTTAATGTCGTCAGACCGACCTAATTAGATGAACTCCAAATTAGACCAATCGAACTGGACGACTGTCAAGGATAAACTGAGAGCCTAGTTCACTTTTAGGTGTCATAATATATAGATCCATAAATCAATAGCTAGACTTCACAAATAGAGTCACCATCAATCTTTTTTATTTAGATGCGATTGGTCACTTAATCGAATCTGTTCCTTTTTCAAGAAAAATCCTAAGTTTGGCTTAGGTATCTTTAAACGGTAGATTCAATGTCTATGAAATCAAAACTAGGTTTGAGAGTACGATTACGTGTGAGAAAGGTTATAGCATCTTTACAACGCCCATCGAAAGATGGTATCAGCTCAATTTCATGTTATCTGATAAGCCTTAAAAATTTTATCAAGTAATTAATTACTAAAAATTATTCTTAATTAACTCCAATACTTTTGGCAAAAAAATTAAAAAAAATTTTCTCACCTTAAGAGTATACAAGAAAACTAATATTTCTCTTGCAGAAGCTCAATCGTCGGATTATTTAACATTGAAAAATTTTTCAAGAAAAGAAAAAAATAAAAAAAGAAAGGAATGATGATTTGACTTTTGATATAGATCTCTTTTTTGTTTTATAAGAAAAAACACATCTTTTTATACAAGAAAAATTGATACTTTCAACTTTTTCTTAAAATATTTTTTTTATTTTAAGAAAATCATTGAAAAATTAAAGAATGCTTACTTAAATAAATAATTTCAATTTAACCAATAAATAAATAAGCAATAATAATAATAATAAATAAATAAATAAAAATCTTGACACAGCTCGGCTTAGCTGGAAAGGGTACGGCTCTAAAGACAGATATGGCTAGACTAGCTTGGTGTGCGACTTGACTTAGCAGCTTGCCAGAGGTTGAGGAAAATAGGTAAATGGGATATGTGCTGCGGGTCAGGTCGCCCAACAACAAAACACACAGATCTTGAGAAGTTACTTAACTCCAAAACGACGTCGTTTCAAGGCCCTATATAAGGCCAAATTCGATATTTTTTAACAAATTTTTCCTTCTCTTTCTCTCTCTTCGTCTTTTTTTCTCTCCCTCTCCCTCTAGGATTCAAGAACATAGTTGAATCCTTCATCAAATTTTGGAATTGTCACCAAAATCTGGGTAGGGTCATCGAAAGTTTGCCAGAAAGTTTAACGATTTTCTGGAGTGTGACACCGAAAACTAGTGAATTGGTCAAAAACTGGAAAGTTCACCGAAATCTCGTCAGAAAATTTAAATGGCGTTAAAAAATTGATCAGAATTTGAAAATTTTTCCAAAAAAATTTTTAAAAAAAACCTAAAAATTAAAAAAAAATCTTAAAAATTCTAGAACTATCTTTATTCTTCTAAACACCTTTTTTTGCTTCTATTTTCTATCTCCCTACTATCTGTGTGTTCTTTGCTTCTTATCAAAAGGTATTTATAGGGATCAATCATAGAGTTTTTGATTAATCTGGATTATTTCTTTGATTAGATTTTTGGATTATCAAATTAATCATTAAACTTATCTTATGCAAGTTAAATCTAGCTATGATTCTCATTAACCTTATTCACGGCCAGATTCATTTTTTATTTTTTTAATTATTTTTAATTATTTTGATCACCATTATTATCTCCTAACAAGAATAAAAAATAAACAAATAAATAATCACAATAAATCTTTAAAAAATAATAAAATAAATAATATAAATAAATAATAAACAAATAAATCAATACATCAATGGGTTAGTTTGACCCCTTTAGATCAGGCCTAATTGATCCGAACCTGGACCAAATTAGGTCTCTACAGCTACCCTTTTTTGCGCGTTTCTTATGTAACAAGAATTGTGCAAAAACATAGACACCCCACTTATTCTGACACATTCATTTTTTTTTTTTAAATAAACATCCAAATTTGCTAAACGACCTGAAACTTTTCTAAATAGAGGTTCATAATTTTTAGAGAATAAACAAAGCTCCTTTAAATAGAAGCTCAACGACTTTTGGAAAATAAACAAAGCTCCTCTAAACAGAGGCTCAATGACTTTTGAAAAATAAACAAAGCTCCTCTAAACAGAGGCTCAACGACTTTTGAAAAATAAACAAAGTCCCTCTAAACAGAGGCTCAACGACTTTGAAAAATAAGCAAAGCTCCTCTAAACAGAGGCTCAACGACTTTGAAAAATAAATAAAGCTCCTCTAAATAAAGGCTCAACGACTTTGAAAAATAAAAGGCTCCTCGACAATCATGTCCAAAGGAGTCATAGATCGTGTTTAAAGAAATTTTAAAAGATTATGCCCGAAGATCTTACAAATCGATCATAATACTGAGAGGTATCATTTTCCAAGGATTAGAATCTTACCTCACAAGCTTATTCTCAAATGAGAATTTGAAACTTTTACATCGAAAATCTTCACATCTGTCTTCTCCATGTGGATCTTGGAATATCCCTGCTTCCTAAGTTTATGCACTAGACTTTCTCAAATGCAATATATGTTATGCACTAGGCATTTAGAAATGCAATGCATGCTATACAAATGTTGATTAATTATGGTATTCAAGCTTCTCAAGCTCTTTTTTTGGGCCTCGAACCCTTTAATCTTCAAATGCTAAGACTACATCAATGTGACTATCAATCATCTCTCTCATTTAATTTTCATTTTTTTTGTAAGAAATCTCTTTCTGAATTCAATGTCCTTGTCAGGAACTAAACATTTCAAATTTGCCTTTATCACTCTTAACATTTTCAATGTAATGTAGAAATCTTTCATGCTATTATTCATTTATCAATCATTATTTCAATTTCAAAAGTAAGAACACATTCATACATTTCTTCCACTGTAAGGTTGTAAAGAGTAAAGAGTAAGAATGGCTGAGAAATAATCAACAAAAAGAGAGACACAAAAAATGAAGTGAAATATCTTTTATTAGCAAGAATGATAGCAAACTTTGGCCAATGGGCAAAGAAAGAATTACAAAAATGGGCATGAGGAGACAATGCCCAAAAATAAATAATTGGACAATCATGATAACATATCTCAAAGTCCTTTCCAAAAAATTCAACCACTCAATGCACTTAACAACTTAGAGTCCCTCATAATATACTAGCCTCTTTGCTAATGAATTTTCAGATTTGATATTGTATTCTTCTTATCTAAGTTACTTTTTTAGGTTCTCAACTTAGATAAACCCCTTATGACTCAAACCACCCTCTTAGAGTTTTTATCTTGAGTCTTTTTTTTATTTTTCTTTTTTTTTCTTTATTTTCCCTTTTTTTTTATTTTTTTAAGCATAGTACTTTTTTACAGCATCAGAATTTATAGGATGAGGCAAATCATTTTCATCCATGTCAACTAATATTAATGCTCCACCTGAGAAAGCTCGCTTCATGACATATGGCCCTTTTCAAATTGAAATCTATTTTCCTCTATTATCTTGTTGATTTGAGAGAATTCTTTTCAAGACTAACTTCCCTTCTCAGAAACAATGAGGTTGAACATTTTTATCATAAGCCCTTATCATTCTTCTTTAATATAATTGACCATGGTATAGCACTGTCAATCTTTTTTTCTCAATGAAATTTAACTGTTCATAATGCTCTTGAATCCATTCAGCTTTTTTTCAGTTCAACTTCTTTTAGAACCTTCAAGAATGGGATCTCCACTTTACTGGTTTTACTTCTATCCCATACACTAAAAAAAATGGGGTTACACCAATAAAGATACACATCGATGTTCGATATGCATGCAGCGTAAATGGTAACTTCTCATGCCAATCTTTATAGGTCTTAGTCATCTTTTCAAGGATTCTTTTTATATTTTTATTAGCTACCTCAACTATCCCATTCATTTTTGAATGGTATGGCATATAATTATGATGCTTGATCTTGTATTGGGCACATATTTCTTGTATCATCTTGTTATTTAGATTTTTGGTATTGTTTGAAATGATTTTTTTCGAAAGTTTATATCTATAAATAATCTTTTTTTTATGAACTTACAGATCACAGATCATGTTATATTTTCAAATGACGCTATCTCCACCCATTTCGTGAAGTAATCTATTATCACGAAAATAAAACCTATGCCTATTAGAAGCCTTTGGGGCAATATGACCAATAACGTCCATGCCTCACATCGAGAATGGCTAAGGTGATGTCAAACATGTAAAACAGATAGGAGAGCATGGATCTTATCAACATATATCTGGCATTTATGATATTTTAAAACGTAATCAATGCAGTCACTCTTTATTATCAACCAATAGTACCCTACTCTCATAATTTATTTTACCATCATATGTCCATTGGCATATGCTCCACATATTTCATCATACACCTCTTCAATAATTTTTTTTCTTCAGCCTTATTTACACATCTCAATAATACTTGATCTCAATTTTTTTTGTATAGAACATCCCTATCCAGGAATAAGCACATAGCTAATCTTCGAATGACCTTTTTATCATTTTTTGTTGCTTGGATAAGGTATTGTTGGTTTTTAATGTACTGTAAGATATCATAATATTAGGGCTTCCCATTTTTTTTTTTACATTGGAGCAATGAGACGGCATACCCTTGACATCTAGCTTGATTGGCTAAATGTTAGTATTATCACTAAAATAGCCAAGGCATCGGCAATCGATTCGCCTATCAAGGTAAATAATCAAACTAGACATCTTCAAACTACTTGATCAACTCCAAGATATCCTTATGATATGGAATGAGTTTTAAATCTCTCATCTCTTATTCTTCTTTCAATTGATATTTAACTAGAGTTGAGTCTCCAAACATTTTTAATGCTTTAACTTTTTTATCTATAGTAGCTTGTTAACCCATAACATATGCTTCATATTCAGCGATGTTATTTGTGCAATTGAAATTCAACCTTGCTATTATAGGGTAGTATTGTTCTTTAAGAGAAATCAAGATTGCTCCAATCCTTATCCTAAGGCATTGGCAGCTCCATCAAAATACATTTTTCAACACTTCTCTTTATGTTTTTCTTTCTCTAATTAGGAAACAATCATCAAATCTTCATCGAGAAACTTTAATATTTTTGGTTCATAATCTTTGATAGTATAATCTATGAAAAAGTCAACTATAGCACTCTCTTTTACTGCCTTTTAGATTACATATATGATATCATACTCTGAAAGCATTACTTGCCACCTAACAATTCTCCTAAACAAATAAAGCTTCTCGAAGATGTATTTAATTGAATACAATTTTGCTATAAGCCAAGTGGTGTGATAAAGCATGTATTGTCTGAGTCTTTTGACAGTTCAAGCTAATGCACAACACATTTTTTCTAAAAAAAAAAAAAAGTTGGACTCATATTCTATGAATTTTTTACTCAGATAACAAATAGTTCACTCTTTTCTGCCATATTCATCTTACTGCCCTAACACACATCCGATTGAATTTTTGTACACTGTCAGATATAAAATTAAGGGTCTTTTTGAAATAGATGGCACCAACACTGAAGAATTTCACAAGTATCGCTTAATTTTATTAAAAGTTATTTGGCATTCTTCATTCCATTCCCTAGGGTTATTCTTACAAAGAAGCTTAAAAATAAAATCACATTTATAAGTAAGCTGAGATATAAACTATAAAATGTAGTTCAATCTCTCCAAAAAATCTCAAACTTCTTTTAGTGTACTCGGGGGTGACAAATTTTGAATGACCCGTGTTTTATCTGGATCAACTTCAATCCCTCTTTTATTGACACAAAGCCTAGAAACTTCTTTGACTTTGCTCTGAAAGTGCACTTGGCTGGGTTTAACTTGAGTTAAAATTTTTTCAACCTTTCAAATAGCTTTTTGAGGTTGGTGACATTATCTTCGTCTGCTTGAGATTTTGCAATCATATTATCTACGTACACCACAATCTTTTTGTACATCATGTCATGAAATAACATTACCATGGCTCTTTGGTATGTTGCTCCAACATTTTTTAACCTAAAGGGCATAACTTTGTAGCAAAAGATTTCTCACATGGTCATGAAAGTGATCTTTTCCATTTCATCTTCGGTCATTTTTATTTGGTTATACCTTGAGAACCCATCCATAAAAGAGAACATTGAATACTTAGCCGTGTTGTCCGTCAGTGTGTTAATATGAGGCAAAAAAAACTTATCTTTTGGGCTAGCCTTATTCAAATCATGATAGTATACACATATTCATACTTTTTTTATCTTTTTTAAGGACTGATACTATATTGGCTACATATTCTGAATACTTGGCCACTTGCAAGAAACCTGTATCAAACTACTTCTTCATTTCTTCTTTGATCTTTAACAGTATTTCAGGCTTCATCCACTTTAGTTTCTACTAGACTAGCTTACATTCTGGCTTCAGGGGTAGTCTGTGCTCTACTATCTTCGTGCTAGGCCCTAGCATATCTTGTAAGACCAAGCAAACACATCTACAAATTCTTGAAATAGATTTTCCAAACGTTACCTATCTTTCGATAAAAGTGAAGTACCAATTTTAACATCTTTCTTATTCTCTTCATCTTCTAGACTCATCAAGTTAATTATCTCTTGATGAGGCTCAATTAACTTATTTTCTTGCTCAATCAATCTCATTAGGTCTAAAGGAATAACATATTCTTTATAATCATCTTTGTTATCAAACATATCAGTGTTAATCGATTTTTTAAAATTAACCCCCTTGATCATTATCGTGATTAGCTTCCTATTTATTTAAGGATCTAAAATTACATAAAATGGGATATATTGGCAAGATGTGTTTAGAAAAATAAAAAAATGGCAATAATGAAGGCACAAAAAAAATGAATGAAAATGCATCCTTCCTAATCTTTATTAAAATAATAAAAGATATATGGCCCAAACAAGAAAGATCATTCAAATGCTTTAGGCAATAGCTATTAGGATGTATAATTACATTGAATTAGTCTTAAAGATAAAAGGTATTTCAATGATACTCTAATTATTTAGCTTATAATCTGACAGACAGAGGTGGACCCACCCTACTTGTTCAAGCCCCTTTTCATCTTCAATAGCATGGACAGTCAACTAAGCAAATGCCTTTTCCATACTTTATTCAAAATCTTCTTCTGCATTTAAGTAAATAAATCCTCCAGGCCTGAAAGTCTCGTACAAGTGTGAGATGTCATTAGTCTTGCTATTTTATTAACTTATCTTCTCTTAATCTTCCCTTCTTTTGCTTCATAGCCTAGGCCTAGCTTTTCACTGTTGTTCATCATTATTGGGGGTTCTCTTATCCCTTGTAAAGTTTTGCCTAGCCCTATTCCAGGATACTAGCCCTTATTGATGATTTGACTTAACACTATCTTTAAAAATTATCGATTTTTAGGTCCTTCCTCTACGGAATTGACTAGTTCAAAAGACCGACAAGAACACTCTACTATTTTTTCAGTAACTTTCACATATGGGACATTCAAAGGTTCGGTCACTAACAAGTTTTCCTTTCCAAACACTACTACTAATCGACCTTTTATTTAAACTTGATCTTTTGGTGTAGGGTAGAGGGCATAACACTTACCATGTAAACCCATGGCCTTCCTAATAGAAAACTGTAAGATGAAGAAATATTTATCACTTAAAATTTTACATTAAAAGTGCATGACCTAATTTGTAAGGATATCTCGATATCTATAAGAACTTTTCATCTGATCTCATTAAAGGTTCGAACGACCATTTGATTGTCTTTCATATGAGAGCAGTCGATAGGTAGCCTTACCAAAGTTGACATAGGCATGACATTAATAACATAGCTATTATCAATAAAGACCTTGGCTATAATATGGCTCTTACACTTGATCGTGATCTGCAGAGCCTTGGTGCTTTCTCTTCCTTTCGGGGGAATCTCATCATCATTGAATGATATATAATTTGGCATGACCAGGTTTTTGGCTAAATGGTTCACATACTCAACAATCACATTATGTGCCATATATGCCTGATTCAGCACATTCAACAAGGTATTTTGGTGTGGTTTTGAATTTAACAACAATGATAATAATGAGATTCATGTTGACATCTTGTTCAATTGTTCAACCACTGAGTATTCACTATGTTTTACTAACTTTAAAAATTTACATACCTTTTTTTTTACACCGATTTTTAGGTTTTTTCTTCGGGTACCACATTCAAACTATTCTGCTCGTCTCTCACCCTGGCTTTTTTTCCTAGCCCTCTCTAATATTTTGGAAATGTAACATCTTTCACTTCGAGTGATGCTTCTTATACTAGTTATATTGACAACATCAAACTTAAAAACATTCTCTTTTTGCCCATGAACTACCGTATTGCAGTCATATTTTTAGGGTACAATTTTGTCATCCTTATATGAGAATGGAGTTGAAACTCTAAAAGTTACTGGCCTGTGAATGAGTTTGTCTATGATTGACTTTGGCTTGTCACCATAAAGAATTGTTACCGATTTTGGAAATAATTTTGCAAACCTATCAGTCGTAGATACTTCAACACTCTTTGAGACCTCTCCCTCTTCATAGAGTTTCATCTGATATGAATCTATGAGCTTTTATACCTCATGATGAAACTGCTCACAAGTTTTAATAGAGTAACCAATTGCCCCACTATGATATTTATAACTTGTACCTATTACATATGCTTCATGATAACTATACGGACTCACTGGTTTTATCATGTCAACTTTCTATAAAACATTGATTGAGAGGTATCTTAATGTCTTACACTCTCTTTTTCATATATGCTCTCGTTCGTCACTAAGGCATTCATGTTGTGATTAGGCAAATGATTGCCATTAATGTTTGTTATAGTTACCCCTCCTGTATCAAAGTTAATCATTCCATCCTTGATTAACCATTACACTTTGTGCTTCAAGGCATGCAATTCTTGGTGGAATGATCAATAATCCTGTAATGATAGTTACAATAAGTTGTGAGATCATACCACTTAGGGTAAGGTAGCTTAAGTGGCTCTAGTCGACTATGAGCAATCAAATGATTATTGTAAACCTCACGATATAACTCCGTATATGTCATGGGGATTGGGTCAAATATGGGTTTTTCACGAGTAGTTCGTGGCCTTCTTGCACCACTTATCAGGCTAGCTGAACGGATCTGAAGTCTTAGGATAGGTTGAATGTTAGGACTATATGTGGTATTTTGAGGTCTAAAAGAGGGTTGATATGTTTAGGGGTAGGATGACTATAGGATTGGTTGGTATGGGTAAGGGGAAGCATTATTCACATCAAGATAATATAGAGAATATCCTTATGGTGGTTAGGGTTGATAACCCCTGAACTATTATCTATCAAAGCTCATAGCTTAACCTTCATCCTTCTTTTTCTTTGGGGCTTTCTTAATGGATGCCTCTCTTCCTTTTAACTTGTCATTCTTAATGGCATTCTCGACGATTTCGCCTAAGATTACCATGTCGGTGAAATTTTTCGTTGCATTTCCTATCATCTTTCCATAATAGAGAGATTTCAAAGTGCTAACAAACAATATTATAGTTTTCTTTTCAGTTAGAGGAGGTTGCACTTGAGAGGCTATATCCTTTCACCTCTGGACGTATTCCTTGAACGATTCATTTTTTCTTCATATTTTGTAAAGACAAAAGATCAAGAGCTAAGTCTATAATATGTCGGTATTGACTAATAAGGTCATGGGCCATTCGCTCTAAGTACAGATGTGAGTTCTGTCCAGCTGGATATACCACATAGCAGTGGAGCTGGTGAGGTTATTTTGAAAAATGGCTATTTTGAAATGGCTATTTTGAAATAGTACATGGTAATATAAGTTTTTGGGCATTTTGTACCATTATATTTTTCAAAATTTGAAACTTTGAACTTCGACGATATTACAACATCTAGGACTAGACAAAACCTAGCAGCATTTACGGAGCCATAAAAGCCAATTCATTCCACAACCCGTAACCTCTATTCTAGCATACTAATTTTTGAGTCTTTCAATGATTTAATTGCTTTTGTTTTCTTTTTTTCTTTCAGATCATCCAAATAAGAAACCTGCATTGGTTCCATTACCTTTTCAATAAAGATAGAATTCACATAGCTATGATAATGCCTTGGATTCGAAGCTGATGGCATTCCAAGTATACAGGATATGTAAACTGCTATGACGGTATATCTTATGTGTGGGCTTGTTGTGGACCAAACTCGAGAGGATATAGAGGGTTGACCACTTCTTATGATGAAGGGCCCCGTTAGCTTCTGTTCTCTTCTATTCCCTTTTTCTTGTTTAACTTGTTAAAAGCATCCAGAATCTTACTCAACTCATTTTTAAGTTTTTTCTGTGCCTTTTCTATTTTTTTAAGTCGATGAGAGATTTTTTACTCCATTTGTCTAGCTCTGGCTCTTATGTTATATTGGTGGGTAGGGTTCTTGTTAGATAGAGCTATCTTTGAACTTTGAATATCATATCTCAAAATTAGTAAGTTTATACGACTATCTCATGAAAACCTAAAATGGTTATTTTATTAAATGCAATGAATAAGAATGCAATGAATGAAAATGCATGCATGCAAAAATCATTTACTTTAAGACAGTGTTCAACCAAAAGATTTCATTTATTCCAAAGAACTTTGTTTACATAGAATTTGTTATCCTAGAGTTATAACCATAGAATTGTTTGATCTACTCATACTGGTCTCTTACTTTCTCAATGAAATTCAGCAGGTGTTGCCTATGTTTCCTTACTAGGGCCACCACTTGCTTCAATGTTTCTGCCTCTTCAACCATTTCTCTTACCTTATATACCCCTTTGCAAACTTGGGTTGTTAAGTGCTCAATATAATTCTGTCTTCATAGGTTTTCCCTTTTACCACACCATACTTGGTATGATAACTCTCTATGCTCTCTAACCAATGCAACAATATAGTTTTCTTGTTCATTAATCCTACTTAGGTAGCTATTCAACATGTTATTTTCTATCTGTATTTGGGTACTTTCTTCTTCTAATTCAATATATTCTTACTTCAATTACTTATTTTCATCAGTCAGCTCAACGATTGTTATCTCTTTGGCTTTTACCTTCACACATAACCTTTTATGTTCATGGTGTAGCTCCGCTAGGTCTTTGACAACTGTATCACATTCTCTAGCAATCTTGTAAACTTTGACTTCATGTTTTTCAGCTCTATCTTTCCATTGATCTCTCTCCTCTCGAAGCTTTTAAATCTCTTGCCTTAGCCTATCCTTTTAGGTCTCGAATTCCTTCTTCGTAAGTTCTAATTTTGATGATGTTTCTTCAAGCATTTCTCCTATTAGTTGTCGAAACCTTTCAGAGTGAATACCACTTCCTGTCTTCATCTTGTTCTTCAAACCAAGTATCCTTAAGTGACCTTATTAGTGAATGATCCAAGACTCACCTTATGGGGGGTTTTTTCATGCTTTAATCACATCGTTCATCTTCTGAAATGCTTTTGGTTTATTATAAGAAAAATCTAACTGATGAAGCTTATATGTTATAGGAATGAACTATTCTACCCCAAATTGTCATTTCATTAGAAGTGGCACATAACTTGTTACTCCTCATAAACCCAGAAGTGAGACCATAATGTTATCTCCATACTGATATAGCATAGGTTCATGATTCATCTATAAGGTCAACCATCTCACCTCGGTGCTTCTCAACTTTATTAAGGATACTATCCACTCTTTTTTAGACTTTTATTCTGGCTACTCATTCTTATAGAATTCTTTTATTAGAGCTCGATTAGAAAAAAAAAAGCTTCAAGAAAGTACCTCTTTTACAATTGAAGTGGCTTTTCATCTATAGATACAATAGTTGTATACAACCTGTGAAACGTCTTTTATTCTGGCAATAATAACTCAACGATCTAATGGTCTCTACCAATATCACTGTTGACAGGTTACAGCCATTGATCACATTTTGGAAGAAGTTAACCACTGCTATTTCAATATAACCTAAAACCTTTAAAAAATCACCATTCCATATATGACTAAGGCAAACATGTCTAACTCCAGTGCCTTGTCGACATGTTGTACTAGAAAATCATAAAAGAACTTCTAAGGTAAGCGAACTTGTTTTTATTTTTTCTTTGTATGAGAATTTATAATATTTTTGTTTTTCCCTATAAGATAGGCCAAATTCTTACAGAATCCTAATTTATATTTTTTGACATATATCTTGTTAAAAGCCTAGAGGTGTAAACCCAACAAAGTCGAATATTCTTCAATGATCGGTGTCATATCAACTTCATTGAAAATGAAACACTTGTATAAAGGATCCCAGAATTACACTGTAACTTTAATTAGTTGATTCTCAACATTCACTACAATAAAGTATGTTATATGTCCATGCCTCTGGCAAAACTCCTCTTATCTTGATGGACTCATCTTCTTCCATATATCAACCAAATCTTCTAAATTATTTTATTTGAGGAGGATGGATGTTTCTTAAGATAAGGTGGAAGCATAGCTGATTGGTAGATAATCCCCTTCTTTTTGTTAAATCCTTTCTAACTGAACATTTACTTCGTTGGGTGACTCACAATGAGCTAATACAGATGAAGAACAAACTAGTCGTTCTGTGAAATCTATGAAAACTCTTTGTTGAAGACCATCTTTCAAGCATGAAAACTAATTTTGATGATGTTTCTTCAAGCATTTCTCTTATTAGTTGTCGAAAACCTTTCAGAGTGAATACCACTCCCTGTCTTCGTCTTGTTCTCCAAACCAAGTATCCTTAAGTGACCTTATTAGTGAACGATCCAAGACTCACCTTATGGGGGTTTTTTCATGCTTTAATCACATCGTTCATCTTCTGAAATGCTTTTGGCTTATTATAAGAAAAATCTTATTGATGAAGCTTATGTGTTATAGGAATGAACTATTCTATCCCAAACTGTCATTTCACTAGAAGTGGCACATAACTTGTTACTCCTCATAAACCCAGAAGTGATACCATAATGTTATCTCCATACTGATATAGCATAGGTTCATGATTCATCTATAAGGTCAACCATTTCACCTCGATGCTTGTCAGCTTTGTTAAGGATACTATCCACTCTTTTTTAGACTTTTATTCTAGCTACTCATTCTTATAGAATTCTTTTATTGGAGCTTGATTAGAAAAAAAAGCTTTGAGAAAGCACATCTTTTACAATTGAAATGGCTTTTCATCTATAGATACAATAGTTGTAAACAACCTGTGAAACGCCCTTTATTCTGGCAATAATAACTCAACGATCTAATGGTCTCTACCAATATCACTGTTAACAGGTTGTAGCCATTGATCACATTTTTGAAGAAGTTAACCACTGCAATTTTAATATAACCCAAAACCTTTAAAAAATTATCATTCCATATATGACTAAGGTAAACATGTCTAACTCTAGTGCCTTGTCGACATGTTGTACTAGAAAATCATAAAAGAACTTCTAAGGTAAGCAAACTTATTTTTATTTTTTCTTTGTATGAGAATCTATAATATCTTTGTTTTTCCCCATAAGATAGGTCAAATTCTTACAGAATCCTAATTTATGTTTTTGACATATATCCTGTTAAAAGCCTAAAGCTGCAAACCCAACAAAGTCGAATATTCTTTAATGATCGGTGTCATATCAACTTCATTGAAGATGAAACACTTGTATAAAGGATCCCAGAATTACACTGTAGCTTTAATTAGTTATTCTCAACATTCAATACAAGAAGGTATGCTATATGTCCATGCCTCTGGCAAAACTCCTCTTATCTTGATGGACTAATCTTCTTCCATGTATCAACTAAATCTTCTAAATTATTTTATTTGAGGAGGATGGATGTTTCTTAAGACAAGGTGGAAGCATAGCCGATTGGTAGATAATCCCCTTCCTTTTGTTAAATCCTTTCTGATTGAACCTTTACTTCATTGGATGACTCACAATGAGCTAATACAGACGAAGAGCAAACTAGTTGTTCTGTGAAATCCATGAAAACTCTTTGTTGAAGACCATCTTTCAAGCAAATGTTATTTATGCAACTTTATGATATGAGCATGAATCATGCAAAAATTAATAAGAGAAGAGTTTAGTACACCAAATAAAAAAAGATAAACAAATAAATAACTAAATAAATTAAAACATCATACACAATAAAATGAATGAATTCTATGCTTTTGGTCAATTCTAAGAGTGAGAGATGGCTCTATCTATAGGTTAGGCATTTCTAAGGTTCATTGTATGTGGTTAAAGGTTGAAGTCTAAAGGTTCCCAAATTGCATCTTACATTATCGTCCATCACAAACTAATAAGACACCCTAATCCTCATCCATTACAAGCTATAAGCAAAAAAGGTTCAAATTAAGTAGGAGTATTTCGCTAGCCATTGCAGAGGCATTAAAACCTCACGAAAGCATAGGTACTTTACTCCTTTTTAGAGAGACGGAGCTCAGATGTAAAGCTCATATTATGCACATACATATGAATGACATGGTTAACAACATAAATAAAAAAAAAATCCTTACAAAGAATTTAATTTTATTAGGCTTTTTGGATAACACAAATTTATTTGCTGGCTTGACTCTCAACAAGTCTCTAGTGGAGTCACCAAACTGTCATAATATATAGATCTATAAATCTATAGCTAGACTTGACAAATGGAGTTACCACCAATCTTTTTTATTTAAGTGCGATTGGTCACCTAACCGAATATGTCCCTTTTTAAAGAAAAATCTTAAGTTTAGCTTAGGCATCTTTAAAAGGTAGATTCAATATCTGCGAAATTAGAACTTGGTTCGAAAGTACGATTACGTGTGAGAAACGTTATAGCACCCTCACAACTCTCATCAAAAGATAGTACCAGCTCAATTTCGTATTATCTGATAAGCCTTAAAATTTTATCAAGTAATTAATTATTAAAAATTATTCTTAATTAACTCTAATATTTTTAGCAGAAAATTTAAAAAAATTTTATTACCTCAAGAGTATAAAAAAAAACTACTGTTTTTCTTGCAAAAGCTCTATCGTCAGATTATTTAACATTGAAAAATTTTCTAAGAAAAGAAAAAGACAAAAAAAGGATTGATGATTCGACTTTTGATATAGATCTCTTTTTTGTTTTATAAGAAAAAACTCATGCTTTTATACAAGAAAAATTGATACTTTTAACTTTTTTTCAAAGCATTTTAAAGTTTATATTTTCAAGAAAAATTGATACTTTCAACTTTTCGTTAAAAATGTCTTTTTTAAAAATTTTATTTTCAAGAAAAATTGATATTTTCAAATTTTCCTCAAAAATGCCTTTTTGAAAACTTTTATTTTCAAGAAAAATTAATACTTTCAAGTTTTCTTTAAAAATATATTTTTTTAATTTTTATTTTAAGAAAATCATTGAAAAATTAAGGAACGCTTACTTAAATAAATAATTTCAATTTAATTAATTAATAAATAAGCAATAATAATGATAACAATAATAATAATAATACTAAATGAAAAAAAACCTTGACACGACTCGGCTCAGTTGGAAAAGGTGCGACTTCAGAGACAAACATGGCTAGACCAGCTCGATGTACGGCTCAGCTTAGCGGCTCGCCAGAGGCTACGGGAAGCAAGAAATGGGTTATGCGCTATGAGTCAGGTTACCCAGCGACAAAACGCATGGATCCTGAGAAGTTACTTAACTCCAAAAAGACGTCATTTTAGGGCCCTATATAAGGTCAAATTTAGTCTTTTTTTAACAAATTTCTCCTCCCCTTTCTCTCCCTTCTCTTTCTTTTCTCTCTTTCTCTAGGATTTAAAAACACCGGTTGAATCCTTCATCGAATTTTGGGATTGTCGTCGAAATCTGGGTAGGGTCGTAGGAAGTTCGCTGAAAAGTTTAACGGTTTCTAGAGTGTGACGTCGAAAACTAGGGAACTAGTCAAAAACTGAAAAGTTTGTCAGAATCTCATCAAAAAATTTAAACGGTGCTGAAAAATTGATCGAAATCTAGAAAAATTTTCAAAAAATTTCTAGAAAAAAAACCTAAAAATTTGAAAACTACCTCTGCTCTTCTAAACACCTTTTTTTGCTTATGTTTTCTATCTTTTTACTTTTTGTGTGTTCTTTGCTTCGGATCAATAGGTATTTATAAGGATCAATCTCAAAGTTTTTTATTAATCTGGATTCCTTCTTTGATTAGGTTTTTGGATTATCAGATTAATCATTAAACTTATCTTATGCAAGTTAAATCTAGCTATGACTCTCTATTAGCCTTATTCACAGCCAGATTTATTTTTTATTTTTTTAATTATTTTTAATTATTCTGATCATCATCATTATTTCCTAACAAGAATAAAAAATAAATAAATAATCACGATAAATCCCAAAAAAATAATAAAATAAATAATAAACAAATAAATTAATACATCAATTGGTTGGTTTGACCCTTTTGAACCAAGCCCAATTGATCCAGGTTTAGACCAAATTGGGTGTCTACACTAGGGTTCAAAATAAAGGCTCAAATATAAATTTTGAAAGAAAACACAAGTCTCACCATGATAAAACAAACTCCAATAATAATCTCGAATCACCCTAAACAATTATCACCTTAACAATCTTTAAATCGATTATGCACTCATTTTAGAATACACGTGTGAGATAGGACAACCACCAGGTCAGATCGTGGCTCAAAGCTAGTCGTTGTCCAAAAATGACTTCCCTTTACAATGTCGACCTTCAACGAAATATGCAGCCACCTACCCTTCACTATTGGCGATTTGATACTCAAATTGCTTGATGGGTGAACAGAGTGTTTAGAACATATAATGGTCAAAAGATACATAGTGGTCTTTTCCCACTCAAAGCTTTCAGCAAACAACCAGAGATATCTTGATCATTTGTATTGACTTGACATGTTAGGTCTATCTAACATTTTCAGTGCCATCTCAGCTTAGCTCTGTCCTAATTGTTCATTTTGTGTCTTCCTCAATTTACCTATAAATATGAAGAATAAGACACTATAAAGCCAGATTCATCCTATTTATTTTTCTCTCTCCTTCTCGCTTTCTTACATACCTAATTTTTATTGATTCGTGCATCAGAGTGTAAATACAGGAAACACCAATTGTCTTTGCCTTTAATTATCCTTCATCTTTGTATTTACAAAAATACTCTCAGGTCAAAACTACTTAACACCAACAAATTGTTAATGAAATTAGTTTTTTACTGTTATCAAAACTTATGTGTTTCTTGAGTTGTTAATGCGTTGTTGATGGTGTTGACGTGGTAATACTGGAATGTGTTTATGCTCTGATGATAATGTGGAATTTTTTATTGGCCATGTAGAGTAAAATGGATCTTTACCATAAAAGCTGAAAATAAAATTGACGATCTTTTTCCTCAAAAACATTGTCTTACAAAAATTCGTCGCTGCCATCGCTGTCCGTCGACAAAATATAGCGGGTTGCATGTGGCTTGTTTTTTCATCAAAACCAAATCCGATGGCACCTTTGATCGCTAGAAGCCAGACTTGTGGCCAAAGTTTTCACCTACTGCCTGGATTGGATTACGATGAAAAATTTAGCTGAGTTGTTAATCCACTAAAATTCGGCTTGTACTCAAACTGGCTGTTTCTCAATCAATCATGTTTTTTCTGTAATTTAACGATGGTGGTTTTTATGCAGCAACTACTTGGTTTTGTTGATCAAAATTTTCCAATTCATGTCTGAAAACTCAAGAAATCTTTTGTATCGGTTAAAGCAAGCACCAAGGGCATGGTTTTCTGAACTAGTAAAATATCTTCTAACTCTTGGTTTTAGGGCCAGTCACGATCAGATTCATCTGATCTCTTAATTTTTAACCTAGACCATTTATTTTCTTCTGCAAGTTGATGACAGCAAATGAGCCTGATCAATTACTAAGCAAGATTATTGCATCCTTATCTCTCATAAATTCTCTGTTAAAGATATGGGAAATTTACATTGATTAATTACTTTCTCGATCGGTTTTGAAGTCCTCTCAATATTCTCAACAAGGACTATTTCTATGGCAACATAAATACATTCAAGACATCCTTACTTGGAATCAAAACTGTCTCTACTCTCTAGTCCATTGGTTACCACTTTCTTCTCTTATTCTTAATTAGGACTATTGGCTGATCCAACAATATACATGCAGGAAAGTCTGCTAGTGATGACATGTCCTTAATTTGCTGTGAATAATTAAACCTTGCTCAATACATGCAACAATAGTCTGCTAGTGATCATGCGAAGGCCTTTAGTATCTATAACTTCATATAAAACTTATCCCCCACCATCTTTGGAAAGGACAAGTAAGCAATATTAAAAAAAATAAAAATTGAGGGGTAATTGTGGAAATAAAGCTTCTCCAGAAACTTCTCCAATTACCTGAAGGGAAAAGCTTCTTGAAAATGCAGATAAGGGAAAAAGCAAGAAAAAAAAGCTCACTCCAAAATGAAGAAGAATAGCAGTCGGTTGAGAGAGGTGAGAGAGAGGGAGAGATGATGAGTTACCCCGAGAATGGAATCTTCAAGAGCTTGAAAAATGGCGGCAAACATTGAATCCATTGCCTTTGAAAAAGAATCGAAGACCTTTTGTGGGTTTAGTGGAAGTTTGAGAATTATTAGAATCAGATGAGGTTTCTATTTCTTATAAGATGAGATTCTTGGATTGGTTTCTTTTAAGCAGGGGGTGCTTAAAGACGTTAAATTCAACTGTGGGTGTTTCTGCTTTTCACAATGCTGCACTTTTTTCGACGGTTTTTTGGAACTTTCTTCGATGACTTTTTTTTTTTCTAATTTTTACTTCTTTTGAAATGTGTAGGTAGAAGAGTGTTGGAGTAGAATCTGAATCGGGAGGTGGAGATGAAGACTGACAGTGGGTTTCGACGTCGAACCAATCCTTCGATTTCGGAGCGTCTGACAAAAAATCTATAAGTAGAAATTCTAAGGACTTTTTATTACTGACAATTTATGTTCGGTTAATTTATGTTTTTTCACTGACTTTATTTTAAGTTGCGAGGATTCGGATTATGAGGTTTTACATGTTTGCATGTTAAGTATATTAAGAGTAAACTCTTTCAACAATAAAAGCAAGATTAAGTTTTTGGGTTTTCTGCAATAGTCTATCTAAGATTCAATTCTCATGGGTAATTTTCCTTTCCCCTTTTTTTCTTTCTTTGCACGTTTAGTCTACTCTTTTTATTTTGCTTTGCATGCAACTTTTTTGGGTTTATTAATTTTCAAAAGTTTTTGCTATTTCTGATTTTCAAAAGGATGAAAGTTGCTCCTAGGGTGACTTTCATACTTCAATATTTTGTATAAAAGTTGTTTATCTTGCTGGCAAAAAATATAAAATGTCGTATAGGTACATACTTGGCTTATTTGTATGATGCATTTACCTTTTTCATCATCATAAAATATGTTAAAAGTCATTTTCTTGATTTTTTAAAAGCCATAATAATTTATTGCATTATCTTATGGCACTATCAGTTGTCATCTTTAATATTCTGCTTAAGTTTTAATGTAATATTTTAAGGCTAATTTTTCTGTCTATTAGCTTAATGCATCTTCTACCATGCTCATTGTTGGATGTTGTTTTCATATGTAGGAATGAGCATCTGAGCACTGTTCAGCACCTTTCCGAGCTCCTCACTTGTGGGATTGCCCAAGCCATGCAGATATTGATGAGAGAACTGATATTTGGTCGTTGGGGTGCACTTTATATGCAATAATGTAAGAACTAATGCTTATACATGCACTTATATAATGTTTGCTTTCTTTTAATGAACTTTTTATTGTTTTACTTTTTGTCCTTTTATTATCATTCATCAAGTTCTTTTGTTAAACAATATAGTAAGCAAAGTGTCTGAGCAAGTCTTGTGGCTGGAATCTCTTTATTGGTTTCCTTCTGGCTTAATCTAAGGAGTAGATTTTAAGTATTTGATGTGAAAGTTCTATAATGCTAAAACCAAGGCTATTGTTTTTTCATGTAGTTGTCCATTGGTGTCTAAGCCTTAGAAGATGAACGCTAAAACACATGAAATTATACAAATTCAAGTAATTCAGCAGTTTAAAGTAGCGTACAAAATCACACACAATGACTAGAAAGCATCTGGTCCTAAAATGAGTAGTCATGGCTTACCTAAACTTTTATGTAAAAAAAAAAAAAAAAAACCTTGTTTGCTTTAGTCTTCTTTACCAATCTTATTTTGCTTTAAACACTCTAATGTGACTGTTCCATGCACAAATTCATTACTTTGTTTGCATCAAATTATTGTCATGCTTTTTCGTGCTGATATTACTTTCTTTTCTAAAAATAAGATCAAATTATTGGCATGCTTTTCATGCTGATATAACTTTCTTTTCTAAAAATAAGACGAAATTTAACAGTATAACAGATAATTCAGTCGGTCAATGGTTGAATGAAAATAAAAAAAAAAGAATGGTTGTTATAATTAAATATAACAGGCTTCATATACATTTTTATTAATTAGTTAGATAGATAGATTTAGTAAATGGTGCGACTCTATTTTATGAAATGAGTTGTTTTATTTTAATTTGGTACCTCTATAATTAATGCCATACGGAAGGTGCATGTTTAATAATCTCATGTACGTAATTAATTATTTACCTTGTCTTTGTTATTTTCTTTCTTCTCTCTTGATTTTTTACATTTTGAAAAAGCAAGAACAACCCCTTTTTTTTCTTTTTTTTTTTAGCTTTTAGTAATTAGAACATTTATGCTCAAATTATTTATTTTCTCAAATAATGTAATATAGATGGAAAACATAAATACATATAATGGTATTGAATTCATCAAGTGCAATGATTTTTGTTATATTTATATGTTTAAATCGTCTTAATTTAATGGTTGTGAGATTTATTTTATCATCACTTCCGTATATTGTCCTACATGTGAGAGTGTTTCACTAAAAAAAAAGGTAAAACTCACATCTGCTAAATTGGAGCAACTTGAGCACATAATCAAGTGTACTCATCCTATTTATTGTCAATTAATTAGTTTTAAGTTAGATGTTCATTTAAATTTTAATATAATATCAAAATAAGTATTTTCTTGTTTGTTAGCTTTTTTATGATAAATTTGTTATGCTTACAATGTGAAATTTATGTCACATGATAAAGATTATTATATATACAAACATGAAATTCATGCCACATGGTAAATCCATTATGTTACACATAAGAGAAAATATTATACTTAAAATAAAGTAAATCCCACATGAATTTTTTAAGGTAAATCTCACATATATTAAATTGGAAGTATTTGGACACAAAAATATAACAATAATCACTCTACTTATTATTAATTGATTTTAAATTAGATGTTCATTTAAAGCTTAAACCAAAGAATTTATTATCTAAAATTTCATAGTTGTATTATACATTTTCTTTCTTTTCCATTTAATATTTAAAGAAAAACATTTTTCATTTAGACTCGATCCGATTGATCTTTTGTTATTTTAACAAAGTTTTCTATGATAAATATAATAAGAGGTGATTTGAGTTAAAGAAAATTGTTAGGAGCTTTTGCATGTATTGTTCCACATGCGTACAAACTTGATTCAACGTAATTTTTTTTTTTTTCTAATTTTGATTTAAATAGATCTCTTTTCAAAGACAGAACTTGTAACAAATAAGAGTAAATTTTTTTTTTTTTGAAGTAAAGAGTAGACACAACTTTTCATCACATGTAACATGTAAATCATGTGAGTTTTATTATTTTGAATATTTTCTAGCAGCTGGTACACGCTTATTTTGCTCTCCCTTGAGCAGGGATAAGCACTATGCTCTTATTTCGCTAAATATAATATAGCATGGCTGAAATGCCCTTCTCTTACAGATTTTGATCAGCAGCTCTATTTAGTTAAAATTGATTGGGTACTTAGGCTGCTTATTTGGAAGAAACAGTCCCCATTGTCTTTCAATTTCGTCGCCCTGTTTTTTATTCTCATCAAACATGGCAAAAATATAAGTTTCTATAGGCTTTCCAGGCTTCTTTGGAGTACCTCCTTTCACATGCTGGATCAAATTCTGGTTATAAGTTCTTGCATTATCAATATTGGCTGCCGCCCGTGCCCCACCTCCAGCGGATGGCCATCCACTCTCCGACACAACAATCTCCAAAGAAGCGCCACCAGCCTTCTCCAGGGCAGCGTAAACAGCATCCAAGAAGGCATCAAAAAGGTTACGGTATTGCAAGGGAGGATCTGAGACGACAGGATCTTGAGATCTGAACAGAGCATAATCCAGGCTGATAGCCGGGTTGCCATCGTAGCTAAAATAGGGGTACAAGTTAACAAGTAATGGGGCTTGGTTGTCCACCAGGAAGCGAATGATGGGAACGAGAAGTAGCCTGTATTCAGGCCTAAAAGACCCCTTTGATGGAGGAAAAGATTCTCCCAGCGTCCCTGTGTCGATTGCTGTGGAAACTGTGATTTGGTTCCCTAGGCCAGCTGCAACAATTGCATTGCGAATGTTTTGCATGGCAGGGACTAGAAATTGTGCCACCGGATCTGAAGGTTTGACTTCATTTCCAACAGCAATGTAGCGGAATTTAACGTTGCCATAGTTTCGAACATTGTTCTGGACCCAAGTGTTTGCATTGGCTTGATTGGCAGCGACACGCTGAAGATCGGTATTTGGAACCCCTAGCATCACCTCAATGTTGGAGCCTCTGAGAGCTTGGAGAGCAGCTTGGTCTGGATCATAGAGTCTCATTCTGCTGATGTTTCTCTGGTTGTAGAGAGCTATAACTTCTGGCTTTGGTGGTAAGTTGTTGCCAAGCATTCCGTAACAAACACCTATTTGAGCACCTGCATTAGATGTAACCAAGAGCTTAAAAATAAGAATGTGTGTACATCAACTAATTATAACCACTTGTGCAACCAAACACAGGAATTATGTCCACAATAGCTTTCCTTTCCACAAACTAAGACTATAAAATAACTATTCCCTTCATATCCTACCTCATTCTATATCTCAACATGTTAAGTTTTATTTCCATTTAATGAACCAAACCTTACCTTAATATATGGGATTGAGCTCCTTTCCATCATTTTTATGTCCATTATTTTTTAGTGCACTTTTTATTATCATCATCATGCAGGGATTAGTCATGCAATAGTGGAATCCATAACATATAAATTGATGATAAAAATGAATTTTTAGATTAACAAAGAAAACCAGATTTATTGGACCATTAATATTAGTGTAGAGAGAGAGAGAGAGAGAGAGAGAGAGCAGAGAGAGAGAGAGAGTACTTGAGGTATGGAGGCGTGCCATTAGAAGGCCAAACAAGCAGCAATGTTGAAGCCGGTAACCAAGTTGCCAGCTAAATTGGATTTCGCCATGAGAGACGTAGAGAGAAGATACAAAAGAAAAGAGAAGAATTGAAGGAAGGCCGAAACTCTATTGCCAGCACCCCCACTTACTGGACCTTATATAGGATCCCCACCCCTTGCATTTTCCAAGTGAATTAATTGCTCCATGGAAAATTATGCCATGGAAAAAGAAAAAAAAATCTTCCACAAAAACCATCTAGATTTCGTCATTCAACTGGGCCTTCTCTTAGTAACCTTTTAAAAGTCTTGGGCCTCATGGATCGGGAAAATTCAACTGTGGCTTGTGCCAGTTCCTTTCGCACGATAATCAACTATTCTTCTAATTTAATTATGGCCTATGGGTTCACATTAAAAACGGAGTAAATGTTTTTTTATTGCCATTCTTACACTAGTTACATTAATTCATTTTGAGCCTTTGTACAAATGGAATTAATTTTAGCTAGCAGGTAGCTTACACAAAATAACACCATTTTTTCTTTTGTTATTATTAGTTAGGTAAGAAACCAACGATCTTAACTCTTCAAATAAAAAGGACAAATATTAAACCTAATATTTGGATAAAATGACTCCAATTTTAGCACGGCATGTTCTTGACTTCCATGACTATGATGTGGATATGGCAATTCTCCAACTTCTTTAACCATAATTATTGGCACAAATTTCTATGCACTATTCATATACTGTTAGTATAATGATCTGCACTGTTCATGTATTGTTAGTATAGTAAAATCAGTGTTTATGCAATTTATATCTATATATGCCTCCATTTGCAACAATTTCATTCGAGCAAAATAAACAAATATATAGATTTATTTTTTACCAAAATAAATAAAAGAAATAGAACCGTATAATTTTCCACTATATTGCTTTAGTTGCTATTTTTAATGGTAGAAAGCTTTGAAAGGTTACTTTTTCAAGAATACAGGGTTGATATATCTAAAATTGGTGAATAAGGTGTTCAAAGACCAGATCGGTGGCAATATAGAGGTATATGTAAATGACATAATAGTCATGATAGTCAAGAGTAAGAGTTTATCTAGAAAACTTCAAAGAAACTTTTAATACTTTGAGAAAGTATGACATGAGACTTAACCCAAGTAAATGTGCTTTTGGGGTTACATCAAGTAAGTTCTTCAGTTACATGATCAACGAAAGGGGATAAAGATGAATCCTAAGAAGGTTCAGGGAATCCTAGAAATAAAGATGCCATTTTCAATAAAATAGGTGCAAAGGTTAATAGACAGAATAGCTCACTCAGTCGATTTATGTCCAGATCGATAGAACAATGTCTATCATTCTTCAAAACTCTTATGAATGTCTCTGACTTCAGATGGACTCCCCAATGCTAAAAAGTTTTTAATGAACTCAAAGAGTTCTTATCCTCTTCGCCTGTCCTATCTAAATTGAGGACTAGGGAAACACTATACTTGTACTTGACCAACATAAATCAAGCTACCAGCTAGATTCTAATTTGAGAAAAAGAGGAAAAACAATGACTGGTCTATTTTGTAAGCAAAGTATTGATAGGGCTTGAAGTTAACTACAGCAGTATAGAGAAATCGACCTATGCCTTGGTCACCTCAGTTACAAAACTCAAGCTATACTTTCAGGCCCACACGATCTACATCCTAATTGATCAACTACTAAGATAAGTTTTACAAAAACCTGAAATGTCAGAAAGGTTAATCAAATAAGCAATAGAGCTTAGCGAATTTGATCTACATTTTTTACACATATTGGCATTAAAATTACAAGTGGTCGCATACTTCGTAGTAGAGTGCACCTCGGTACAATTGAAAAGACAGCCTAAGAAAAAGAAAAAAAAATTTCATTAAAGGATGATTAGAAGCTTTATGTCGACGAATCTACTACGAGCCAATGCAAAGAAGTCGATCTCATTCTAATCAGTCTAGGAGGGTTACAGTACCTGTACACCTTGAGATTCAAGTTTAGGATATCTAACAATGAAGTAGAATATGAGGCATTGATAGTCGGCCTAAGGTTGGCAATCGAGCTAAATGTTCAGTGTATAATTGCTTATAATGACTCCCAACTTATGGTCGATTAGGTAATTGGAAGTTTAGAGTTTGAAAAGATGGAATTCAAAAATACCACAATAAAACACTAGGCCTAATAGCTGGCTTCAAGAAAGTCAAGGTGAAAAAGATACTAAGGTCAAAAATTCAATAACAAACTCCCTATTTAATTTGGCTTCAATAGCAATAATGGAAAGCCCAAACCAAGTTTTAGTAGAGAAACTAGTGCATAAAAGCACTGAGGACAAGCTTGTGAGATAGGTCAAAAAAAAAAAAAACCAGGATAATACTAAGTAAATCAACCTGACCATGAGAGTGTTACATGATGAAAGAGCTCAAACTAAGGCACTAATGAAAAAGGTCTTTCGATACACAATGATTAAAAAAAAAATTATACAGGAGATCATTTAACCTACCCTACTTGAGATGTGTTGATGGAAAAAAGGTAGAGTACATCATGAGATAAATTCACAAAAAAATATGAGGAAATCACCTCAAACCTCAATCTTTGGCTTATAAAGTGCTTAGGTAAGGTTATTATTGGCCCACTATTAAGAGGGGTGCAACTGAACTGGTGAAAAAATGTGACAAATATCAAAGATTTGCCCATGTGCAACATCTCTAATAAACTAAGCTTACTCATATCATCAGCCGGTGGCCATTCATGCAATAAAAGATGGATGTCCTCAAACCATTCACCTCAGTTATAGGTCAAAAGAGATTCATCTTAGTGGTAGTAGATTACTTTATAAAATGGTTGGTAGTCGAAACCTTAACCGCTACCACAAAAACACAAGTTAAAAATTTGTATGGAAAAACATAGTATACAGATTCATATTACCTCAGTCTATAATAATAGACAATGGCAAACAATTCGATAATCTGAGGTTTAGGGAATGGTGCTTATATCTTCACATTTACGTCAGGTTCACATCGATTGCCCACTTTCAATCCAACAGGTAGGTCGAAGCTATATATAAGACAATATTAGAAGTTTTGAAAAAAAGGCTTAATGCAACAAAAGAAAAATGGGTCGACTACGAAAGTGCCTACCGATGAAACCCTCTTTCACTTGGCATTTAGGATAGAGGCTGTAGTGTCAGCTAAGATCGACTTACCGAGCTTACAAGTTGAATTAGTGTCGAAAGAAAAAAAAACACTTAAGACTGAACTTAACCTCGTCGAAAAACAAAAAGACATAGTCCTTACCCAAATTACAACTTACCAACAAAAAGTAGTTAGTTATTATAATAAAAAGGTCTGACGTAAACATATCAAGTAGGGTAACTTGGTACTCAAAAAAGTTGAAGCTTCAAGATAGATGACCAAGGTGACAAATTGGTCCAAACGTGGAAAGAACCATATATTGTTAAGGAAGTTGTTCACGATGTAACCTATAAATTATAGAATCCGAATGGCAACATCATTTCAAGGACGTGAAACACAGACAACCTAAAGGTTTATTATCAGTAGCTTCATATAAACCATGCTCACACTTTTACTATTTTGTGAATGGCACTGCCACCCCAAGTATGTGAAATACAAATCAACTCTATTACTTGTAGATCAGAGCAAATCAAGCTCACACTTGCATTATTTTGCATGCAAACACATAAATTAAATTATCTTCAATAAACTTACCTTTAAGTGATTCAAAAAAATCTGACTTAGAAGTTGTAATTATGTTCGTTTGATCCAAGTAGTCCAAATTATTTACTTTTAGATCGGTTACCCATTCTCAAACTTATGCAAGTAAAAAAGAAATGATGGTAAAGCTAAGCTAAAACTTAAAAAATTCTCTTTTCTATTTCTTTATAAAAAGATACATCAGTTAGAGTATAAGAGGTCTTTACAAAAAGCTAACCTCGAAGTAAAAAATTTACAAAATCAAAAATAAAAAAATTACAAAAATCATTCATCAGTAATAGCAGTGACGGAAGGAGTACTCTCATTAGCAGGAGTAGGAAGAATGACCTCAACTTTGATGACTTCCACATCTTTTTTCTCTGTCTTTATAATGGCCCCCAACTCTTCTTTCAAGGCCTCATCTTTACCCTTCTCTTCCTCGTTCTTATCCTTCTTGGACTAATTTTAATAAGGCCTCGCTTTGATATTATTGATGTCAATATTAGAGAAGTCGAGATTGAGAGAGGAGAATTTAAACTTTACCTTTTTCTTGGCCAATTGAAAGGTACCAAGAATTTGTTTTTTAAGAATTCTACCTTTATGTGAAAACACTCATCGAAAGCTTTATACTTCTCCATAGCCTTAATCTGTAGCTTTTTTTGCCTCTTATCCTGAGCTTTCAGCTCAGACCTTAACCTTGCAATTTTAGCCTAAGCATTATTTGGTTTGAGTTTGACCTACTCATTCATCGATTTAGCTGAGGCCTTGTCTATCAAGATAGCCTTAAGCTTTGCTGTTAGCTCATTTACCTTTCTTCTCAACTCAGCCTCTTTCTTATGAGACATGTTGATTCTTGATTTGATATTACCTAATGCTTTCAAGCTCTTCTTATGTTGCTCGACAAGGCCAGTCATATCTTTCTTAACCCTCAGTATATGCCTTATAACAAATAAGCTTGATGAAAAGCCTGACTACTATTTTTCATAGGTTGAGTCGGGAATTTTTTTTGGACTACATGAAAAGACCTTAGATTGAGAAAAATAAAAATAAAAATAGTAACAAAAAACTAAGCTGAGGTTAAGAGATACTCACCAAGAAGAGGAATTGTGACCTTACAAAATTTTTTAGCAATGACAAAGTTAGAGACGAGGTCTTTCATTGGAGCAAACTCTAACCCCATGGATATTCTCTCCGAGCTAGGCTTCAACACCCTAGTTTTAGGGTTTTTAAGAACAAATGACAAGATCTGCACCCATGATCTTTTGGCTGAAATGGGTGGTATCAACACCGAGGTGGATGATAGGTCTCGACTTGCCCTAACTTTAGATTTCTTACTTGAAAGAGTGCGATGTATAGCTATACTGATCACTTTATCTCCTTCACATGATGGAGCCCCAAGTAAAATCATTTTTTCCTCTTTTGGGCTTTAGAGCTTATCGGTATTGGGAGATGTCAAAATCCTTCTCGACTTCAGTTATATCTACAAAACTAAGCTAATAGTTAAAAAATTAATTTAAAATAAAACCTTATGAGGTTACCTCAAACTTACCTTAATACTTTATCTTATTTATTACTTCTGGGAAGGTCAGCCCATGAGTCTCAATAATGAGCTCCCCCTACATATAAAATCTAAAATTTATCTTAATCTATCAGATCAGGTATTGAGAGGGCCACCTGTTTGTCCATAAAAGAGCCGGATGTACTTCTTATTTCCCAAGCCTCTACATTGAGCTCACCATTTTTATTAGTCTTTTGTTTCTCAAGGCATAAGAATAGTAACTTTCAATTCTTTATTGAGTATGGACAATCGATGAAAAGTTTTTTATTTGATAGAGCTGTGATATAAAACTATATAATATAACTGAAATATTTTTTAAGAGAAAAAAACTCTCTAAATAGAGAAAGAGAAAAAATAATATTCAGTCATCAATAAAAGAATAATAAAAATAAATTTGTACTGAATAGAATATGGGGTGAGCTGAGTAATGATCAAATTGTAAGAATTAAAAATTAAAATGAATGAAAGATAAAATGAAAACTTTAAACTAACCACAAATGAATCCTAATATATGTGAAGCCAATGTGGCTCTAGTCTATTTGTAACCCGATCTAAAAAGTTTGGTGTTATTATACTGTACCCTTTTTTGGAAAAAAAGAAAGTGGTACCCAAAACTCAAACGTGATGAGCTAAGTACATGTTAGAACAATCTTTGACATTTGCTCTGCCTTTTAGTTCACTCATCATATCTTTAAGGATCACGTTAAGGTCACATAGAGTTTATACAGGGACCTCAACGAGTTCATCCTACTCTATAGGATTTTTTCTTTCACCATCATTTTTTAACTGAGGTGCTTCCTTCTTCTTATCCCTCATCAAAACCCCCATCGTCAGAAGAATCTAACTCTTGGGTGGAAGATGGATCTAGAGAAAAAGCAGTAGATGAAAGTAGCTCGATCGCAGAAAAAGAAGGATAAGATGAAAACCCCTAAAAAAAAGACAAGATGTTAAGAAAAATTGATTAAAAGGGGAGAGTAAAAGTGACATGAGGTAGAATAGATTAAATCGTAGAAAGAAAAATACTCAAGGGGAGGAAAGGTCAACCATAGAAAATGGACCAACCTCAAAGATAGAGAAAGCAGGTGGATTTTGAAATTCGAAGTTGATTTGAGCACACAACTTTTCAATGCTCAAAACTCGCTCACCTCTTACCTAAGCATTCTCTTCATTGTACCGCTACCCTCATTCGGACATCGGATTAAACCAATAAGTCATTTTTGTATAGTTATGGCCTATAATAATATAGGAGATCAAGTTGTCATCCTACTGCTCTTGCTGACCTCCCCTTAGCTCTACCCCTTTAGAACTTATACTAGAAGATATGGTTAGAAATACGTAATGAAACGGGTGTAAAAAAAACTTTGAAGGTAAGAAAGCTATTGATATAAAAAATTTTAGGTCAGATTAAAAGCAAGAAAACAAAAGATGGAGAGCTGAATCCCCACTAGCCCTTTTATATAAATGCACTTCAGCTTAAAAGAACGGCACGATTGACTCTATGTGTTAGACCATAGGTGAGTAGATGTATTTTTGTCTTTCTAATTTAACTCTTCTCGCTTAAATCATTTTTCTCTTCATTTAATGTTGTCAAACCGACCTAATTGAATGAACTCCAAATTAGACCAATCGAACTGGACAACTGTCAAGGTTAAACTGAGAGCCCGGTTCACTTTTAGGTGTCATAATATATAGATCCGTAAATCTATAGTTAGACTTCGCAAATGGAGTCACCATCAATCTTTTTTATTTAGATGCGATTGGTCACTTAATCGAATATGCTCCTTTTTCAAGAAAAATCCTAAGTTTGGCTTAGGTATCTTTAAAAGATGGATTTAATGTCTATGAAACCAGAACTAGGTCTGAGAGTACGGTTACGTGTAAGAAAGGTTATAGCATCTTTACAACACCCATCGAAAGATGGTATCAGCTTAATTTCATGTTATCTGATAAGCCTTAAAAATTTTATCAAGTAATTAATTACTAAAAATTATTCTTAATTAACTCCAATACTTTTGGCAAAAAAATTAAGAAAAATTTTCTCACTTTAAGAGTATACAAGAAAACTACTATTTCTCTTGCAGAAGCTCAATCGTCGGATTATTTAACATTGAAAAATTTTCTAAGAAAAGAAAAAAACAAAAAAAAGAAAGGAATGATGATTTGACTTTTGATATAGATATCTTTTTTGTTTTATAAGAAAAAACACATCTTTTTATACAAGAAAAATTGATACTTTCAACTTTTCCTCAGAAATATATTTTTAAAAATTTTATTTTCAAGAAAAATTGATACTTTCAACTTTTTCTTAAAAATATTTTTTTTATTTTAAGAAAATCATTGAAAAATTAAGGAATGCTTACTTAAATAAATAATTTCAATTTAACCAATAAATAAATAAGCAATAATAATAATAATAATAAATAAATAAATAAATAAAAATCTTGACACAGCTCGACTTAGCTGGAAAGGGTACGGCTCTAAAGACAGATATGGCTAGACTGGCTTGGTGTGCGACTCGACTTAGCGGCTTGCCAGAGGCTGAGGAAAGCAAGTAAATGGGATATGTGCTGCGGGTCAGGTCGCCCAACAACAAAACACACAGATCTTGGGAAGTTACTTAACCCCAAAACGATGTCGTTTCAAGGCCCTATATAAGGCCAAATTCGATCTTTTTTAACAAATTTTTCCTCCCTTTCTCTCTCTTTCTCTTTTTTTCTCTCCTTTTCTCTTTAGGATTCAAGAACACAGTTGAATCCTTCATCGAATTCTGGAATTGTCACCAAAATCTAGGTAGGGTCGTCGAAAGTTCGCCAGAAAGTTTAACGATTTTCTGGAGTGTGACACCAAAAACTAGGAAATTGGTCAAAAACTGGAAAATTCACTGAAATCTTGCCAAAAAATTTAAATGGCGTAAAAAAATTGATCATAATTTGAAAAATTTTCCAAAAATTTTTTTAAAAAAAACCTAAAAATTCAAAAAAAAATCTTAAAAATTCTAGAACTGCCTTTATTCTTCTAAACACCTTTTTTTGGCTTCTATTTTCTATCTCCCTACTATTTGTGTGTTCTTTGCTTCTTATCAATAGGTATTTATAGGGATCAATCATAAAGTTTTGATTAATTTGGATTCTTTCTTTGATTAGGTTTTTGGATTATCAAATTAATCATTAAACTTATCTTATGCAAGTTAAATCTAGCTATGACTCTCATTAACCTTATTCACGGCCAGATTCATTTTTTATTTTTTAATTATTTTTAATTATTATGATCACCATTATTATCTCCTAACAAGAATAAAAAATAAATAAATAAATAATCACGATAAATCTTTAAAAAAATAATATAAATAAATAATAAACAAATAAATCAATACATCAATGGGTTGGTTTGACCCCTTTAGATCAGGCCTAATTGATCCGGACCTGGACTAAATTAGGTGTCTATAGCTACCTTTTTTTACGCATTTTCTATGTAACAAGAATTGTGCAAAGATATAGACACCCCACTTATGCCGACACATTCACTTTTTTTTTAAAAAAAAATAAACATCCAAATTTGCTAAACGACCCGAAACTTTTCTAAATAGAGGTTCATAATTTTTAGAGAATAAACAAAGCTCTTTTAAAAAGCTCACGCTTTGGAAATAAACAAGCTCCTTAAATAGACTTTTGGAAAATAAACAAAGCTCCTCTAAACAGAGGCTCAATGACTTTTAAAAATAAACAAAGTCCCTCTAAACAGAGGCTCAATGACTTTGAAAAATAAACAGAGCTCCTCTAAATAGAGGCTCAACGACTTTGAAAAAAAAATAAAGCTCCTCTAAATAAAAGCTCAACGACTTTGAAAAATAAAAGGCTCATCGACAATCATGTCCAAAGGAGTCATAGATCATGTTTAAAGAAATTTTAAAAGATTATGCCCAAAGATCTTACAAATCGATCCTAATACTGAGAAATATCATTTTTCAAGGATTAGAATCTTACCTCACAAGCTTATTTTCAAATGAGAATTTGAAACTTTTACATAAAAAAATCTTCACATCTGTCTTCTCCATATGGGATCTTGGAATATCCCTACTTCCTAAGTTTATGCACTAGACTTTCTCAAATGTAATATATGCTATGCACTAGGCATTTAGAAATGCAATGCATGCTATACAAATGTTGATTAATTGTGGTACTCAAGCTTCTCAAGCTCTTTTTTTGGGCCTCGAACCCTTTAATCTTCAAATGCTAAGACTACATCAATGTGACTATCAATCATCTCTCTCATTTAATTTTCATTTTTTTGTAAGAAATCTCTTTCTGAATTCAATGTCCTTGTCAGGAACTAAACATTTCAAATTTGCCTTTATCACTCTTAACATTTTCAATGTAATGTAGAAATCTTTCATGCTATTATTCATTTATCAATCATTATTTCAATTTCAAAAAGTAAGAACACATTCACACATTTCTTCCACTGTAAGGTTGTAAAGAGTAAAGAGTAAGAATGGCTGAGAAATAATCAACAAAAAGAGAGACACAAAAAATGAAGTGAAATATCTTTTATTAGCAAGAATGATAGCAAACTTTGGCCAATGGGCAAAGAAAGAATTACAAAAATGGGAATGAGGAGACAATGCCCAAAAATAAATAATTGGACAATCATGATAACATATCTCAAAGTCCCTTCCAAAAAATTCAACCACTCAATGCACTTAACAACTTAGAGCCCCTCATAATATACTAGCCTCTTTGCTAATGAATTTTCAGATTTAATGTTGTATTCTTCTTATCTAAGTTACTTTTTTAGGTTCTCAACTTAGATAAACCCCCTATGACTCAAACCGCCCTCTTGGAGTTTTTGTCTTGAGTCTTTCTTTTTTATTTTTCTCTTTTTTTCTTTTTTTCTCATTTTTTTATTTTTTTAAGCATAGTACTTCTTTACAACATCAGAATTTATAGGATGAGGTAAATCATTTCCATCCATCTCAACTAATATTAATGCTCCACCTGAGAAAGCTCGCTTCATGACATATGGCCCTTTTCAAATCGAAATCTATTTTCCTCTATTATCTTGCTGATTTGAGAGAATTCTTTTCAAGACTAACTTCCTTTCTCAGAAACAATGAGGTCGAACATTTTTATCATAAGCCCTTATCATTCTTCTTTAATATAATTGACCATGGCATAGCACTGTCAATCTCTTTTCCTCAATGAAATTCAACTGTTCATAATGCTCTTGAATCCATTCAGCTTTTTTCAGTTCAACTTCTTTTAGAACCTTCAAGAATGGGATCTCCACTTCACTGGTTTTACAACTTCTATCCCATACACTAAAAAAAATGGGGTTACCCCAATAAAGATACACATCGATGTTCGATATGCATGCAGCGCAAATGGCAACTTCTCATGCCAATCTTCATAGGTCTTAGTCATCTTTTCAAGGATTCTTTTTATATTCTTATTAGCTGCCTCAACTATCCCATTCATTTTCGGATGGTATGGCACAGAATTATAATGTTTGATCTTGTATTGGGCACATATTTCTTGTATCATCTTGCTATTTAGATTTTTGGTATTGTTTGAAATGATTTTCTTCGAAAGTTCATATCTATAAATAATCCTCTTTTTATGAACTTACAAACCACATATCATGTTATATTTTCAAATGATGCTGTCTCCACCCATTTCGTGAAGTAATCTATTATCATGAAAATAAACTTATGCCTATTAGAAGCCTTTGAGGTAATATGACCAATAACGTCCATGCCTCACATCGAGAATGGCTAGGGTGGTGTCAAAACATGTAAAACAGATAGGAGAACATGGATCTTATCAACATATATCTAGCATTTATGATATTTTAAAATGTGATCAATGCAGTCACTCTTCATTATCAACCAATAGTACCTTACTCTCATGATTTATCTTACCATCATATGTCCATTGGCATATGCTCCACATATTTCATCATACACTTCTTCAATAATTTTTTTTCAACCTTATTTACACATCTCAATAATACTTGATCTCGATTTTTTTTTTATAGAACATCCATATCCAGGAATAAGCACATAGCTAATCTTCGAATGACCTTTTTATCATTTTTTATTGCTTGGATAAGGTATTGTTGGTTTTTAATGTACTGTAAGATATCATAAAATCAAGGCTTCCCATTTTTTTCTTTTTCTACATTGGAGCAATGAGACGGCATACCCTTGACATCTAGCTTGATAGGCTGAATGTTAGTATTATCACTAATTCAGATCATTATGGCTAGAATAGCCAAGGCATCAACAATCGATTCCCCTATCAAGGTAAATAATCAAACTAGACATCTTCAAACTACTTGATCAACTCCAAAATATCCTTATGATATGGAATGAGTTTTAAATCTCTCATATCTTATTCTTCTTTCAATTGATATATAACTAGAGTTGAGTCTCCAAACATTTTTAATGCTTTAACTTTTTTATCTATAGTAGCTTGTTAACCCATAACATATGCTTCATATTCAGTGATGTTATTCGTGCAATTGAAATTCAACCTTGCTATTATAGGGTAGTATTGTTCTTTAAGAGAAATTAAGATTGTTTCAATCCTTGTCCTAAAGCATTGGCAGCTCCATCAAAATACATTTTTCAACACTTCTCTTCATGTTTTTCTTTCTCTAATTGGGAAACAGTCATCTGATCTTCATCGAGAAACTTTAATCTTTTTGGTTCATAATCTTCGATTGTATAATCTATGAGAAACTCAACTATAACACTTCCTTTTACTGCTTTTTAGATTACATATATGATATCATACACTGAAAGCATTACTTGCCAACTAACAATTCTCTTAAACAAATAAAGCTTCTCGAAGATGTATTTAATTGAATACAATTTTGCTATAAGCCAAGTGGTGTGATAAAGCATGTATTGTCTGAGTCTTTTGACAATTCAAGCTAATGCACAACACATTTTTTCTAAAAAAAAAAAGTTTGACTCATATTCTGTGAATTTTTTACTCAGATAATAAATAGCTCTTTTCTGGCATATTCATCTTACTGCCCTAACACACATCCGATTGAATTTTCGTACACTGTCAAATATAAAATTAAGGGACATTTTGAAACAGGTGGCACCAACATTGAAGAATTTCACAAGTATCGCTTAATTTTATTAAAAGTCATTTAGCATTCTTCATTCATTTCCCTAGGGTTATTCTTACAAAGAAGCTTAAAAATAGAATCACATTTATAAGTAAGCTGAGATATAAACTATAAAATGTAGTTCAATCTTTCCAAAAAATCTCAAACTTCTTTTGTACTCGGGGGTGACAAATTTTGAATGATCCGTATTTTATCTGGATCAACTTCAATCCCTCTTTCATTGACACAAAGCCTAGAAACTTCTCTGACTTTGCTCTGAAGGTGCACTTGGTTGGGTTTAACTTGAGTTAAAATTTTTTCAACCTTTCAAATAGCTTTTTGAGGTTCGTGACATTATTTTTCGTCTGCTTGAGATTTTGCAATCATATTATCTACGTACACCACAATCTCTTTGTACATCATGTCATGAAATAACATTACCATCGCTCTTTGGTATGTTGCTCCAACATTTTTTAACCTAAAGGGCATAACTTTGTAGCAAAAAATTTCTTACATGGTTATGAAAGTGATCTTTTCCATTTCATCTTTGGTCATCTTTATTTGGTTATACCTTGAGAACCCATCCATAAAAGAGAACATTGAATACCTAGCCGTGTTGTCCGTCAGTGTGTCAATACGAGGTAAAAAAAAGTTATCTTTTGGGCTAGCCTTATTCAAATCATGATAGTCTACACATATTCATACCTTTTTATCTTTTTTAAGGACTGATACTATATTGGCTACATATTCTGGATACTTGGCCACTTGCAAGAAACCTGTATCAAACTACTTCTTCACTTCTTCTTTGATCTTTAACAGTATTTCAGGCTTCATCCACCTCAGTTTCTACTAGACTGGCTTACATTCTGGCTTCAGGGGTAGTCTGTGCTCTACTATCTTCGTGCTAGGCCCTAGCATATCCTGTAAGACCAAGCAAATACATCTACAAATTCTCGAAATAGATTTTCCAAACGTTACCTATCTTTCGAAAAAGTGAAGTACCAATTTTAACATCTTTCTTATTCTCTTCATTTTCTAGACTCACCAAGTCAATTATCTCCTGATGAGACTCAATTAACTTATTTTCTTGCTCAATCAATCTCATTAGGTATAAAGGAATAACATATTCTTTATAATCATCTTTGTTATCAAGCATATCAGTGTTAATCAATTTTTTAAAATTAACCCCTTGATCATTATCGTGATTAGCTTCCTGTTTATTTAAGGATCTGAAATTACATGAAATGGGATATATTGGCAAGATGTGTTTAGAAAAATAGAAAAATGGCAATAATGAAGGCACAAAAAAAATGAATGAAAATGCATCCTTCTTAATCTTTATTAAAATAATAAAAGATATATGGCCCAAACAAGAAAGATCACTCAAATGCTTTAGGCAATAACTATTAGGATGTACAATTACATTGAATTAGTCTTAAAGATAAAAGGTATTTCAATGATACTCTAATTATTTAGCTTATAATCTGGCAGACAAAGGTGGACCCACCCTACTCGTTCAAGCCTTTTTTCATCTTCGATAGCATGGACGGTCAACTAAGCAAATGCCTTTTCCATACTTTATTCAAAATCTTCTTTTGCATTTGGGTACATAAATCCTCCAGGCCTAAAAGTCTCGTACAAGTATGAGATGTCATTAGTCTTGCTATTTTATCGACTTGTCTTCTCTTAATCTCCCCTTCTTTTGCTTCATAGCCTTGGCCTAGCTTTTCACTATTGTTCATCATTATTAGGGGGTTCTCTTATCCCTTGTAAAGTTTTGCCCAGCCCTACTCCAGGATACTAGCCCTTATTGTTGATTTGACTTAACACTATCTTTAAAAATTATCAATTTTTAGGTCTTTCCCCTACAGAATTGACTAGTTCAAAAGACCGACAGGAACACTCCACTATTTTATTAGTAACTTTCACATATGGGACATTCAAAGGTTCGGTCACTAACAAGTTTTCCTTTTCAAACACTACTACTAATCGACCTTTTATATTAAACTTGATCTTTTGGTGTAGGGTAGAGGGCATAACACTTACCATGTAAATCCATGGCCTTTCTAATAAATAACTGTAAGATGAAGAGATATTTATCACTTAAAATTTTACATTAAAAGTGTACGACCTAATCTATAAGGACATCTCGATATCTATCAGAACTTTTCATTTGGTCTCATTAAAAGCTCGAATGACTATTTGATTGTCTTTCATATGAGAGCAGTCGATAGGTAGCCTTGCCAAAGTTAACATAGGCATGACATTAATAACAGAGCTATTATCAATAAAGACCTTGGCTATGATATGGCTCTTACACTTGACCGTGATATGCAGAGCCTTGGTGCTTCCTCTTTCTTTCGGGGGAATCTCATCATCATTGAATGATATATAATTTGACATGACCAGGTTTTTGGCTAAATGGTTCACATACTTAACAATCACATTATGTGCCATATATGCCTGATTCAGCACATTCAACAAGGCATTTGGTATGGTTCTGAATTTAATAATAATGATAATAATGAGATTCATGTTGGCATCTTGTTCAATTGTTCAACCACTGAGTATTCACTATGTTTTACTAACTTTAAAAATTTACATACCTCTTTTTTTGACATCAACTTTTAGGTTTTTTCTTCGGGTACCACATTCAAATTATTCTACTCGTCTCTTACCCTAGCTTTCTTTTTCTAGCCCTCTCTAATATTTTGGAAATGTAACATCTTTCACTTCGAGTGATGCCTCCTATACCGATTATATTGGCAACATCAAACTTCGAAACATTCTCTTTTTGCCTCTAAACTACCGTATTACAGTCATATTTTTAGGGTATAGCTTTGTCATCCTTATATGAGAATGGAATCGAAACTCTAAAAGTTACTGGCCTGAGAATGAGTTTGCCTATGATTGACTTTGGCTTGTCACCATAAAAAATTGTTACCAATTTTGGAAATAATTTTCCAAGCCAATCAGTCGTAGATACTTCAACACTCTTTGAGACCTCTCCCTCTTCATAGAGTTTCATCTGGTATGAATCTATAAGCTTTTATACCTCATGATGAAACTATTCATAAGTTTCAATAAAGTAACCAACTGCCCCACTATGATATTTATAACTTGTACCTATTACATATGCTTCATGATAACTATGCGGACTCACTGGTTTTATCATGTCAACTTTCTATAAAATATTGATTGAGAGGTATCTTAATGTCTTACACTCTCTTTTTCAGATATGCTCTCATTCCTCACTAAGGCATTCACGTTGTGATTAGGCAAATGATTGTCACTAATGTTTTTTATAGTTACCCCTCCTGTATCGAAGTTAATCATTTCATCCTTGATTAACCATTACACTTTGTGCTTCAAGGCATGCAATTCTTGGTAGAATGATCGATAATCCCGTAATGATAGTTACAATAGGCTGTGAGATCATACCACTTAGGGTAAGGTAGCTTAAGTGGCTCTAGTCGGCTATGAGCAATCAAATGATTATTGTAAACCTCACGATATAACTCCGTATATGTCATAGGGATTAGGTCAAATATGGGTTTTTTACAAGTAGTTCGTGGCCTTCTTGCACCACTTATCAGGCTAGTTGAACGGATCTGAAGTCTTAGGATAGGTTGAATGTTAGGACTATATGTGGTATTTTGAGGTCTAAAAAAGGGTTGATATGTTTGGGGGTGAGATGGCTATAGGATTGGTTGGTATGGGTAAGGGGAAGCATTATTCACAGCAAGATAATATAGAGAATATCTTTATGGTGGTTAGGGTTGATAACCCTTGAACTATTATCTATCAAAGTTCATAGCTTAAGCTTCATCCTTCTTTTTCTTTAGGGCTTTCTTAGTGGATGCCTCTCTTCCTTTTAACTTGTCATTCTTAATGGCTTTCTCAATGATTTCGCCTAAGATTACCATGTCGATAAAATTTTTCGTTGCATTTCTTATCATCTTTTCATAATAGAGAGATTTCAGAGTACTAATAAACAATATTGTAGTTTTTTTTTCAGTTAGAGGAGGTTGCACTTGAGAGGCTATATCCTTTCACCTCTGGACGTCTTCCTTAAACGATTCATTTTTTCTTCATATTCTGTAAAGACAAACGATCAAGAGCTAAGTCTATAATATGTCGGTATTGATTAATAAAGTCATGTGCCATTCGTTCTAAGTACAGATGTGAGTTCTGTCCAGCCGGATATACCACCTAGCAGTGGAGCGGATGAGGCTATTTTAAAATGGCTATTTTGAAATAGTACATGATAATATAAGTTTTTGGGCATTTCGTACCATTATATTTCTCAAATTTTGAAACTTTGAACTTCGACGATATTACAACATCTGGGACTAGACAAAACCTAACAGCATTTACGGAGCCATAAAATCCAATTCATTCCATAACCCGTAACCTCTATTCTAGCATACTAATTTTTGAGTCTTTCAATGATTTAATTGCTTTTGTTTTCTTTTTTTCTTTCAGATCATCCAAATAAAAAACCTGCATTGGTTCCATTACCTTTTCAATAAAGACAGAATTCACATAGCTATGATAATGCCTTGGATTCGAAGCTGATGGCATTCCAAGTATACAGGATATGTAAACCGCTATGGCGGTATATCTTGTGTGTGGGCTTGTTGTGGACCAAACCCGAGAGGATATAGAGGGTTGGTCACTTCTTATGATGAAGGGCCCCGTTAGCTTATGTTTTCTTCTATTCCTTTTTCTTGTTTAACTTGTTAAGAGCATCCAGAATCTTACTCAACTCATTTTCAAGCTTTTTCTATGCCTTTTCTATTTTTTTAAGTCGATGAGAGATTTTTTGCTCCATTTGTCTAGCTCTGGCTCTTGTGTTATATTGGTGGGTAGGGTTCTTGCTAGATAGAGCTATCCTTGAACTTTGAATACCATATCTCAAAATTAGTAAGTTTATACGACTATCTCATGAAAACCTTAAAATGGTTATTTTATTAAATGTAATGAATAAGAATGCAATGAATGAAAATGCATGCATGCAAAAAACATTTACTTTAAGACAGTGTTCAACCAAAAGATTTCATTTATTCCAAAAAACTTTGTTTACATAGAATTTGTTATCCTAGAGTTATAACCATAAAATTGTTTGATCTACTCATACTGGTCTCTTACTTCCTCAATGAAATTCAGCAAGCGTTGTCCATGTTTCCTTACTAGGGCCACCACTTGCTTCAATGTTTCTGCTTCTTCAACCATTTCTCTTGCCTTATATACCCTTTGACAAACTTGTGTTGTTAAGTGCTCAATATAATTCTATCTTCATAGGTTTTCCTTTTACCACACCATACTTGGTATGATAACTCTCTATGCTCTCTAACCAATGCAACAATATAGTTTTCTTATTCATTCAACCTACTTAGGTAGCTATTCAACATGTTATTTTTTATCTGTATCTAGGTACTTTCTTCTTCTAATTCAATATATTCTTACTTCAATTGCTTATTTTCATCAGTCAGCTCAGCGATTGTTATCTCTTTGGCTTTTACCTTCACACATAACCTTTTATGTTCATGGTGTAGCTCCGCTAGGTCTTTGACAACTGTATCACATTCTCTAGCAATCTTGTAAACTTTGACTTCATGTTTTTCAGCTCTATCTTTCCATTGATCTCTCTCCTCTCGAAGCTTTTAAATCTCTTGCCTTAGCCTATCCTTTTAGGTCTCGAATTCCTTCTTCTTAAGTTCTAATTTTGATGATGTTTCTTCAAGCATTTCTCCTATTAGTTGTCGAAACCTTTCAGAGTGAATACCACTTCCTGTCTTCGTCTTGTTCTCCAAACCAAGTATCCTTAAGTGACCTTATTAGTGAACGATCCAAGACTCACCTTATAAGGGTTTTTTCATGCTTTAATCACATCGTTCATCTTCTGAAATGCTTTTGGTTTATTAAGAAAAATCTAACTGATGAAGCTTATGTGTTATAGGAATGAACTATTCTACCCCAAACTGTCATTTCACTAGAAGTGGCACATAAGTTGTTACTCCTCATAAACCCAGAAGTGAGACCATAATGTTATCTCTATACTGATATAGCATAGGTTCATGATTCATCTATAAGGTCAACCATCTCACCTCGGTGCTTGTCAACTTTGTTAAGGATACTATCCACTCTTTTTTAGACTTTTATTCTGGCTACTCATTTTTATAGAATTCTTTTATTAGAGCTCGATTAGAAAAAAAAAGCTTCGAGAAAGCACCTCTTTTACAATTGAAGTGGCTTTTCATCTATAGATACAATAGTTGTATACAACCTGTGAAACGCCCTTTATTCTGGCAATAATAACTCAACGATCTAATGGTCTCTACCAATATCACTGTTGACAGGTTGCAGCCATTGATCACATTTTCGAAGAAGTTAACCACTGCTATTTCAATATAACCCAAAACCTTCAAAAAATCACCATTCCATATATGACTAAGGCAAACATGTCTAACTCCAGTGCCTTGTCAACATGTTGTACTAGAAAATCATAAAAGAACTTCTAAGGTAAGCAAACTTGTTTTTATTTTTCTTTGTATGAGAATCTATAATATCTTTGTTTTCCCCATAAGATAGGCCAAATTCTTACAGAATCCTAATTTGTGTTTTTTGACATATATCTTATTAAAAGCCTAGAGGTGTAAACCCAACAAAGTCGAATATTCTTCAATGGTCGGTGTCATATCAACTTCATTGAAGATAAAACACTTGTATGAAGGATCCCAGAATTACACTGCAGCTTTAATTAGTTGATTTTCAACATTCATTACAAGAAAGTATGCTATATGTCCATGCCTCTGGCAAAACTCCTCTTATCTTGATGGACTCATCTTCTTCATATATCAACCAAATCCTCTAAATTATTTTATTTGAGGAGGATGGATGTTTCTTAAGACAAGGTGGAAGCATAGCCGATTGGTAGATAATCCCTTTCCTTTTGTTGAATCCTTTCTGACTGAACATTTACTTCGTTGGGTGACTCACAATGAGCTAATGCAGATGAAGAGCAAACTAGTCGTTCTGTGAAATCCATGAAAAACTCTTTGTTGAAAACCATCTTTCAAGCAAATGTTCTTTATGCAACTTTATGATATGAGCATGAATCATGCAAAAATTAATAAGAGAAGAGTTAGTACACCAAATAAAAAAAGATAAACAAATAAATAACTAAATAAATTAAAACATCATACACAATAAAAGGAATGAATCCTATGCTTTTGGTCAATTCTAAAGAGTGAGAGATGGCTCTATCTATAGGTTAGGCATTTTTAAGGTTCATTGTATGTGGTTAAAGGTTGAAGTCTAAAGGTTCCCAAATTGCATCTTACATTATCGTCCATCACAGACTAGTAAGACACCCTAATCCTCATCCATTACAGGCTATAAGCGAAAAAGGTTCAAATTAAGTGAGAGTATTTCGCTAGCCACTGCGGAGGCATTAAAACCTCACGAAAGCATAGGTACTTTACTCTTTTTAGAGAGACGGAGCTCGGATGTAGAGCTCATATTATGCACATACATATGAATGACATGGTTAACAACATAAATAAAAAAAAATCCTTACAAAGAATTCAATTTTATTAGGCTTTTTGGATAACACAAATTTATTTGCTAACTTGACTCTCAACAAGACCCTAGTGGAGTCGCCAAACTGTCATAATATATAGATCTATAAATCTATAGCTAGACTTGACAAATGGAGTTATCACCAATCTTTTTTATTTAAGTGCGATTGGTCACCTAACCGAATCTGTCCCTTTTTAAAAAAAAATTCTAAGTTTAGCTTAGGCATTTTTAAAGGTAGATTCAATGTCTGCGAAATTAAAACTTGGTTCAAAAGTACGGTTACATGTGAGAAAGGTTATAGCACCTTCACAACTCTCATCAAAAGATGGTACCAACTCAATTTTGTATTATCCGATAAGCCTTAAAATTTTATCAAATAATTAATTATTAAAAATTATTCTTAATTAACTCTAATATTTTTGACAAAAAATTAAAACAAAATTCCATCACCTCAAAAGTGTACAAGAAAACTACTGTTTTTCTTGCATAAGCTCTATCGTCGGATTATTTAACACTGAAAAATTTTCTAAGAAAAGAAAAAGACCAAAAAAAGGAATGCTGATTCGACTTTTGATATTGATCTCTTTTTTGTTTTATAAGAAAAAACTCATGCTTTTATACAAGAAAAATTGATACTTTTAACTTTTTCTCAAAATATTTTAAGGTTTATATTTTCAAGAAAAATTGATACTTTCAACTTTTCCTCAAAAATGCTTTTTTAAAAATTTTATTTTCAAGAAAAATTGATATTTTCAAATTTTCCTCAAAAATGCTTTTTTGAAAACTTTTATTTTTAAGAAAAATTAATACTTTCAACTTTTCTTTAAAAATATATTTTTTTAATTTTTATTTTAAGAAAATCATTGAAAAATTAAGGAATGCTTACTTAAATAAATAATTTCAATTTAATCAATAAATAAATAAGCAAATAATAATAATAATAATAATAATAATAAATGAAAAAAAAACCTTGACACGACTCAGCTCAGCTGGAAAAGGTGCGACTCTAGAGACAAACATGGCTAGACCAACTCGATGTACGGCTCAGCTTAGCAGCTCGCCAGAGGTTGAGGGAAGCGAGTAAATGGGTTATACGCTGCGAGTCGGGTCGCCCAGCGGCAAAACACACAGATCCTGAGAAGTTACTTAACTCCAAAACGACGTCGTTTCAGAGCCCTATATAAGGTCAAATTTAGTCTTTTTTTCAACAAATTTCTCCTCCCCTTTCTCTCCCTTCCCTTTTTTTTCTCTCTTTCTCTAGGATTTAAGAACACCGATTGAGTCCTTCATCGAATTTTAGGATTGTCGTCGAAATCTGGGTAGGGTCGTAGGAAGTTCATCGAAAAGTTTAACGGTTTCTAGAGTGTGACATTGAAAACTAGCGAACTGGTCAAAAACTGGAAAGTTTGTCAGAATCTCATCAAAAATTTTAAACGGCGTTGAAAAATTGATCAAAATCTAGAAAAATTTCTAAAAAATTTCCAAAAAAAAAAGCTAAAAATTTGAAAACTACCTCTGCTCTTCAAAACACCTTTTTTTACTTCTGTTTTCTGTCTTCTTACTTTTTATATGTTCTTTGCTTCTAATCAATAGGTATTTATAGGGATCAATCTCAAAGTTTTTGATTAATCTGAATTCCTTCTTTGATTAGGTTTCTGGATTATCAAATTAATCATTAAACTTATCTTATGCAAGTTAAATCTAGCTATGACTCTCTATTAGCCTTATTCACGGCCAAATTTATTTTTTATTTTTTAATTATTTTAATTATTCTGATCATCATCATTATTTCCTAACAAGAATAATAAATAAATAAATAAATAATCACGATAAATCCCAAAAAAATAATAAAATAAATAATAAACAAATAAATTAATACATCAATTGGTTGGTTTGACCCTTTTGGACCGGGCTCAATTGATCCAGGCCTGGACCAAATTGGGTGTCTACACTAGGGTTCAAAATAGAGGCTCAAATCTAAATTTTTGAAAAAAACACAAGTCTCACCATGATCAAACAAACTCCAACAATAATCTCGAATCACCCCAAACAATTATCACCTCAACAATCTTTAAATCGATTATGCACTCATTTTAGAATACAAGCGTGAGATAGGATAACTACCAGGTCAGACCGTGGCTCAAAGCTAGTCGTCGTCCAAAAATGACTTCCCTTTACAATGTCGACCTTCAACGAAATATGCAGCCACATACCTTCACTATTGGCGATTTGATACTCAAACTGCTTGATGGGTGAACAGAGTGTTAAGAACATATAATGGTCAAAAGATACATAGTGATCTTTTTCCTCTCAAAGCTTTCAGCAACAACTAGGGGTATCTTGATCATTTGTATTGACTTGACATATCAGGTCGATCTAACATTTTCAGTACCATCTCAGCTTGGCTCTGTCCTAATTGTTCATTTTGTGTCTCCCTCAATTTACCTATAAATATGAAGATTAAGACACCATAAAGCCAGATTCATCCTATTTATTTTTCTCTCTCCTTCTTGCTTTCTTACATACCTAATTTTTATTGACTTGTGCGTCAGAATGTAAATACATGAAACACCCATTGTCTTTGCCTTTAACTATCCTTCATCTTTGTATTTACAAAAATACTCTCAGGTCGAAACTACTTAACACCAACAAATTGTTAATGAAATTAGTTTTTTACTGTTATCAAAACTTATGTGTTTCTTGAGTTGTTAATGCGTTGTTGATGGTGTTGACGTGGTAATACTGGAATGTGTTTATGCTCTGATGATAATGTGGAATTTTTTATTGGCCATGTAGAGTAAAATGGATCTTTACCATAAAAGCTGAAAATAAAATTGACGATCATTTTTCCTCAAAAACATTGTCTTACAAAAATTCGTCGCTGCCATCGCTGTCCGTCGACAAAATATAGCGGGTTGCACGTGGCTTGTTTTTTCATCAAAACCAAATCCGATGGCACCTTTGATCGCTAGAAGCCAGACTTGTGGCCAAAGTTTTCACCTACTGCCTGGATTGGATTACGATGAAAAATTTAGCTGAGTTGTTAATAAGCCCACTAAAATTCAGCTTGTACTCAAACTGGCTGTTTCTCAATCAATCATGTTTTTTCTGTAATTTAACGATGGTGGTTTTTATGCAGCAACTACTTGGTTTTGTTGATCAAAATGTTCCAATTCATGTCTGAAAACTCAAGAAATCTTTTGTATCGGTTAAAGCAAGCACCAAGGGCATGGTTTTCTAAACTAGTAAAATATCTTCTAACTCTTGGTTTTAGGGCCAGTCACGATCAGATTCATCTGATCTCTTAATTTTTAACCTAGACCATTTATTTTCTTCTGCAAGTTGATGACAGCAAATGAGCCTGATCAATTACTAAGCAAGATTATTGCATCCTTATCTCTCATAAATTCTCTGTTAAAGATATGGGAAATTTACATTGATTAATTACTTTCTCGATCGGTTTTGAAGTCCTCTCAATATTCTCAACAAGGACTATTTCTATGGCAACATAAATACATTCAAGACATCCTTACTTGGAATCAAAACTGTCTCTACTCTCTACTCCATTGGTTACCACTTTCTTCTCTTATTCTCAATTAGGACTATTGGCTGATCCAACAATATACATGCAGGAAAGTCTGCTAGTGATGACATGTCCTTAATTTGCTGTGAATAATTAAACCTTGCTCAATACATGCAACAATAGTCTGCTAGTGATCATGTGAAGGCCTTTAGTATCTATAACTTCATATAAAACTTATCCCCCAGCATCTTTGGAAAGGACAAGTAAGCAATATTAAAAAAAAAAAATTGAGGGGTAATTGTGGAAATAAAGCTTCTCCAGAAACTTCTCCAATTACCTGAAGGGAAAAGCTTCTTGAAAATGCAGATAGGGGAGAAAGCAAGAAAAAAAAGCTCACTCCAAAATGGAGAAGAATAGCAGTCGGTTGAGAGAGGTGAGAGAGAGGGAGAGATGATGAGTTACCCCGAGAATGGAATCTTCAAGAGCTTGAAAAATGGTGGCAAACATTGAATCCATTGCCTTTGAAAAAGAATCGAAGACCTTTTGTGGGTTTAGTGGAAGTTTGAGAATTATTAGAATCAGATGAGGTTTCTATTTCTTATAAGATGAGATTCTTAGGTTGGTTTCTTTTAAGCAGGGGGTGCTTAAAGACCTTAAATTCAACTGTGGGTGTTTCTGCTTTTCACAATGCTGCACTTTTTCCGACGGTTTTTTGGAACTTTCTTCGATGACTTTTTTTTTTCTAATTTTTACTTCTTTTGAAATGTGTGTTGGAGTAGAATCTGAATCGGAAGGTGGAGATGAAGACTGACAGTGGGTTTCGACGTCGAACCAATCCTTCGATTTCGGAGCGTCTGACAAAAAATCTATAAGTAGAAATTCTAAGGACTTTTTATTACTGACAATTTATGTTCGGTTAATTTATGTTTTTTCATTGACTTTATTTTAAGTTGCGAGGATTCGGATTATGAGGTTTTACATGTTTGCATGTTAAGTATATTAAGAGTAAACTCTTTCAACAATAAAAGCAAGATTAAGTTTTTGGGTTTTCTGCAATAGTCTATCTAAGATTCAATTCTCATGGGTAATTTTCCTTTCCCCTTTTTTTCTTTCTTTGCATGTTTAGTCTACTCTTTTTATTTTGCTTTGCATGCAACTTTTTTGGGTTTATTAATTTTCAAAAGTTTTTGCTATTTCTGATTTTCAAAAGCATGAAAGTTGCTCCTTTTGTATAAAAGTTGTTTATCTTGCTGGCAAAAAATATAAAATGTCGTATAGGTACATACTTGGCTTATTTGTATGATGCATTTACCTTTTTCATCATCATAAAATATGTTAAAAGTCATTTTCTTGATTTTTTAAAAGCCATAATAATTTATTGCATTATCTTATGGCACTATCAGTTGTCATCTTTAATATTCTGCTTAAGTTTTAATGTAATATTTTAAGGCTAATTTTTCTGTCTATTAGCTTAATGCATCTTCTACCATGCTCATTGTTGGATGTTGTTTTCATATGTAGGAATGAGCATCTGAGCACTGTTCAGCACCTTTCCGAGCTCCTCACTTGTGGGATTGCCCAAGCCATGCAGATATTGATGAGAGAACTGATATTTGGTCGTTGGGGTGCACTTTATATGCAATAATGTAAGAACTAATGCTTATACATGCACTTATATAATGTTTGCCTTCTTTTAATGAACTTTTTATTGTTTTACTTTTTGTCCTTTTATTATCATTCATCAAGTTCTTTTGTTAAACAATATAGTAAGCAAAGTGTCTGAGCAAGTCTTGTGGCTGGAATCTCTTTATTGGTTTCCTTCTGGCTTAATCTAAGGAGTAGATTTTAAGTATTTGATGTGAAAGTTCTATAATGCTAAAACCAAGGCTATTGTTTTTTCATGTAGTTGTCCATTGGTGTCTAAGCCTTAGAAGATGAACACTAAAACACATGAAATTATACAAATTCAAGTAATTCAGCAGTTTAAAGTAGCGTACAAAATCACACACAATGACTAGAAAGCATCTGGTCCTAAAATGAGTAGTCATGGCTTACCTAAACTTTTATGTAAAAAAAAAAAAAAACCTTGTTTGCTTTAGTCTTCTTTACCAATTTTATTTTGCTTTAAACTGAAGCAAAACACTCTAATGTGAGTGTTCCATGCACAAATTCATTAGTTTGTTTGCATCAAATTATTGTCATGCTTTTTCGTGCTGATATTACTTTCTTTTCTAAAAATAAGATCATATTATTGGCATGCTTTTCATGCTGATATAACTTTCTTTTCTAAAAATAAGACAAGATTTAACAGTATAACAGATAATTCAGTCGGTCAATGGTTGAATGAAAAAAAAAATGGTTGTTATAATTAAGTATAACAGGCTTCATATACACTTTTATTAATTAGCTAGATAGATAGATTTAGTAAATGGTGCGACTCTATTTTATGAAATGAGTTGTTTTATTTTAATTTGGTACCTCTATAATTAATGCCATACGGAAGGTGCATGTTTAATAATCTCATGTACGTAGTTAATTATTTACCTTGTCTTCGTTATTTTCTTTCTTCTTTCTTGATTTTTTACATTTTGAAAAAGCAAGAACAACCCCTTTTTTTCTTTTTTTTTTTAGCTTTTAGTAATTAGAACATTTATGCTCAAATTATTTATTTTCTCAAATAATGTAATATAGATGGAAAACATAAATACATATAATGGTATTGAATTCATCAAGTGCAATGATTTTTGTTATATTTATATGTTTAAATCGTCTTAATTTAATGGTTGTGAGATTTATTTTATCATCACTTCCATATATTGTCCTACATGTGAGAGTGTTTCACTAAAAAAAAAGGTAAAACTCACATCTGCTAAATTGGAGCAACTTGAGCACATAATCAAGTGTACTCATCCTATTTATTGTCAATTAATTAGTTTTAAGTTAGATGTTCATTTAAATTTTAATATAATATCAAAATAAGTATTTTCTTGTTTGTTAGCTTTTTTATGATAAATTTGTTATGCTTACAATGTGAAATTTATGTCACATGATAAAGATTATTATATTTACAAACATGAAATTCATGCCACATGGTAAATCCATTATGTTACACATAAGAGAAAATATTATACTTAAAATAAAGTAAATCCCACATGAATTTTTTAAGGTAAATCTCACATATATTAAATTGGAAGTATTTGGACACAAAAATATAACAATAATCACTCTACTTATTATTAATTGATTTTAAATTAGATGTTCATTTAAAGCTTAAACCAAAGAATTTATTATCTAAAATTTCATAGTTGTATTATACATTTTCTTTCTTTTCCATTTAATATTTAAAGAAAAACATTTTTCATTTAGACTCGATCCGATTGATCTTTTGTTATTTTAACAAAGTTTTCTATGATAAATATAATAAGAGGTGATTTGAGTTAAAGAAAATTGTTAGGAGCTTTTGCATGTATTGTTCCACATGCGTACAAACTTGATTCAACGTAAATTTTTTTTTTTCTAATTTTGATTTAAATAGATCTCTTTTCAAAGACAGAACTTGTAACAAATAAGAGTAAATTTTTTTTTTTTTTGAAGTAAAGAGTAGACACAACTTTTCATCACATGTAACATGTAAATCATGTGAGTTTTATTATTTTGAATATTTTCTAGCAGCTGGTACACGCTTATTTTGCTCTCCCTTAAGCAGGGATAAGCACTATGCTCTTATTTCGCTAAATATAATATAGCATGGCTGAAATGCCCTTCTCTTACAGATTTTGATCAGCAGCTCTATTTAGTTAAAATTGATTGGGTACTTAGGCTGCTTATTTGGAAGAAACAGTCCCCATTGTCTTTCAATTTCGTCGCCCTGTTTTTTATTCTCATCAAACATGGCAAAAATATAAGTTTCTATAGGCTTTCCAGGCTTCTTTGGAGTACCTCCTTTCACATGCTGGATCAAATTCTGGTTATAAGTTCTTGCATTATCAATATTGGCTGCCGCCCGTGCCCCACCTCCAGCGGATGGCCATCCACTCTCCGACACAACAATCTCCAAAGAAGCGCCACCAGCCTTCTCCAGGGCAGCGTAAACAGCATCCAAGAAGGCATTCAAAAAGGTTACGGTATTGCAAGGAGGATCTGAGACGACAGGATCTTGAGATCTGAACAGAGCATAATCCAGGCTGATAGCCGGGTTGCCATCGTAGCTAAAATAGGGGTACAAGTTAACAAGTAATGGGGCTTGGTTGTCCACCAGGAAGCGAATGATGGGAACGAGAAGTAGCCTGTATTCAGGCCTAAAAGACCCCTTTGATGGGGGAAAAGATTCTCCCAGCGTCCCTGTTGTCGATTGCTGTGGAAACTGTGATTTGGTTCCCTAGGCCAGCTGCAACAATTGCATTGCGAATGTTTTGCATGGCAGGGGACTAGAAATTGTGCCACCGGATCTGAAGGTTTGACTTCATTTCCAACAGCAATGTAGCGGAATTTAACGTTGCCATAGTTTTCGAACATTGTTCTGGACCCAAGTGTTTGCATTGCTTGATTGGCAGCGACACGCTGAAGATCGGTATTTGGAACCCCTAGCATCACCTCAATGTTGGAGCCTCTGAGAGCTTGGAGAGCAGCTTGGTCTGGATCATAGAGTCTCATTCTGCTGATGTTTCTCTGGTTGTAGAGAGCTATAACTTCTGGCTTTGGTGGTAAGTTGTTGCCAAGCATTCCGTAACAAACACCTATTTGAGCACCTGCATTAGATGTAACAAGAGCTTAAAAATAAGAATGTGTTACATCAACTAATTATACCACTTGTGCAACCAAACACAGGAATATGTCCACAATAGCTATTCCTTTCCATAAACTAAACTATAAAATAACTATTCCTTCATATTCCTACCTCATTCTATTATCTCAACATTTTAAGTTTTATTCCATTTAATGAACCAAACCTACCTTAATATATGTGGATTGAGCTCCTTTCCATCATTTTTATGTCCATTATTTTTTAGTGCACTTGTTATTATCATCATTCATGCAGGGATTAGTCATGAATAGTGGAATCCATACATATAAATGATGATTAAAAATGAATTTTTAGATAACAAAGAAAACCAGATTATTGGACCATTAATATTATTTAGAGAGAGAGAGAGAGAGAGAGTACTTGAGGTATCGAGGGATGCCATTAGAAGGCCAAACAGCAGCAATGTTGAAGCCATACCAAAGTTGCCAGCTAAATTGGATTTCGCCATGAGAGACGTAGAGAGAAGATACAAAAGAAAAGAGAAGAATTGAAGGAAGGCCGAAACTCTATTGCCAGCACCCCCACTTACTGGACCTTATATAGGATCCCCACCCCTTGCATTTTCCAAGTGAATTAATTGCTCCATGGAAAATTATGTCATGGAAAAAGAAAAAAAATCTTCCACAAAAACCATCTAGATTTCGTCATTCAACTGGGCCTTCTCTTAGTAACCTTTTAAAAGTCTTGGGCCTCATGGATCGGGAAAATTCAACTGTGGCTTGTGCCAGTTCCTTTCGCACGATAATCAACTATTCTTCTAATTTAATTCTGGCCTATGGGTTCACATTAAAAACGGAGTAAATGTTTTTTTTATTGCTATTCTTACACTAGTTACATTAATTCATTTTGAGCCTTTGTACAAATGGAATTAATTTTAGCTAGCAAGTAGCTTACACAAAATAACACCATTTTTTCTTTTGTTATTATTAGTTAGGTAAGAGACCAACGATCTTAACTCTTCAAATAAAAAGGACAAATATTAAACCTAATATTTGGATAAAATGACTCCAATTTTAGCACGGCATGTTCTTGACTTCCATGACTATGATGTGGATATGGGAATTCTCCAACTTCTTTAACCATAATTATTGGCACAAATTTCTATGCACTATTCATATACTGTTAGTATAATGATCTGCACTGTTCATGTATTGTTAGTATAGTAAAATCAGTGTTTATACAATTTATATCTATATATGCCTCCATTTGCAACAATTTCATTCGAGCAAAATAAACAAATAAATATATTTATTTTTTACCAAAATAAATAAAAGAAATAGAACCGTATAATTTTCCACTATATTGCTTTAGTTGCTATTTTTAATGGTAGAAAGCTTTGAAAGGTTACTTTTTCAAGCAAATATTTCTTTGTATGAAATGAAATTTTTTAAAACCTTTTCCGAAATTAAATTATACATAAAATCTAATCTCAATGGGCTTGCACATGATCAATGAAACCAATTTATGTAGATTTGATTAAATTTTTATTAATTTGTATATATTTTTATTTGTTTATAAAATTTGATACATGACATGATGTAATAATTACATCATATATGTTGAAACGAGAGCATATTACCTATAATGATTATATTACAATTAATCAATCACAATTTAAAATTATACGAGGACCATTAAAATTTTATATAAAATCCACACTTATAAGTAGTAAACTCTTACATAATTTTTTATTATGATTAGACAATTATAATACTATAATAAAATAATTATAGGTAGAATACTCCAAATTGAAATTGTTTGATAATATATGATATAATAATATATGTTTTTACTTATAAATATAATTTTTTTCTATAAATTAAAAGTATAAGTTATAATTATGATAAGTATGAAAAGGAATCCATTTATGCTAGGATAACTCTTACACTTTTTTGAACTCTTGAATCAAAATTATTAACTTTAAAAATATTATTTTCATTCAAATGAGTCATGCATTTAATTTTGATTAAAAGACACAAAAAATATAAGAATTACAGTAGTATAAATGGATCCTTACTCATCAAGTATTACATAATAAAAAAAATTCAACATAACATTGAAATAAATTCACACAATGTAATTTGGATCTAAAATCTTAAAATTATGAAATCTTTTTCTTTCTACTAAATCAAAAATTCATTGGCCACTTGTAAATATAATCTTATAAAATCTTAAAATTTTAAAACATTTTCCTTACTTTTAAATCAAAAACTCATTGGCCGCTTGTAAATATAACCTCGTATTAGCCTATGGAGCTATGAATAGACAAAGGATGTGTATCAAGGAGCGCCATGCAACTTGGGTGCCTAACCTTCTCACTCGACTGAGCTAGTATTGATAAGACCCTAAGATTATTCACTCCAATGCATACCAAGTCAAGAATTTATTTTCTATAAATTTTTAAAGAATTTTTAAACTCCACAAAATGGAGTTAAACAATTGATAAATGTATTTTTTTTGTTACCTTAATTTTTTAATTATTTTTAATATATCTTAAAAAATATGTCAATTTTTTATACAAAAGAAGTTATAGACTAGAAATGAGAAAAAAAAATTATAAGTGCTAAAATTTGAACTTTAGATCTATTGGATACCAACTCTTAAAAATAATTATATAAATCAATCGAATTAAGTTTCAAGTTCTATGTATCATTTTGCTAATCTATCTTAAAGAGTTTAAAAACTTTATTGGTGGTGCATGAAATAATTTTTTATTAAGTCAATTCCTTGCTTTTTTAAACTACTGATACATGATAGATTGATATTTAAATCTATTAGCATGATTTTGAGCTTAACATTTAGAGGTTACGAGTTTAAAAAAGCATATACGTGTAATGTTCAATATAAGAGTAGGGGGTTTAAGGGTAGATTAAAAATTAAAAAAAAAAAATACAAGTGCATGATTATGTGCTAGCTCACACAATAAATATGTATTTTTTTAAAATATATGTTAATAATATATTTTTACATTATAATTATAAAATATAAATAATTTTTTAATTAATAAATGATTTATCAATATAATTTTACATCCTTTAATATTATAAAAACTAACTGTGTAAAATTAAAAAATCTCATATTAAAACAAAATATTAATTATAAAGTCAAAATTTTCTTCAAAATAAATTAAAATATGAAAAAAGAATTAACTAATCTTGAATATATTTGTAGACATCTTATTTTATCTGGAGATTTTTTGAAATTCATTGGGCGTCGATTTTTTACTTTGATTGTGCAATTGGGTTTAATCGAAAAAGTAAATTTTGGACCTAAAGATTAAGCCCTAAATTTTATTTATATTTTAATTTTTAGTTTAAATTTTTTTTTTTGTCAAAAGAATCAAAGTGAATTGGTAAAAATAAAATAAATTAAAAAAAGTAAAAAAATAAATTAAAAAATGTGGGATTTTGCAAAAATCTTGGATTCTATTCAACTCTTGGATGATATCTCAGATTTCAACTTTAATGGTTGAATAATTTTGAAAAGACTTGTAACTCCATCTATTGAAAAATGAAATATTGTACAAAAAATAAAATTTGGAGAGAAATCTTAGATTCAGTTAAATTAATTTCTTTCAAATTGAAAGAAATTCAATCTCTATATCAAGACCTTGAATCTAAGATCAAAACGGGGGGCCTCATAGCAATCGACTTCAAGATCAAATAAAAACCTTTAAAAAGAGAGAAAAGTTTGGTACAATTTTGAATCAACAAGAGGAAACAATTAAGCAAAAACATTTTACAAGAAGATCCAGTTGAAATTTTTGAAAGGAAGGCTAAGATTTATAGTAGGAAGCATTAGTTTTTAAAAGATAAAAAATTATTGAAACCTGTGATCCATTGAGATAATACTTGCTTTCTTTTTTTTTTTTTGTGATTTTACATAACTTTTATAATATTTAATTGATTACTGTTATTTTTATATTTATTACATGACATTCATTTTTGCATGAATTTGCATAACTAATATTATATTTGCATGATAATTTATTTGCTTAATATTTTATTTGTATGATTAATATATTTGTGTGATTTATTAATATATTTGCGTGACTATTAATATATTACATGATTATCAATTTATTTGCATGATTATCAATTTATTTATTTGTGTGATTGCATGTTTATATTGTTAATTGCTTGATTATATCTTTAGTAGCTTTTTTTATATTGTTAATTGCATGATTATATATTTAATTGCAAGTTTTATATTGTTAATTGCATGATAATATATATTTGCATGTTTTATATTGTTAATTGCATGATTATATATATTTGCATGATTTATATTGTTAATTGCATTATTATATATTTATTTGGTGATTTTTATTGTTAATTTCATGATTATACATTTAATTGCATGTCTCTTTGCATGATTATTAATTTATTTATTTGTGTGATTGTATGATTATTAATATATTTATTTGCATGATTATTATTATTATTGCATGATTTTATATTTATTGCATAATATGATATTATATTAATTTTAAAATGATATCTAATTGCATATTTTTATATTACTAACATATTTGTGAGATTATATTTGATTTGCATATTTACATGATTGTTATTATTGTATGATAATTAATATATTTGCATCACATTCTTGTATGAATATTTTAGCATGATCTAAGCATGATATTATTGCATGATATTTGATATGATTTATAATACATTTGTATGATATGATTTAATATTTATTACATGATTGCATGATTGCTTGATATTTGATAGAATTTTTGCATCACCATGTTTTGTAAATAAATAAATGGATTGGAATTGATTTATTTGCATGATAAAAATCATCTTTGATTCAGACTTAAGCAAGATAAAACATGATTAATGTGGTACCAATTTTGGGCATTAAATGGTGCTAATACCTTCCTTGCATGTAATCGACTCCCAAACTTTATTTCTGATTATGTAGACTATAACCTATTCTTTTTAAGGACCTTTAATTTACACTTAGGATAACCTTAAAAAAGATAGAATCACTTAGGTAGCCAATCACACATAGGTAAAAAAAATTGGTGATGACTTTATAGTTTTTATGTTTAAAGGGTAAGTTCTCCCAACTAACAATATCAATAGAAAAACTTTTTTTATTATTTTTTTAATTGAATGACATACAAAACTGCAAATTAGTTGCAAAGATTGATTTAACGAATTCAAGTACTTCTCTTAACTTCATATACCAATAAATCATGACTATCAAGATTAAAAATTAAAAAAATGTATTGCAATATTCATTGAAATTTTTTAAAAAATGACTTCCTTGAAAAAAAAACCACTTTATATTATGTAAATTGTTTGAAAAAATGATTTGAAGAACTATTACTTGTTACATAAAAAATAAACATATATTTTAGCCAAAACTGATTTTAAAAAAGTTACTTGTAAAATCTAAGATTTAAAAATTTATGAACTCTAATTCACTGAGATAATATTGAAAACAAAGTTTACCAATATACATAATGGCATGAGATTTAATTATTTATAAACTCTAATTAACTTTATCCGATAAATTAACCTTAAAGAATCATTATTCAAAAATTATAATCTAATGATAATAATTTAATATCATTAAAACTCTTTGTCTATCTACAAAATTAATCTCATCACTAAAATTTAAAATTATAATAAAAGAAATTAATTTTAAATGAAAAATTAAAAATTTAAGGAATAATATATGTTTTTTCAATTTAAAAGTTTTGCATGTTTATATTTATAAATAATAATAAAAAACAAAAAAATACAATCCAGTCTATGTGCATTTAGAGAAGATAGAATTTTGGATAGACAGGAAAGTTTTGTTGGGATCAATCATGTCATTAGGAAAATTATTGGTTGGTATTTTAACAAGTATTGATGACTTAAGAAAGTCATGACGATCAAGCGATAACTAATATTGTTTAATATTATATATAGGAATAAGGATAAGGCTGCTTGACTTGGGAAATGACTAAAGTCAAATTAATTATTCTATTATGGGTCAAGATTAATTTAGTTAGGTTAAATTTGTAATTAGCTTACGTATTATTTTGAAAATGCGGATTTAGTTATGTACAATAATTTGTTAAAATCGAATTCCTTTATTTTTTGGATTATAAATTTTAATTGAATTGTGTTAAGGGCATCTAATGGTCAAAAGGGGCAAAGTGATAATTTCTCTTCTCAAAGCCTTCAGTAGACAATCAAAGGTATCTTAGTCATTTGTGCCAATCTAACATATTAGGTCAGTCTGACATTTTCAGTGCCACCTTAGCTCAGCCTTGTCCTAATTATACCATTTTTATCCCTCTCAACTTACTTATAAATATGAAGACTCAAGTACCATGAAGCCAAGTTCATCCCATTCATTTTTCTCTCTTCTTAATGCTTTCTTATCAACCTAATATTTACTGACTTGCACGTCATAGTGCAAACACAGGGAACACATCCTGCCTTTGCCTCTAAGTATCATTTTTTTTTTTTGCATTTACAAAAATGCCCTCAGGTTGGAGCTTGGCACCAACATTTTACACGTTAGATAGAGGACACATCTCATATTAGCCGAGCATAAAACAACACCACTAAAAAAAATAACCCAAAAGAAAGGAAAGGTAGTTGCCTCTATTGGAATAGAAACTTACTAAAACTAGCATTCTATTTGCCTAGCTCAACCACAGGTGAAACCAACCATAAAACAATTTCAAGCCCTAACAGAACAAAATACAAGCTTTCAAGCAAATGCTAAAAATTATAACCCCACCACAAGTCTCCAAAGTTCTAGATTTAGTCACACCGGGCCGAGAAGTTGTTGTCTGCAATCGAGCTACGAAAAGGTGGAGCCTCTTTGACCTTCAGAAAAGAAGAACACACTAACCAACTCATCACCACCATAGCTATAATTCTACACATACCACAACCATAAGTCTAAACAGACCATGAACTTTAAATGAATAGAGATTTTGAAGCTCAGATGCAAGCCATGAAGAAAGAGCTGAAAATAAAAATAGTAGCATTTGAGGATGAGCTCAAGTTTCTAAAGACTTTACCCTTTATTAAAGAAATTGACAGAGCCATGCCTCTCAAGGGATTTAAAATGCCAACTTTGGAGACATATAATGGTACTTTTGACCCCCTTTGATCATTTGAAACTGTATAGAAATAACATAATGATACATGAGGCAAATGAGGCTCTGATGTGCAAAGGTCTGACCACTATGCTAAAAAGCACAGCTCGATCTTGGTATAGCAATTTGAAGCCAAGATCAATCACTACATTTAAGGAGCTCAGCCACCCATTTTTGTCTAGATTTGAAAGTAGCCAAAGAGCTAAGAAAATGACCTTAAACCTGATGTTAATTCACCAAAGGCGGAATAAAACTCTAAAAAGATATGTAGAGCTTTTTAACACAAAAATTCTACATGTTAAAGAGCTAAAATAGATAATCATTGTTACCGTACCGACTAATAGACTCAATGATAATGAGCACCATTTAAAGTTGACATTATTGCTAGAACCTCTAAAAACTCTGGCCAACATCCTGTTAATAGTAGAAAAATACATTAACGTTGAAGCTACAATGAAATCAAATTGAGGTGAAAGAGGCTCATCCTCTTTTTTCGACGATCGAGGTGAGAGAGGCTCATTTCCTCTTTTTGGTCATAAAAAAAGTAAGAAATTATATGATCTTCTCCCAAGAGGGAGATAACATAAGCTTAGAAGCCCTTGTGAAGAAAAAAGCTACACTGCATTGAATACCTCTTATGAGAAGATTTTAATGCAAATCAAAAGAAATTTTGACCTTAGATGGCCTAAGCCATTGAGACAAAACATAAGGCGAGATCATACAAAAAGATGTGCCTTTCATCAGGACATCGACCATAATATCGAAGATTATGTCAACCTAACAAATGAGATTGAAACTTTGATAAGGCGAAGTCAGTTAAAAAGATTTATGGGATAGAAAAGAAAAGACCAATTTATAAGGGACTATAAAATAACCACAAAGCGCCCACCCTAGGTAAAAAGAGAAGAGCAGATAAGGGAATATGGGATGCCCGAGCAAAAGAATTGAATTAGAAAGAGGGTCGAGTTAATAATAGCAGGCTAATCATCGAGGTAATTAACGTGATCGTAGAAAATAGCTATATTTCAAAAAAAAAAGTTTAACTTGGGCATGGTAATGGTAGTATACACCTCGATTAAGAAAAAAAAGATTGAAAAGATGAGCCGATCTCATTCAGCTTAGATAATCTAAAAGGGATCCAACACCCATATGATGATGCCATAGTGATCACAACCTTAGTATTGAACTATGTGGTCAAAAAAATCCTATTTGACGATGGGAGTTTGATCGACATTATGTACTATTATTGTTTCAAGAAAATGGGATTGGTAAAGATCAGTTGAAGCTGATCACCACAACATTAGTGGGGTTTGGAAATAAGTAAGTGCCTGTAAAAGGAACTATCAAGCTTTTAATCTCCCCAAGGATAGAATCGAAGATGATTACCTCTATCATGGAGTTTATAGTAGTAGATATCCCATCTGCCTACAGCATGATATTAAACTGACCTAGCCAATTTGTTAAGCGACTCATAGGTTCAGCTCGTTATTTGAAAGTAAAATTTTCAACACCTACAAGGGTTGAAAAAGTTCGAAGAGACTAGTCCATGACACAATAATGTTATGTCATAAAAATGAAGGGTAGAACTAGGAAGTAGATAGGCAGCTCAGCCAATACTAAGGTGGAAAACAAAGATGAACCAACACAGAGAACTAGCAAAAAGAAAAAAACCACTGACAAGAACATAAAATGTAAGATTAATCTGGTAGAAACGTACTTTTAAGTTCCTCTAAGCTCCTAAGCTCTACAAAAATTTAATTTTACTCTATTTTTTGAATTTTTTGAAGCAATAATAAAAATAATCGAGCTCCTAAGTTGTTGTAAAATTTTGATGTTATTTGAATCAAGCTAACACGTCAATCAAAATATAACATTAAATGAAGAATATACTTCACTTATACTAATACATTTAACAAGTTGTTTAATATACTAATTATCACATTAGGATCTATTTTTGTAAGAAATGATCTCGACCTAAGAGAATAAAAAGAGATAATCGATCAAAGACTAAACTCAAATGTAAATTGACCTAAGTCGACTGAATACCTCATAACAATTCCATTCTGGAACAATATTCCTAAAAAATACATGTAGATTGGAGCCAAGCTCCAGCATAAAGACCAATTGATTCATCTCATTAAAGATAATACTGACATGTTTGCTTGGACACTGTCTAATATGCCCAGAATTGATATCGAAATAATGGTCCACAGACTACATACTAATCCTGAGGTCAAACCATTTAGCAAAAGAAAAAAACTTTTACCCTTAAAGATAACAAGCTATTAAGGAAAATGTTGACAAATTATTACAAGCTGACTTTATCAGAAAGGTCTACTACCCTAATTGGATAACCAATATGGTCATGGTTATAAAGCATAAATAAAAATGAAGAATGTGTATGAACTTTACTGACTTGAAAAAAGCTTGTCTGAAAGACAACTTCTCCCTCCATTGCATAGATTGATTAGTAGATAATAGTGCTGAGCAAAGCCTCATCAACTTTTTGGATGCTTATTCTGGTTACAATCAGAGCAAAATATTGAAAGATGATGAGGATAAAATAACCTTTATTATTGAGAAAAGCCTTTACTGCTATAAAGTCATACATTTTGAATTGAAGAATACTGGGGTGATATATCAAAGATTGGTGAATAAGGTGTTCAAAAACCAAATCGGTGTCAATATGGAGGTATAAGTAAATGACATAATAGTCATGATAGTCAAGAGCAAGAGTTTATCTAGAAGACCTAAAAAAAACCTTCAATACTTTAAAAAAGTATGACATGAGACTTAACCCAAGTAAATGTGCTTTTAGGGTTACATCAAGCAAGTTCTTCAGTTACATGATCAACCAAAGGGGATAAAGACGAACCCCAAAAAGGTTCAGGCAATCCTAGAAATGAAGATGCCATTTTCAATAAAAGAGGTGCAAAGGTTAATAGACAGAATAGCTCACTCAATCGATTTATGTCCAGATCAATAGAACAATGTCTATTATTCTTCAAAACTCTTATGAATGTCTCTGACTTTAGATGGACTCCTCAATGCTAAAAAGCTTTTAATGAACTCAAAGAGTTCTTAGTCCTATCTAAATTGAAGACTAGAGAAACACTATACTTGTACTTGACCAACATAAATCAAGCTATCAGCTAGATTCTAATTTGAGAAAAAGAGGAAAAATAATGGCTGGTTTATTTTGTAAGCAAAGTATTGATAGGGCTTGAAGTTAACTATAACAGTATAGAGAAATTTACCTATGCCTTGGTCACCTCAGTTACGAAACTCAAGCCATACTTTCAGGCTCACACGGTCTATATCCTAATTGATCAACTACTAAGATAAGTTTTATAAAAGCCTGAAATGCCAGAAAGGCTAATCAAATGAGTAATAGAGCTTAACGAATTTGATCTACACTTTTTACATATATTGGCATTAAAATTACAAGTGGTGGCATACTTCATAGTAGAGTGCACCTCAGTACAATTAGAAAGATAGCCTAAAAAAAAGAAAAAATTTTCATATAAGGATGATTAGAAGCTCTATGTCAACAAATCTGCTACGAGCCAAGCAAAGAAGTCAATCTCATTCTAATCAGTCCAGGAGGGTTACAGTACCCGTACACCTTGAGATTCAAGTTTAGGATATCTAACAATGAAGCAAAATATGAGGCATTGATAGTCGGCCTAAGGTTGGCAATTGAGCTAAATGTTCAGTGTATAATCGCTTATAGTGACTCCCAACTTATGGTCGATCAAGTAATTGGGAGTTTAGAGTTTGAAAAGATGGAATTCAAAAATACCACAATAAAGCACTAGCCTTAATAGTTGGCTTCAAAAAAGTCAAGGTGAAAAAGATACCAAGGTCAAAAATTCAATAACAAACTCTTTATTTAATTTGGCTTCAATAGCAGTAACAGAAAGCCCAGGCCAAGTTTTAGTAGAGAAACTAGTGCATAAAAGCATCGATGACAAGCTTATGAGATAGGTCATAAAAAAAAAATAGGATAATACCAAGTAAATCATACCTGACCATGGGAGTGTTACCCGATGAAAGAGCTCAAACTAAAGCACTAATGAAAAAGGTCTTTCGATACATAATGATAAAAAAAAATTATACAGGAGATCCTTTAACCTACCTTACTTGAGATGTGTTGATGAAAAAAAGGTAAAGTACATCCTAAGATAAATCCATGAAGAAATATGAGAAAATCACCTCAAACCTCAATCTTTGGCTTATAAAATGCTTTAGGTAAGGTTATTACTGGCCTACCATTAGGAGGGGTGCAACTAAACTGGTGAGAAAATGTGACAAATATCAAAGATTTACCCATGTGCAACATCTCCGATAAACTAAGCTTACTCATATCATCAACCCGTGGTCATTCATGCAATGAGATATTGATGTCCTCGAGCCATTCACCTCAATTATAGGTTAAAAGATATTCATCTTAGTGGTAATAAATTACTTTACAAAATGGTTGGAAGCCGAAACCTTAACCGCTACCACAAAAACACAAGTTAAAAAGTTTGTATGGAAAAATATAGTATATAGATTCTGATTACCTCGATCTATAATAATAGATAATGGCAAACAATTCGATAATCTGAGGTTCAGGGAATGGTGCTTATATCTTCACATTGACCTCAGGTTCACATCAGTTGCCCACCCTCAATCCAACAGGCAGGTCGAAGCTGTATATAAGATAATATTAAAAGCTTTGAAAACAAGGCAATGCAACAAAAAAAAAAATGGGCCGACTACAAAGGTGCCTACCAATGAAACCCTCTTTCACTTGGCATTTGGGATAGAGGCTGTAGTGTTAGTTAAGATCGACCTACCAAGCTTAAGAGTTGAATTGGTGTCGAAAGAAAAAAATAAAAAAAGGCTTAAGGCCGACCTTAACCTCGTCGAAAAACAAAAAGACATAGTCCTGACCCGAATTACAACTTCCCAACAAAAAGTAGTCAGTTATTATAATAAAAAGGTCTGACGTAAACATATCAAGTAGGGTAACCTGGTACTAAAAAAAGTTAAAGCTTCAAGGATAGATGATCGAGGTGACAAATTGGCCCAAACTTGGAAAGAACCATTTTTTGTTAAGGAAGTTGTTCACGATGTAACCTACAAATTATAGAATCTGAATGGCAACGTCATATCAAGGACGTGAAACACAGACAACCTAAAGGTTTATTATCAGTAGCTCTATATAAACTATGCTCACACTTTTACTATTTTGTAAATGGCACTGCCACTTCAAGTATGTGAAATACAAATCAACTTTATTACTTGTAGATCAGAGCAAATCAAGCTCACACTTGCATTATTTTGCACACAAACACATAAATTAAATTATCTTCAGTAAACTTACCTTTAAGTGATTCAAAGAAATCTGACTTAGAAGTTGTAATTATGTTCGTTTGATCTAAGTAGTCCAAATTATTTACTTTTAGATTGGTTACCCATTCTCAAACTTATGCAAGTAAAAAAGAAATGATGGTAAAGCTAAGCTAAAACTTAAAAAATTCTCTTTTCTATTTCTTTATAAAAAGATACATCAGTTAGAGTATAAGAGGTCTTTACAAAAAGTTGACTCGAAGTCAAAAGTTTACAAAATCAAAAACAAAAAAATTATAAAAATCATTCATCAGTAATAGTAACAACGAAAGAAGTACTCTCATCAGTAAGAGTATGAGGGATGACCTCAGCTTTGATGACTTCCACATCTTCTTTCTTTGTCCCCATGGTGGCCCCCAACTCTTCCTTCAAAGCTTTGTCTTTACCCTTATCTTCATTTTTCTCACCCTTCTTGGACTAATTTTAATAAAGCCTCGCTCTTATATTATGATGTCAATATTAAAAAAGTTAAGGTTAAGAGAGGAGAATTTGAACTTTACCTTTTTCTTGGCCAATTGAAAGGTACCAAGAATATTTTTTTAAAAGAATTCTACCTTTATTTGAAAACACTCATTGAAAGCTTTATACTTCTTCATAGCCTTAATCTGTAGCTTTTCATCTCTCTTATCCTGAGCTTTCAGCTCAGACCTCAACCTTGCAATTTTAGCCTAAGCATCATTTAGTTTAATCTTGACCTACTCCTTCATCGATTTAGCTAAGGCCTTGTCTACCAAGATAGCCTTCAACTTTGTTGTTAGCTCATTTACCTTTCTCTTCAGCTCAGCCTATTTCTTATGGGACATGCTGATTCTTATTTACCTAATGCTTTCGAGCTTTTCTTATGCTGCTTGACAAAAGCAGCCATATCTCTCTTAACCCTCAGTATATGCCTTATAACAAGATAAGCTTGATGAAAGGCTTGACTGTTCTTTTTCATAGGCTGAGGTGGGAATTTTTTTGGATTACATGAAAAAACCTTAGATTTAGAAAAATAAAAACAAAAGCAGTAATAAAAAACTAAGCTGAGGTAAGGAGATACTCACCAAGAAGAGGAATTGTGACCTTACAAAATCTTTTAACAATGTCAAAGTTATAGACGAGGTTTTTCATTGGAGTAAACTCTAACCCCATGGATATCCTCTCCGAGCTAGGCTTCAACACCCTAGTTTTAGGGTTTTTAAGAACAAATAACAAGATCTCCACCCGTGATCTTTTGGTTGGAATGGGTGGTATCAACACCGAGGTGGAGGATAGGTCTCGACTTACCCTAACTTTAGATTTTTACTTAAAAAAGTGTGATGTATAGCTATACTGATCACTTTATCTCCTTCACATGATGGAGCCCTAAGTAAAATCATTTTTCCCTCTTTTGGGCTTTAGGGCTTGTTGGTATTGAGAGATGTCAAAATCTTTCTCGACTTTAGTTATATCTATAAAACTGAGCTAATAGTTAAAAAATTAATTTAAAATAAAACCCTATGAGGTTACCTCAAATCTACCCTAATACTTTGTCTTGTTTATTACTTCTAGGTAGGTCAATCCATGAGCATCGATAACGAGCTCCCACTACATATAAAATCTAAAATTTTATCTTAATCTATCAAATCAGATATTGAAAGGGCCACATGTGTGTCCATAAAAGAGCTGGATGTACTTTTTATTTACCAAGCCTTCATATTGAGCTCACCATCTTTATTAGTCTTTTGTTTCTCAAGGTATAAGAAGAGCAACTTCTAATTCTTTATTGAGTATAGACAATCAATGAGAAGTTTTTTATTTGATAAAGCAGTGATATAAAACTATCTACTATAACTAAAATATTTTTTAAGAAAAAAACTCTCTAAATAGAGAAAAAGAAAGAATAATATTCAATCATCAATAAAAGAATAATAAAAGTAATTATGTACTGAATAGAATATGGGGTAAGCTGAGTAATAGTCAAATTGTAAGAATTAAAAATTAAAATAAATAAAAAATAAAATGGAAACTTTAAATCGACCACAAATGAATCCTAATATACATGAAGCCGATGTGGCTGTAGTCTATTTGTGACCCAGTCTGAAAAGTTTGGTGTTATTATATTGTACCTTTTTTTGGCAAAAAGGAAAGTGGTACCCAGAGCTCAAACGTGATGAGCTAAGTACATGTTAGAATAGTCTTTGGTATTTGCTTAGCTTTTTAGCTCACTCATCACATTCTTGAGGATCATGTTGAGGTCACATGGAGTATATACAGGGACCTCAATAAGTTCATCCTACTCTATAAGACTTTTTCCTTCACCCTTATTTTTTTTTTAACTAAGGTGCTTTCTTCTTTTTATCCCTCATTGAAACCCCCATCGTCAGAAGAATCTAACTCTTGGGTGGAAGATGGATCCAGAGAATGAATAGTATATGAAAGTAACTCGATCCTAGAGAAAGAAGGATAAGATGAAAACCCCTCAAAAAAGGACAAGATGTTAAGAAAAATTGATTAAAAGATGAGAGTAAAATGACAGGAGGTAGAAGAGATTAAACCATAGAAATAGGAATACTCAAAGGGAGGAAAGGTCAACCATAGAAAATGGACCAACCTGAGAGATAGAGAAAGCAGGTGGATTTTGAAATTCGAAGTTGATTTGAACACACAACTCTTTAATGCTCAAAACTCGCCCGCCTTTTACCCAAGCATTCTCTTCATTGCACCGCTACCCTCCTTCGAACATCGAATTAAACCAATAAGCCATTTTTGTATAGTTATGGCCTATAATAATATGGGAGATCAAGTTATCATCCTACTGCTCTTGCTGACCTTCCCTTAGCTCTACCCCTCTAGAACTTATACTAAAAGATATGGTTAGAAATATGTAATGAAATGAGTGTAAAAAAAACTTTGAAGGTAAGAAAACTATTGATATAAAAAATTTTAGGTCAGATTAAAAGCAAAGAAAGCGAAAGATGAAGAGCTGAATCCCTACCAACCCTTTTATATAAACGCACTTCAGCTTGAAAGAATGGCACGATCCATTCCACGTGTCAGACCATAGGTGAATAGATGTATTTTTATCTTTCTAATTTAAATCTTGTCGTTTAAAACATCTCTCTCTTTATTTAATGTCATCAGACTGACCTAATTGGATGAACTCCAAATTAGATCAATTGAATTGGACAATTGTCAAAGGTACACTGAGAGCCCGATTCACTTTTAGGTGTCATAATATATAGATCCATAAATCTATAGCTAGACTTCACAAATGGAGTCGCCACCAATCTTTTTTATTTAGATGCGATTGGTCACTTAACCGAATCTGCCCTTTTTTAAAGAAAAATCCTAAGTTTGGCTTTGGTATCTTTAAAAGGTAGATTCAATGTCTATGAAACCAGAACTAGGTCTAGGAGTACGATTACATGTGAGAAAGTTTATAGCATCCTTACAACGCCCATCGAAAGATGGTAGCAGCTCAATTTCGTGTTATCTGATAAGCCTTAAAACTTTTATCAAGTAATTAATTACTAAAAATTATTCTTAATTAACTCCAATACTTTTGGCAAAAAATTAAGAAAACTTTTCTCACCTTAAAAGTATACAAGAAAACTACTATTTTCTTGTAGAGGTTCAATCGTCAGATTATTTAACATTGAAAAATTTTTTAAGAAAAGAAAAAGACAAAAAAAGAAAGGAATGATGATTCGACTTTTGATATAGATCTCTTTTTTGTTTTATAAGAAAAAACTCATGCTTTTATACAAGAAAAATTGATACTTTCAACTTTTCCTTAAAAATATTTTTTTTATTTTTATTTTAAGAAAATCATTGAAAAATTAATGAATGCTTACTTAAATAAATAATTTCAATTTAATCAATAAATAAGTAATAATAATAATAATAATAATAATAATAATATCTTGACGCAGCTCCGCTTAGCTGGAAAAGGTATGACTCCAGAGACAGATATGGCTAGACTGGCTTGGTGTGCAACTCGGCTTAATGGCTTGCCAGAGGTTGAGGGAAGCAGGTAAATAGGATATGCGTTGCGGGTCGATTCGCCCAGCGACAAAATGCACAGATCTTGAAAAATTACTTAACTCCAAAACGACGTCGTTTCAGGGCCCTATATAAGGCCAAATTCGATCTTTTTTAATAGATTTCTCCTCTTCTTTCTCTCTTTTCTTCTTTTTTTCTCTCCTTCTCTCTCTAGGATTCAAGAACACCAGTTGAATCTTTCATCAAATTCTAGGATTGTCACCAAAATCTGGGTAGGGTCGTCAGAAGTTTGTCAGAAAGTTCAATGATTTTTGGAGGTGACACCAAAAACTAGGGAACTGGTCAAAAACTGGAAAGTTCACCAAAATCTCGTCGAAAAATTTAAATGGTGCCAAAAATCTTAAAAATTCTAGAACTGCCTCGATTCTTCTAAACACCTTTTTTTGCTTATGTTTTTTATCTCCTTACTTTTTATATGTTCTTTGCTTCTCATCAATAGGCATTTATAAGGATTAATCATAGAGTTTTTGATTAATTTGGATTCCTTCTTTGTTTAGGTTTTTGGATTATCAAATTAATCATTAAACTTATCTTATGCAAGTTAAATCCAACTATGACTCTCATTAACCTTATTCACGGCCAGATTCATTTTTTATTTTTTTAATTATTTTTAATTATTTTAATTATTTTTAATTATTCTGATCACTATCATTATCTCCTAACAAGAATAAAAAAAAATAAATAAATAATCATGATAAATCCAAAAAAAATAATAAAATAAATAAAATAAACAAATAATAAACAAATAAATCAATACATCAATGGGTTGGTTTGACCCTTTTAGATCAGGCCTAATTGATCCAGGCCTAGATCAAATTAGGTGTCTATAGCTATCCCTCTTTGTGCATTTTCTGTGTAATAAGAATTGTGCAAAGACATAGACACCCACTTATGCCGACTCATTCATTTTTTTTTAAAAAAAAATAAACATCCAAATTTGCTAAATGACCTGAAACTTTTCTAAATAGAGGTTCATAATTTTTAGAGAATAAACAAAACTCCTTTAAATAGAGGCTTAACAACTTTTGAAAAATAAATAAAGCTCTTCTAAATAGAAGCTCAACGACTTTTGAAAAATAAACAAAGCCCTTCTAAACAGAAGCTCAATGACTTTGAAAAATAAATAAAGCTCCTCTAAATAAAGGCTTAACGACTTTGAAAAATAAAAGGCTCTTCGATAATCATGTCCAAAGGAGTCATAGATCGTGTTTGAAGAAATTTTAAGAGATTATGCCTAAAGATCTTACAAATCGATCCTAATACTGAGAGATATCATTTTCCAAGGATTAGAATCTTACCTCACAAGCTTATTCTCAAACGAGAATTTAAAACTTTTACATCGAAAATCTTCGCATCTATCTTCTCCATGTGGGATCCTGGAATATCTTTGCTTCCTAAGTTTATGCACTAGACTTTCTCAAATGCAATATATGCTATGCACTAGGCATTTAGAAATACAATGCATGCTATACAAATGTTGATTAATTGTGGTACTCAAGCTTCTCAAGCTCTTTTCTTGGGCCTCGAACCTTTTAATCTTCAAATACTAAGACTACATCAACGTGACTACCAATCATCTTTCTCATTTAATTTTCATTTCTTTTGTAAGAAATTTTTTTTTGAATTCAATGTCCTTGTCAGGAACTAAACATTTCAAATTTGCCTTTATCACTCTTAACCTTTCTAATGTAATGTAGAAATCTTTCATGCTATTATTCATTTATCAATCATTATTTCAATTTCAAAAAGTAAGAACACATTCACACATTTCTTCCATTGTAAGGTTGTAAAGAAGAAAGAGTAAGAATGACTGAGAAATAATCAACAAAAAGAGAGACACAAAAAATGAAGTGAAATATCTTTTATTGGCAAGAATGATAGCAAACTTTGGCCAATGGGCAAAGAAAGAATTACAAAAATGGGTATGAGGAGACAATGCCCAAAAATAAATAATTGGACAATCATGATAACATATCTCAAAGTCTCTTCCAAAAAATTCAACCACTTAATTCACTTAACAACTTAGAGCCCCTTATAATATACTAGCCTCTTCGCTAATGAATTTCCAGATTTAATGTTGTATTCTCCTTATCTAAGTTACTTTTTTAGGTTTTCAACTTAGATAAACCCCATATGACTCAAACCACCTTCTTGGGGTTTTCGCTTTGAGTCTTTTTTTTATTTTTCTCTTTTTTCTCTTTTTTTTTATTTTTTTAAGCATATTACTTCTTTACAACATCAAAATTTATAGAATGAGGCAAATCATTTCCATCCATCTCAACTAATATCAATGTTCCACCTAAGAAAGCTTGCTTCATGATATATGGCCCTTTTCAAATCGAAATCTATTTTCCTCTATTATCATGTTGATTTGGAAAAAAAATTTCAAAACTAACTTTCATTCTCATAAACAATGAGGTCAAACCTTTTTATCATAAGCCCTTATCATTCTTTTTTAATATAGTTGACCATGGCATAGCACTGTCAATCTCTTTTCCTTAATGAAATTCAACTGTTCATAGTGCTCCCGAATCCATTCAGCTTTTTTCAGTTCAACTTCCTTTAAAACCTTCAAGAATGAGATCTCCACTTCACTAGTTTTACAACTTCCATCCCATACACTAAAGAAAATGGGGTTGCCCCAATAAAGGTACACATCAATGTTCGATATGCATGCAGCGTAAATGGTAACTTCTCATGCCAATTTTTATAGGTCTTAGTCATCTTTTCAAAGATTCTTTTTATATTCTTATTAGCTGCCTCAACTATCCCATTCATTTTCGGATGATATGGCATAAAATTATGATGCTTGATCTTGTATTAGGCATATATTTCTTGTATCATCTTGCTATTCAAATTTTTGATATTATCTGAAATGATTTTCTTCAAAAGTTCATATATGTAAATAATCTTCTTTTTATGAACTTACAGACCACATATCATGGTATATTTCCAAATGATGCTGTCTCCACCCATTTTGTGAAGTAATCTATCATCACGAAAATAAACCTATGCCTATTAGAAGCCATTGGGGTAATAAGACCAATGACGTCCATGCTTCACATTGAAAATGGCCAGGTGGTGTCAAAACATGTAAAACAAATGGCAAAGCATGGATCTTATCAGCATATATCTGTCATTTATGACATTTTAAAGCGTAATTAATGCAGTCACTCTTCATTATCAACCAATAGTACCTTACTCTCATGATCTATCTTGTCATCATATGTCTATTGGCATGTGCTCCACATATTTTATCATACACCTCTTCAATGATTTTTTTTACCTCAACCTTATTTACACATCTCAATAATACTTGATCTCGATTTCTTTTGTATAGAACATCCTATCCAGGAATAAGCTCATAGCTAATCTTTGAATGACCTTTTTATCATTCTCTGTTGCTTAGATAGGATATTGTTGATTCTTAATGTACTGTAAGATATCATAAAATCAGGGCTTTCCCATCTTCTTTTTCTTCTACATTGAAGCAATGAAATGGCATACCCTTGACATCTAGCTTGATAGGCTGAATGTTAGTATTATCATTAATTTATATCATTATGGCTAGAATAACCAAGGCATCGACAATCAGATTCTCCTATCAAGGTAAATGATTAAACTAGACATCTTCAAACTACTTGATCAACTCCAAAATATACTTATGATATAGAATGAGTTTCAAATCTCTTATCTCTTATTCTTCTTTCAGTTGATATATAACTAGAGTTGAGTCTCTAAACATTTTTAATACTTTAACTTTTCTATCTATAGTAGCTTGTTAACCTATGACACATGCTTCATATTCAGTGATGTTATTTGTGTAATTAAAATTCAACCTTGCTATTATATGGTAGTATTGTTCTTTAAGAGAAATCAAGATTGCTTCAATCCTTGTCCTAAGGCATTGGCAGCTCCATCAAAATATATTTTGCAACACTTTTTTTCATATTTTTCTTCCTTTAATTGGGAAACAATCATCAGATCTTCATCGAAAAACTCTAATCTCATTGGTTCATAATCTTCGATAGTATGATCTGTGAGAAACTTAACTATAGCACTCCATTTTATTATCTTTTGGCTTACATATATGATATCATACTCCGAAAGCATTACTTGCCACCTAACAATTCTCTTAAACAAAGAAGGCTTCTTGAATATGTCTTTAATTGAATCTAATTTTGCTATAAGCCAAGTGGTGTGATAGAGCATGTATTGTCTGAGTCTTTTGGCAGTTCAAGCTAATGCATAACATATTTTTTCTAAAAAAAAAACTTGGACTCATATTCTGTGAATTTTTTACTTAGATAAAAAATATCTCTTTCTTTTCTACCATATTCATTTTATAGCCCCAGCAAACATCCTATTGAACTTTCACACACTGTCAGATATAAAATTAAGGGTCTTTCTGAAATAGATGGTATCAACACTGAAGGATTTGACAAGTATCGCTTAATTTTATCAAAAGCCATTTGGCATTCTTTATTCCATTCTCTAGGGTTATTCTTACAAAGAAACTTAAAAATGGGATCACATTTATAAGTAAGCTGAGATATAAACTATAAAATGTAGTTCAATCTCTCCAAAAAATATCAAACTTATTTTAATGTACTCGAAGGTGATAAATTTTGAATGGTTCGTATTTTATCTGGATCAACTTCAATCCCTCTTTCACTGACACAAAGCCTAGAAACTTCCTTGACTTTGCTCTGAAGGTGCACTTGACTGGGTTTAACTTGAGTTAAAATTTTTTTAACCTTTCAAATAGCTTTTTGAGGTTGGTGACATTATCTTCATCTTTTTGAGATTTTGCAATCATATTATCTACGTACACCTTAATCTCTTTGTGCATCATGTCATGAAATAACATCACCATGGTTTTTTGGTATGTTGATCTAACCTAAAAGGCATGACCTTGTAGCAAAAAATTTCTCACATGGTCACGAAAGTGATCTTTTCCATTTCATTTTTGGCCATCTTTATTTGGTTATACCTTGAGAACCCATCCATAAAAGAGAACATTGAATGCTTAGCCATGTTATCGATCAGTGTGTCAATATGAAGCAAAGAAAAGTTATCCTTTGGGCTAGCCCTATTCAAATCATGATAGCCTACACATATTTATACCTTTCTATCTCTTTTAGGGACTGGTATTATATTGGCTACCTATTTTGGATACTTGGCTACTTGCAAAAAACTTGCATCAAACTACTTCTTCACTTCTTCTTTAATCTTTAACAGTATTTCAGGCTTCATCAATCTCAGTTTCTGTTGGACTAGCTTACTCTCTGGCTTCAGGGGTAATATGTGCTCTACTATCTCTGTACTAAGCCCTGACATATCCTGTAAGACCAAGCAAACACATCTACAAATTTTTAAAATAGATTTTCCAAACATTGCTTATCTTTCGATAAAAATGAAGTGTCAATTTTAACATCTTTCTTATTCTCTTTATCTTCTAGACTCACCAAGTCAGTTATCTCCTGATGAGGCTTAATTAGCTTACTTTTTTGCTCAATCAATCTCATTAAGTCCGAAGGAATAACATATTCCTTATAATCATTTTTGTTATCAAGCACATCAGTGTTAATTGATTTTTTAAAATTAACCCCTTGATCATTATCATGATTAGCTTCTTGTTTATTTAAGGACCTAAAATTGCATGAAATGGGATATATTGGCAAGATGTGTTTAAAAACATAGAAAAATGACAATAATGAAGGCACAAGACAAAATGAATAAAAATGCATCATTTCTAATCTTTATTAAAATAATAAAATATATATGGCCCAAACAAGAAAGATCACTCCAATGCTTTAGGCAATAACTATTTGGATGTACAATTACATTGAATTAGTCTTAAAGGTAAAAGGCATTTCAATGATACTTTAATTGTTTAGCTTATAATCTAACAGATAGAGGTGGACCCACCTTTCTCGTTCAAGCCCCTTTTCATCTTTAATAGCATGGATGGTCAACTAAGCAAATCTCTTTTCCATACTTTGTTCAAAATCTTCTTTTGCACTTGGGTACATAAATCCTCCAGGCTTGAAAGTCTCGTACAAGTGTGAGATGTCATTAGTCTTGTTATTTTACCAGCTTGTCTTCTCTTAATCTCCCTTTCTTTTGCTTCATAACCTAGGCCTAGCTTTTCACTGTTGTTCATCATTGTTGGGGGTTCTCTTATCCCTTGTAAAGTTTTACCCAGCCCTACTCCAGGATATTAGCCCTTATTGATAATCTGACTTAACACTATCTTTAAAAATTATCGATTTTTAGGTTTTTTCCCTATAAAATTGACTAGTTCAAAAGATCGGTAGGAACACTCCACTGTTTTCTCAGCAACTTTCTTATATGGGGTATTCAAAGGTTGGGTTTTCCTTCTCAAACACCACTACTAATCGACCTTTTATATTAAACTTGATCTTTTGGTGTAGGGTAGAGGGCATAACACTTACCATGTAAATCCATGGCCTTTCTAATAGACAACTGTAAGATAAAAAGATATTTATCACTTGAAATTTCACATTAAAAGTGTACAACCTAATTTGTAAGGGCATCTCGATATCCCTCAAAATTTTTTGTCTGGTCTCATTAAAAGCTCAAATGACCATTTGACTGTCCTTCATATGAGAGCAGTCGATAGGTAGTCTTGTCAAAGTTGACATAAGCATGACATTGATAATGGAGCTATTATCAATAAAGACCTTGGCTATGATGTGGCTCTTGCACTTGACCATGATATGCAAAGCCTTTGAGCTTTCTCTTCCTTTCAGAGAAATCTCATCATCACTGAATGATATATAATTTGGCATGACTAGGTTTTTGGCTAAATGCTTACATACTCAATAAACACATTATGTGCCATATATGCCTGGTTTAACACATTCAACAAGGTATTTTGGTATGGTTCTGAATTTAATAACAATGACAATAATGAGATTCGTGCTAGCAACTTGTTCAATTGTTCAACCACTGAGTGTTCACTATGTTTTACTAACTTTAAAAATTTACAGACCTCTTTTTTTTACATCGACTTTTAGGTTTTTTCTTCGGGTACCACATTCAAATTATTCTACTCATCTTCCACTCTGGCTTTCTCTCTTCTAGCCTTCTCTAATATTTTTGGAGTGTAACATCTTCCACTTCGAGTGATGTCTCCTATACTAGTTATATTGGTAGCATAAAACTTAGAAACATTCTCTTTTTTCCCCTGATCTATCGTATCGTAGCCATATTTTTAGGGTATAGCTTTGTCATCCTTAAATGAGAATGGAATCAAAACTCTAAAAGTTACTGGCCTGGGAATGAGTTTGTCTATGATTGACTTTGGCTTGTCACCATAAAGAATTGTTATCGATTTTGAAAATAATTTTGTAGGCCTATCAGTCGTAGATATTTCAACACTCTTTAAGACCTCTCCCTCTTCATAGAGTTTCATCTAGTATGAATCTATGAGCTTTTGTACCTTATGATGAAATTGCTCACAAGTTTCAATAGAGTAACCAATTGTCCCATTATGAAATTTATAACTTGTACCTACTACATATGGTTCATGATAACTGTGCGGACTCACTGGTTGTATCATGTCAACTTTTCATAAAACATCAAATAGTTGATTGAAAGGTGTCTTAATGTTTGACACTTTTTTTTTAGATGATGCTCTTATTTTTCACTAAGGCATTCACATTATGATTAGGCAAATGATTGCCACTAGCGTTTGGTATAATTAACCCTCCTATATTAAAGTTAATCATTCTATCCTTGATTAACCATTACACTTTGTGCTTCAAGGTAGTGCAATTCTTGATGAAATGACTGATAATCCCGTAATGATAGTCATAATGGGCTGTGAGATCATACCACTTAGGGTAAGACGGATTAAGTGGCTCTAGTTGACTAAGAGCAATCAAATGATTATTGTAAAGCTCACGATATAACTCCGTATATGTCATGGGGATTGGGTCAAATATGAGTTTTTCGCGAGTAGTTCATAGCTCTCATGCAGCACTTATCAGGCTAGCGAAACGAGTCTAAAGTCTTAGGGTAGGTTGAATGTTAGGACTATATGTGGTATTTTAAGTTCTAAAAGAAGGTTGATATGTTTGGGGGTAAGATGGCCATAGGATTGGTTGGTATGGGTAAGGGGAAGCATTATTCACAGTAAGATAATATAGAGAGGTGGTTAGGGTTGATAACCCCTGAACTGTTATCTATTAAAGCTCATAGCTTAAACTTCATCCTCTTTTTTCTTTAGGGCTCTCTTAATGGATGCCTCTCCTCCTTTTATCTTGTCATTTTTAATGGTATTATCGATGATTTCACCTAAAATTACCATGTCAGTGAAATTTTTTGTTGCATTCCCTATCATCTTTTCATAATAAGGAGATTTCAGAGTGTTAACAAACAACATTGTAGTTTTTTTTTCAGTTAGAAGAGGTTGCACTTAAGAGGCTACATCTTTCCACCTCTGGACATATTCTTTGAACGATTCATTTACCTTTTTTCTTCATATTCTGTAAAGACAAATGATCAAGAGCTAAGTCTATAATATGTCGATATTGACTAATAAAGTCATGGGCCATATCGCTCTAAGTATGGATGCGAGTTCTGTCCAATTAGATATACCACCTAGCAGTAGAATCGGTGAGGCTATTTTGAAAAGTGGCTATTTTGAAAAGGCTATTTTTCAATAGTACATGATAATATGAGTTTTTAGGTATTTCGTACCATCATATTTCTTAAATTTTGAAACTTTAAACTTCGACGGTATTACAACATCTAGGACTAGACAAAGCCTAACAGCATCTACGGAGCCATAAAAGCCAATTCATTCCACAAATTGTAACCTCTATTCCAGCATCTTAATTTTTGAGTCTTTCAATGATTTAATTGCTTTTACTTTTTTTTTTTTTTCAAATCATCCAAATTAAAAATCTGTATTGATTCCATTACCTTTTCAATAAATACAGGATTCACATAGCTATGGTAATGCCCTGAATTCGAAGCTGATGGCATTTTAAGGTATATAGGATTTGTAAACTGCTATGACAGTATATCTTGTGTGTGGGCTTGTTGTCGACCAAACCCGAGAGGATATAAAAGGTAGACCACTTCTTATGATTAAGGCCCTGTTAGCTTGTGTTCTCTTCTATTCTTTTTTTCTTGTTTAACTTGTTAAGAGCATCCAAAATTTTACTTAACTCATTTTCAAGCTTTTTCTGTGCTTTTTCTATTTTTCCAAGTCGATGAGAGATTTTTTGCTCCATTTGTCCAGCTCTGGCTCTTGTGTTATGTTGGTGGACAGAGTTCTTGTTGGATAGAGCTATCCCTGAACCTTGAATACCATATCTCAAAATTAGTAAGTTTATACGACTATCTCATGAAAACCTAAAATGGTTATTTTGTTAAATGTAATGAATAAGAATACAATGAATGAAAATACATGCATGCAAATAACATTTACCTTAAGACAGTGTTCAACTAAAAGATTTCATTTATTTCAAAGAACTTTGTTTACATAAAATTTGTTATCCTAGAGTTATAACCATAGAATTGTTTGATTTACTCATATTGGTCTCTTACTTTCTCAATGAAATTCAGCAGGCGTTGTCCATGTTTCCCTACTAGGGCCACCACTTGCTTCAATGCTTCTGCCTCTTCAATCATTTCTCTTGCCTTATATACCCCTTTGCAAACTTGGGTTGTTAAGTGCTTAATGTAATTCTGTCTTCCTAAGTTTTCCCTTTTACCACACCATACTTGGTATGATAACTCTCTATGCTCTCTAACCAATGCAACAATATAGTTTTCTTGTTCATTCAACCTGTTAAGGTAGCTATTCAACATGTTATTTTTTATCTGTATCTGGGTACTTTGTTATTCTAATTCAACATATTCTTGCTTCAATTGCTTATTTTCATCAGTCAGCTCAGCGATTGTTATCTCTTTGGCTTTTACCTTTACACATAACCTCTTATGTTCATGGTGTAGCTCCGCTAGGTCTTTGACAATTGTATCACATTCTCTAGCAATCTTGTAAACTTTTACTTCATATTTTTCAGCTCTATCTTTCCATTGATCTCTCTCCTCTCAAAGCTTCTAAATCTCTTGCCTTAGCCTATCCTTTTAGGTCTCGAATTCTTTCTTTGCAAGTTCTAATTTTGATGGTGTTTCTTCAAGCATTTCTCTTATTGGTTGTCAAAAATCTTTAGGAGTGAATACCACTTCCTGTCCTCATCCTGCTCTCCAAACCAAGTATCCATAAGTGACCTTATCAGTGAAGGGTCCAAGACTCACCCTGTGGGGGTTTTTCCATGCTTTAATCACATCATTCATCCTCTGAAATGCTTTTGGCTTATTATAAGAAAAATCTTACTGATGAAGGTTATGTGTCATAGGAATGAACTATTATACCCCAAACTGTCATTCACTAAAAGTGGCGCGTAACTTGTTACTCCCCATAAACCCAAAAGTGAGACCACAATGTTATTTCCATACTGATATAGCATAGGTTCACGATTCATCTATAAGGCCAACCATCTCACCTCGATGCTTGTCAGCTTTGTTAAGGATGCTATCCACTCTTTTTTAGACTTTTGTTCTGGCTACTCATTTTTACAGAATTTTTTGATTAGAGCTCGATTAGAAAATAAAGCTTTGAGAAAGCACCTCTTTTACACTTGAAGTGGCCTTTCATCCATAGATACAATAGTTGTATACAACCTGTGAAACGTCCTTTATTCTGGCGATAATAACTCAACGATCTAATGGTCTCTACCAATATCACTGTTGACAGGTTACAGCCATTGATCACATTTTTGAAGAAATTAACCACTGCTATTTCAATATAACCCAAAACCTTCAAAAAATCACCATTTCATATATGGCTAAGGCAAACATGTCTAACTCTAGTACCTTGTCGGCATGTTGTATTAGAAAATCATAAAAGAACTTCTAAGGTAAGCAAACCTGTTCTTATTTTTTCTTTGTATGAGAATCCATAATCTCCTTGTTTATCCCCATAAGATAGGCCAGATTCTTACAGAATCTTAATTTATGTTTTTTGACATATATCTTGTTAGAAGTCTAGAGGTGCAAACCTAACAAAGTCGAATATTCTTTAATGGTCAATGTCATATCAACTTCATTAAAGATGAAATACTTGTATGAAAGATCCCAGAATTGCATTGCAGCTTTAATTAGTTGATTCTCAACATTCACTGCAAGAAGGTGTGCTATATGTCCATGCCTCTGGCAAAACTCCTCTTGTCTTAATGGACTCATCTTCTTCCATATATCAACCAAATCCTCTAAATTATTTTGTTTGAAGAGGATGGATGCTTCTTAAGACAAGTGAAAGCATAGCCGATTAGTAGATAATCCCCATCCTTTTGTTGAATCCTTTCTTACTAAACCTTTACTTCGTTGGGTGACTCACAATAACCTAATACAGACGAAGAGCAAACTAGTCATTCTGTGAAATCCATGAAAAACTCTTTGTTGAAGACCATCTTTCAAGCAAATGTTCTTTATGCAACTTTATGATATGAGCATGAATCATGCAAAAATTAATAAGAGAAGAGGTTAGTACACCAAATAAAAAAAGATAAACAAATAAATAACTAAATAAATTAAAACATCATACACAATAAAAAGAATGAATCCTATGCTTTTGGTCAATTCTAAAGGGTAAGAGATGGCTCTATCTATAAGTTAGGCATTTCTAAGGTTCATTGTATGTGGTTAAAGGTTGAAGTCTAAAAGTTTCCAAATTGTATCTTACATTATCGTCCATCATTGACTAGTAAGACACCCTAATCCTCATCCATTACAGGCTATAAGTGAAAAAAGTTCAAATTGAGTGGAAGTATTTTGCTAGCCACCGCAAAGGCATTAAAACCTCACGAAAACATAGGTACTTTACTCTTTTCTAAAGAGACGGAGCTCGGGTGTAGAGCTCATATTATGCACATACATATGAATGACATGGTTAAAAACATAAATAAAAAAAATCCTTATAAAGAATTCAATTTTATTATTTACTGGCTTGACTCTCAACAAATCTCCAGTGAAGTCACCAAATTATCATAATATATAGATCTATAAATTTATAGCTAGACTTGACAAATGGAGTTGCCATCAATCTTTTTTATTTAAGTGCAATTGGCCACCTAATCGAATCTGTCCATTTTTAAAGAAAAATTCTAAGTTTAGCTTAGGCATCTTTAAAAGGTAGATTCAATGTCTGCGAAATCAAAACTTGATTCGAAAGTACGATTACATGTGAGAAAGGTTATAGCACCCTCATAACTCTCATTAAAAGATGGTACCAGCTCAATTTTGTATTATCCGATAAGCCTTAAAAATTTTACTAAGTAATTAATTATTAAAAATTATTCTTAATTAACTCTAATACTTTTTGTAAAAAATTAAAAAAAAATTCTCTCACCTCAAGAGTATATAAGAAAATTACTGTTTCTCTTGCAGAAGCTCTATCATCGGATTATTTAACATTGAAAAATTTTCTAAGAAAAAAAAATAAAAAAAGGAATGATAATTCGACTTTTGATATAGATCTCTTTTTTGTTTTATAAGAAAAAACTCATGCTTTTATACAAGAAAAATTGATACTTTTAACTTTTTCTCAAAGCATTTTAAAGTTTATATTTTCAAGAAAAATTGATACTTTCAACTTTTTCTCAAAAATACTTTTTTAAAAATTTTATTTTCAAGAAAAATTGATATTTTCAAGAAAAATTGATATTTTCAAATTTTCTTCAAAAATGCTTTTTTGAAAACTTTTATTTTCAAAAAAATTAATACTTTCAACTTTTCTTTAAAAATATATTTTTTAATTTTTATTTTAAGAAAATCATTGAAAATTTAAGGAATGCTTACTTAAATAAATAATTTCAATTTAATCAATAAATAAATAAGCAGAAATAATAATAATAATAATAAATAAATAAATAAATAATCTTGACACGACTCGGCTCAGCTGAAAAAGGTGCGATTCCAGATACAAACATGGCTAGACCGACTCGGTGTACAGCTCAACTTAACGGCTCGCCAGAGGCTGAAGGAAGTGGGTAAATGGGTTATACACTGTGAGCCGGGTCATCCAGCAGCAAAACGCAAGGATCCTGGGGCGTTACTTAACTCCAAAACGATGTCGTTTCAGGGCCCTATATAAGGTCAAATTTAGTCTTTTTTTCAACAGATTTTTCCTTCCCTTTTTTCTCATTTCCCTTTCTTTTCTCTCTTTCTCTAGGATTTAAGAACACCGGTTGAATCTTTCATCAAATTTTGGGATTGTCATCGAAATCTGAGTAGGGTCGTAGGAAGTTCGTCGAAAAGTTTAACAGTTTCTAGAGTGTGACGCCGAAAACTAGGGAACTGGTCGAAAGTTGGAAAGTTTGTCAGAATCTCATCAAAAAATTTAAACGGCGCTAAAAAATTGATCAAAATCTGGAAAAATGTCCAGAAAATTTCCAAAAAAAAACCTAAAAATTTGAAAACTGCCTCTACTCTTCTAAACACCTTTTTTTATTTCTATTTTTTGTCTTTCTACTTTTTGTGTGTTCTTTGCTTCTGATCAATAGGTATTTATAGGGATCAATCTCAAAGTTTTTGATTAATCTGAATTCCTTCTTTGATTAGGTTTATGGATTATCAGATTAATCATTAAACTTATCTTATGCAAGTTAAATCTAGCTATGACTCTCTCTTAGCCTTATTCACGATCAGATTAATTATTTTTAATTATTCTGATCATCATCATTATTTCCTAACAAGAATAAAAAAATAAATAAATAATCATGATAAATCCCAAAAAAATAATAAAATAAATAATAAACAAATAAATTAATACGTCAATTGGTTGGTTTGACCTTTTTGGATCAGGCCCAATTGATCCGGACCTGGACCAAATTGGGTGTCTACATTATGGTTCAAAATAGAGGCTCAAATCTAAATTTTTAAACAAAACACAAGTCTCACCATGATCAAACAAACTCCAACAATAATCTCGAATCACCCCAAACAATTATCACCTCAACAATCTTTAAATCGATTATGCACTCATTTTAAAATACATGCATGAGATAGGATAACCACCAAGTCAGACCGTAGCTCAAAGCTAGTCGTCGTCCAAAAATGACTTCCTTTTACAATGTCGACCTTCAACGAAATATGCAGCCACGTACCATTCACTATTGGCGATTTGATACTCAAACCGCTTGATGGGTGGGCAGACTGTTAAGAGCATATAATGGTCAAAAGAGACATAATGGTATTTTCCCTCTCAAAGCTTTCAACAGACAACCAAGGGTATCTTGATCATTTGTATTAACCTGACATGTCAAGTCGGTCTAACATTTTCAGTGCCATCTCAGCTTGGCTTTGTCCTAATTGTCTATTTTTTGTCTCCTTCAATTTATCTATAAATATGAAGATTAAGACACCATAAAGCAAAATTCATCCTATTCATTTTTCTCTCTCCTTCTCGCTTTTTTACTAACTAATTTTTATTGACTTGTGCGTCAGAGCATAAATACAAAACACCCATTGTCTTTACCTTTTAACTTTCCTTCATTTTTGTATTTACAAAAGTACTCTAAGGTCGAAACTACTTAACACCAACAAATTGTTAATGAAATTAGTTTTTTACTGTTATCAAAACTTATGTGTTTCTTGAGTTGTTAATGCGTTGTTGATGGGGTTGACGTGGTAATACTGGAATGCGTTTGTGCTCTGATGATAATGTGGAATTTTTTATTGGCCATGTAGAGTAAAATGGATCTTTACCATAAAAGCTGAAAATAAAATTGACGATCATTTTTCCTCAAAAACATTGTCTTACAAAAATTCGTCACTGCCATCGCTGTCCGTCGACAAAATATAGCGGGCTGTACGTGGCTTGTTTTTTCATCAAAACCAAATCCGATGGCACCTTTGATCGCTAGAAGCCAGACTTGTGGCCAAAGTTTTCACCTACTGCCTGGATTGGATTACGATGAAAAATTTAGCTGAGTTGTTAATAAGCCCACTAAAATTCGGCTTGTACTCAAACTGGCAGTTTCTCAATCAATCATGTTTTTTCTGTAATTTAACGATGGTGGTTTTTATGTAGCAACTACTTGGTTTTGTTGATCAAAATTTTCCAATTAATGTCTGAAAACTCAAGAAATCTTTTGTATCGGTTAAAGCAAGCACCAAGGGCATGGTTTTCTGAACTAGTAAAATATCTTCTAACTCTTGGTTTTAGGGCCAGTCACGATCAGATTCATCTGATCTCTTAATTTTTAACCTAGACCATTTATTTTCTTCTGCAAGTTGATGACAGCAAATGAACCTGATCAATTACTAAGCAAGATTATTGCATCCTTATCTCTCATAAATTCTCTGTTAAAGATATGGGAAATTTACATTGATTAATTACTTTCTCGATCGGTTTTGAAGTCCTCTCAATATTCTCAACAAGAACTATTTCTATGGCAACATAAATACATTCAAGACATCCTTGCTTGGAATCAAAACTGTCTCTACTCTCTACTCCATTGGTTACCACTTTCTTCTCTTATTCTCAATTAGGACTATTGGCTGATCCAACAATATACATGCAGGAAAGTCTGCTACTGATGACATGTCCTTAATTTGCTGTGAATAATTAAACCTTGCTCAATACATGCAATAATAGTCTGCTAGTGATCTTGTGAAGGCCTTTAGTATCTATAACTTCATATAAAACCTATCCCCCAGCACCTTTGGAAAGGACAAGTAAGCAATATTAAAAAAAAAAAATTGAGGGGTAATTGTGGAAATAAAGCTTCTCCAGAAACTTCTCCAATCACCTGAAGGGAAAAGCTTTTTGAAAATGCAGATAGGGAAGAAAGCAAGAAAAAAAAAGCTCACTCCAAAATGAAGAAGAATAGTAGTCAGTTGAGAGAGGTGAGAGAGAGGGAGAGATGATGAGTTACCCCGAGAATGGGATCTTCAAGAGCTTGAAAAATGGCGGCAAACACTGAATCCATTGCCTTTGAAAAAGAATCGAAGACCTTTTGTGGGTTTAGTGGAAGTTTGAGAATTATTAGAATCAGATGAGGTTTCTATTTCTTATAAGATGAGATTCTTGGGTTGGTTTCTTTTAAGCAGCGGGTGCTTAAAGACCTTAAATTCAACTGTAGGTGTTTCTGCTTTTCACAATGCTGCACTTTTTCCGACGGTTTTTTGGAACTTTCTTCGATGACTTTTTTTTTTCTAATTTTTACTTCTTTTGAAATGTGTAGGTAGAAGAGTGTTGGAGTAGAATCTGAATCGGGAGATGGAGATGAAGACTGACAGTGGGTTTCGACGTCGAACCAATCCTTCGATTTCGGAGCGTCTGACAAAAAATCTATAAGTTGAAATTCTAAGGACTTTTTATTACTGACAATTTATGTTTCGTTAATTTATGTTTTTCCATTGACTTTATTTTAAGTTGCGAGGATTCGGATTATGAGGTTTTACATGTTTGCATGTTAAGTATATTAAGAGTAAACTCTTTCAACAATAAAAGCAAGATTAAGTTTTTGGGTTTTCTGCAATAGTCTATCTAAGATTCAATTCTCATGGGTAATTTTCCTTTCCCCTTTTTTTCTTTCTTTGCATGTTTAGTCTACTCTTTTTATTTTGCTTTGCATGCAACTTTTTTGGGTTTATTAATTTTCAAAAGTTTTTGCTATTTCTGATTTTCAAAAGCATGAAAGTTGCTCCTAGGGCAACTTTCATACTTCAATATTTTGTATAAAAGTTGTTTATCTTGCTGGCAAAAAATATAAAAATGTCATATAGGTACATACTTGGCTTATTTGTATGATGCATTTACCTTTTTCATCGTCATAAAATATGTTAAAAGTCATTTTCTTGATTTTTTAAAAGCCATAATAATTTATTGCATTATCTTATGGCACTATCAGTTGTCATCTTTAATATTCTGCTTAAGTTTTAATGTAATATTTTAAGGCTAATTTTTCTGTCTATTAGCTTAATGCATCTTCTACAATGCTCATTGTTGGATGTTGTTTTCATATGCAGGAATGAGCATCTGAGCACTGTTCAGCACCTTTCCGAGCTCCTCAGTTGTGGGATTGCCCAAGCCATGCAGATATTGATGAGAGAACTGATATTTGGTCGTTGGGGTGCACTTTATATGCAATAATGTAAGAACTAATGCTTATACATGCACTTATACAATGTTTGCTTTCTTTTAATGACCTTTTTATTGTTTTACTTTTTGTTTTTTTATTATCATTCATCAAGTTCTTTTGTTAAACAATATAGTAAGCAAAGTGTCTGAGCAAGTCTTGTGGCTGGAATCTCTTTATTGGTTTCCTTCTGGCTTAATCTAAGGAGTAGATTTTAAGTATTTGATGTGAAAGTTCTATAATGCTAAAACCAAGGCTATTGGTTTTTCATGTAGTTGTCCATTGGTGTCTAAGCCTTAGAAGATGAACACTAAAACACTTGAAATTATACAAATTCAAGCAATTCAGCAGTTTAAAGTAGCGTACAAAATCACACACAATGACTAGAAAGCATCTGGTCCTAAAATGAGTAGTCATGGCTTACCTAAACTTTTATGTAAAAAAAAAAAAAACCTTGTTTGCTTTAGTCTTCTTTTACCAATCTTATTTTGCTTTAAACTGAAGCAAAACACTCTAATGTGACTGTTCCATGCACAAATTCATTACTTTGTTTGCATCAAATTATTGTCATACTTTTTCGTGCTGATATTACTTTCTTTTCTAAAAATAAGATCAAATTATTGACATTGCTTTTCATGTTGATATAACTTTCTTTTCTAAAAATAAGACGAGATTTAACAGTAGCCAAAGTCACCATTGTGTAATTTTTTAGCTTAGTTCTGTGTTCCTCCTTTTCATGTATGTACTATTTGAAATCAAAACTTCAACATTTAATCATGATTCTTAAACTTGTTATATAAGACCTAATGCTTGTTTTTTCAATTTAAAGGTAAAAAAGGAAGGAGATATACCCATAATTGTAATAGTAAGTTATAGTCCATGTAAGTATACTCATTTATGTGTTTACTAAAACCTACAAATATACATAGGAACTCATTGAAAGGAGCCACAAACATGTGACAAACCTTTATTTACAGCCGAAAAGTCTGAAAAGAAACCTGAGAAGCTGGGGTCGACTCACCACTCGACACTCACCAATGCCAATTACCATAGGCCTTCTGCAGCTGGGATGGTGCTAACTAGAAAACCAGTGACTATACCGCATCGAAGAATAGTAGTAGTAGAATATGTTAATTTGGGTCTGTCAACCTGATTTTGCGACACCATGATTGCACATTTTACCTTCCCTTTTTAAGGTCAATTACCAAAGTTTGCAGGGCCATATCAGATACCTCTCACTTTTGAATCTAATCTTCTCATATCTGGGTCTTAATAAAGCTATCTCTGATCTTCTTTTTTCACGTATAAAAGTTACAAAGTGCATGGTAAGTAAAAAGAAAAAAAAATGAAAAACAAAGGCAGCTCATAGGAAAACAGGATTATTAGCGGCTTTTTAATAAGTGAACTTTATGCTGGAATTATTTTTGAGTGATTGATTCCTTATGTTTGTTTTTGGATTAGGACATCTCTTCTTTGTTGACAAGATTCGATTATAGTCATTATTATCAACTTATTTTCTTGGAACCTTGCATTACTAGCTGTGGGTGTTTGATTTTTTTTAGTCCTTTATATGAACAGAATATGTAAAGAAGGAAGATTGATTTGGTTGGTAGTTGTTGAGGGGCACTTATTTCCGATTCTGTCATTACATTCCAAGTATTGGTTAATGGATTAGGTACATGCAGCCAAAAAAATCTATCCGATGAAAGAACATACTATTTTGGGATGTCAAATCAAATTCTCTCCTAGATGCATTTTCAGGTCGGCATGGAAAGCAGACATTTTTATCTTCATATCTGGTAATATATTTCTAAGGGCTTCATGTTTTTGAATCCTTTTCAGTTCTTTGCTTCAGATGAGAGGATAAAGGCTGTCAGAAAGATGATAATGGCAGTAACAGCAGAACCGAGGAAAGCAGCTCTTAACCTCTTACTTCCTTATTAGAGATCTGACTTTGAGGAAATTATCTGTGCAATGGATGGTACTTCTGATCTTTTGTGCTTCTTTTAGAGCATGTGTGCTTCTTTTACTGTGTGATGTCAACCTGGTTGGAGCTTTGTTGGCGTGTAATATTTGCATAGAATATCTTATTGCCCCTTTTTGGTTTACATCTCTATTGAGGAGTGTGAATTTCATTTTAATTCCAGGCCTTCCAGTAACAATCCGATTGTTGGACTCCCCACTTCATGAATTTCTTCCAGAGGGTGACTTAGAACAGATTGTAAGTGAATTAATTAACTTCAAAGACTGGCACGACCGAAGATGAAGTTTCTCAAGAATTGAAAATTTATCTGAAGTGAATCCTATGGCAATGGCATAGTGAAATAAAATCTTTTAAGTGATGGATTCTATGCTTAATATATTTTGATTATGACAACAAATTTCATTTCTTATCTGAATCTTTTGAAATAGTTTGATTTCTGATTTACATCAGAGTGTATGCAAATAATGAATGAAGCACAAGAAAGCTCCAAATGGAGCATAGGTTGGATTTGGAACCTTTTCTTCATTTTTCAGGTTGTGAATGAAAAAGCCAATGTGCGGGAAAATGCCATCATCACGGTAGCAGATAATGGAGGTCATGACAGTTGCATCACTGAACCACCAACTTACAAATCTTTTTCTTCTTATTTTGATGTGTGTGGTTGTTGAGTCACTTGATATTTCATTGCCTATTTTATTCTGCTGTGTTTTTAACAAGTAGTTTCATATTCTTTGCCTCTTTACTTCTTCTAATCCAATGAATCTGGTTGTTGACAGAACAAAACTGGCACATAGTTTGCTGTCTGGTAAATATTATGTTCCTGCGTCAGAGGTACACTGACTATATAAATACTCTGTTTGCCATAGTCCAGTTGGTTTTTTACTGATTAATGAATTAATCGATTAATTGTCTGGTCCTTCAGAAAGATGGAATTGCTTCACCCCCAATAACAGATGATGTAAGCTTCCCGTTGTATACTCTGCTGAGTTTGTTCTGATCTTGGAGATTCTTAGATGATATCCCTGAATTACCAAATATATTGTTATATAATTATACTTGCAACCTAGAAGTTTCTAAGTAGGCATAGGTTTAATAATAGAATTTGTGCTATGCAATTTTAATATGCTTAACACAATTGTTTGTCTTAAATTATTGATAATTTTATATAATTTTCACTCTCGCAGCAAAGCTCAAGTTTGAAAGCTAGTATATACATAATATATGGCTAAAATGATAAAATGGCAGGAAAAAACCAAAACAAAACAAATTTGAAGGCAACCGATTATCGCTATTATTGTTCCAATACTTAATATTTTCTCTTGTTTGTCTTCAAATCCACCAATAATAATTATTTTTCCCTAAAGTGCAGCTGAAATGACCTTATTATTAAATCTTGAAAACTCAACTCCAAAATATATTTACACATACATGGTATGACAATTATATTATATATATATATATTAGGATTATAAACGATTTAAATATAAATGAATAAATATATTTTTATGATTTGTTCATTTATTTTTAGAAATATTTGAGTTTGGTTCGTATTTGATAAGAAAATTATTTTATTTGTTTGCTTTAATTCGTTTAAATGATAAGATATTAACATATTAACATTTGATTCATATTTTGTTCAATTAAGTTAAACAAGTTTATTTATGAATATTAGATGAACATATTCAGGAATAAATGAATATATTTATAATAATAAATAAATCATAATTAAATAAATTTAATATAAATAAATTTTAAAATAAGATTAAGATAAAAGATAAAATTATAATTTTATTAATACTATTACAAATGAATAGTAAATAAACAATAAATAAATAATAAACAAATATATTTTAAACGAATTTGTTTATAAATATAAACGAATCGAGTAAATTTTTATTCGTGTTTGATTCATTTAATAAAAGAACATAAAAATATTGTTTAAAATTATTTATTAATTTTAATAAATGAATAAAAATTAAATATGTTTATGAACAGTGCGTTGAAAATTCTATTTGTTTACATTCTTCATTCTCACAACATGTCTATACATTAACACTAAATAATCATTGTAATAAAATACATGTATCAATAATGTATTTTATGTAATTTATTTCAAATCACTTGATCATTAAAGATTATACATTTGATTCATTCTAAATAATATGTATAATTATAAGAGATTATATAATATAATTTATTTTAAATCATAAAATTATTATAATATCCATAACCTATTTGAAAAAGTGACACTTTGAAATCTAAATAAGTTTTTTCATTGGAAATTAACCAAATAACTACTTTTATTTTTCTTTAAATTATCAACAATATTTCAATCAACAACTCAAACATCAAAAAAAAAATTTTCATTTAATCACTTTTATACCTCACTTAACCTTTGGATTTTAGCCCAAACACGCGAGTCAAAGCCTCAATTGGCAATGAATTGGAGTGGGTTCCGGGTCGGGTCGGTATTGGTCGGATCGGAAAACAGTTCCTCATTTCCTTCTTTTGTCTTTAAGTTATTTTCTTCTTTGTTTTTTTCCCCCCTTTCTCCTTCTTCCGAAACTCACCGTTTGGTGCCCCTTGTTAAAGAAACAAATTAAAATTTCCCCTTCATTTTTTCCGTTTCCTCTCTCTCCCATCGCCTCCTAACTCTCTCCTTCTTTCTCTTAAACTCAGTCAACGCTGCCCCGATCCAACGGCCGCCGTCACCTTCCGCACCACATTCTTCTCTTCAAATCAAAACCTGAAAATTTGTTTTACAAAAAGACTAAAGAAACAAGCTAGTTTTATTTAATTTTAATTCTTTGTTTGTTCTCTTTTTTATTTGATTTTCAAAATCAAAATGGCAACAGCAGCGGCAACAACGACAACAACAACAACAATTTCTCAGCTGTCTTGTTTCTCTTCAATCAACCGGAAATTACAGCTCTATCATCGATCAAGTTTTCGTCCATTTTCTCGTCCCAAGGTAATTATAAATTTTAGATTAATGATTCTAATTGAAATGTATGGGTAATAAGTTGCTTAACACGTTGATCCTTGCCTTATTTATGTGTTTCGATTTCCATTCTACATTGAAATAAACTAAAAAACTTGTAATATTGCTCTTTTCTCTTATTTTGTTGGGATTAATTGACATTAGTGATTAATCTGTTTTCTATTATATGGTTAATTGTTTTAGATTCTGTTTTTTTTACTTTTATTGCTCAATTTTTTATTTTAAAGTTGCCTTTAAGGAATTAAAGCTTAAAAATTTTAACTTTTGTGAATAACAAAGAGTAATACTGTTTGGCATGAGCATCTTGCTTAGTTAATCAGTGCATGATCTCCTCCTCAAAAGAACAGGTTCAGATCCCCTTTCCCCAAATATATATATATATATATATATATTTATAGAAACGAAAAGGAGTAATGCTATTTGGATTGTTGTCTTATTCCACCTCAATGGAGTTTTTAAACTACGCAATTGGCGTTAAAAGTGTTGCATGTGTTCCATTAGAATAGTAGTTATTTTATCCGACAGTTGGACATCCGGATTACTCTCAAATGGCATGAAAAGTAATGAATAACAAGCACTCAGGTCTTTAACATTTCTCATAATGAAAAAGCATGAATTTACTTTAATTGAACAATTATGTTCAAATAATTATTCTCAGAATTAGATATTATTCTATTTTAACTATTTGTTTAGTTTAATTAAATATAATTTTCATTTATGCTCTTTGTTTGGCTTATTAGAAACTTTTAGGAAGTGAACAAAATAAATAGTAAAAAGTAAGTAGAAAAGCAACAACCAAATGAAGGCTTTCTTTTTCTTATTATTTTCATAAGTTTTCATGCTTTGATATTAGATTAGCAATTATGTTTAACTGTTTGAGGCAATTATATAATAATCATTCATTCTGCTCAAATATTAAGCATAAATGCAAATCAAACATAAAATCACAAAAAAGCAAGCAAATATTAGGGTTTGACAGTTTAATCTTATATTCTCAATATCTATATGAGTCTATGTGTATCTTTTTAAAGATTAAAGAAAATTGTTCATTGGAAACTGGAAAAGATACTAACTGCTTCAGTTTTCCAGTCATTTGTTGTAATGAGCGTTGATGGGCGTGGTGCAGAAGCTACTGGTTCCAAACTTAAAACCACACCAAGTTATGTGGCCGGGGAATCAAAACCATTTATAGAAGAGGTGCCTAAGTCATACCCAAATGCAGAAGGGCATTTTCCTGAAAATACAAGTGAGCCAGTAGAGGAAAATGGTATCATCCAACCGAAAAGGGCAGCAAAAATTCATGATTTCTGTTTCGGCATTCCTTATGGTAAGTGTAGAATAGGAGGCTCTGTTAATGTCTCTTTGCATGATACATGTTGAAATATTTACTGAATATGGTTTACATTGCTTGAAAAATCACTAGGTTGATCATTTATTTATTTGAAATTGCTTTCTCACAAGTATCCTTTTCTTCTTTTAAGTCTTCTTTCATGTCATTTTGTGGTTTTTGTATTATTTGTGCTTGTTACCGTATCAATTCATTTAAGACTTGGTAATCCTCTTATTATAGATTAATTGTCTCTTAAAGCGGCCTGCAAATGTTGTGTTTGTGTGTGTATGTTTCTTTTTTTTCTATGCTTGATCTTTATAGCATAGTTTCTCTTCATTTAATTTTTGTTCTTCAATGAATTATAACACAATCATATTCGCTTCTGAAAATTTGTAGTATTACTTGATTCAGGTGGTCTTGTTCTAAGTGGGGGGCTTGTTGGTTTTGTATTTTCAAGAAATCCTACTACCTTACTCTTTGGAGGTGCTCTGCTAGCCCTTAGCACCTTCAGCTTGAGGATATGGAGGCAAGGAAAATCAAGTTTACCATTCATACTCGGACAAGCAGGTATTTTGACTTTTCTATGCATTGAGGCATCCCCTGCAAGCAATTTATGGAAATGTCACCTTGTGATTTACAATTCTGTTTTATTGCTTATGGGAATGTTTGCTTTTGGGTGTGTATTTATTTATCATTTCGTGAAAGGAAAAGTTTAGTACCTAAATGAGAAGCCATTCTGTACAAACAGGACTTTGTTAGATAAGGATGCAGCAGTTCCCCTTCTCATTTAGTCTTTTAGTTAGAGAGCAACACATCTACTGAGGACCCATTCTATCTATTTGTTATAGAATACTCTTGAGCTGGAGTCTATCCGTACGCAACTGGCAAATCATGCTTTTATGAAGTCCATATTGTTGGCAATTTAATATTTATTGAGAGGAAAGGGGTTGGTATGCAAGACTGTGGCATTTTAGTGCAACAATTTGAAAAGGAAATGAACATTAAAACACAGTAAAAAGTTATTCCAAAAACTGGGGTCATCATGGTGGGTTACTGGGAATGGTATTCATCATGATTTGTAGAGTTGATGCAAAATTTGATAATTAGCCTGCCTTACACAAGTTGGAGTTTCAGTTTTTATTATAGGTCTATTGAATCAATGAGCAGTGTTGTTAGGTTTATAAACTACTTAGATATGAGGAAATTTATTGCTTAGAAGTTTAGTTAATCCACATGGATGACTATGCATCTTCAGGTCAAGCCTGAAATGCAATTAGACACAATCATTTTAGCCACGCAACTGTAGGCCACTGTATGATTATTTTTATGAGTCGGGGAATGCATTTTCCAATTGCCATAAAATAGTGAGACACTGATGTTTAGAAACTAGTAGGGCTCTAAACATCCCTCAATCATGTGAATGATAAGTCATATTATTAGCCCAAGATTTTTGGTATGTAAAAATACTAGACGAATGTACCTGGATTTGGTGAAATGCTTTCCTATAGCATAAAGTGGGTTTATAGTATAATATTACAAAGTGGTTGCAAGCAAGTTTTAGAACATAAAATGATTAATAGGAGAAATACGACATCAAAGAGGTGAAGGGTGGGGATCAGAGAGAAGAGAGATGAAATTCTATACAAATGTGAATTGTTGGAAAAATGTGAGCAAGCTGCTGATTTGAACTAAGAGAAGAGAGAAAGTGAAGTGGAGAAGAAAAGGACTGAAGGTGGTCATAGTTGGGCACAACAAAGACAAGAAATATGAAATATGAAATACTTTCTCGCATTTCTCAGTGAGAGCTGAAGTTTATATCAGTTTCAACATGATTAAGAGACGTTACCTTCGAAGGCCATGATTTTGCTGATATAAGGTGAAGGATGGGACCAGTGAGAGGTGAGGGTTACATTTGCCATAAACCTGAAAATCATTGCAAAAAGATTATTCCAATATTAGAGTAAAAGGAAAGGAAAAGAACACCGTGAAGGAGATCAAAAAAAGGTGAAGAAGAAATAGAGAAGAAAACAGATAGCAAAAGAAAAAAAAGTGAAGGCTGACAATTAAATTGAAAAAAGAAGGATAGAAAAAACATTGAAATCAATAGAGAAAGGAAGAATAGTAAATAAAAAGAGCATTTGATAGAAACGAATTTTACCATTTAGTAAAAGATTAAACTGAAATAAAATTTACATTTTATGTTGGACTATACCGTAAATTGGGAGCTGTTCCAAAAAAGTCCAAACTTTTCATTTTTTTTTTTATTTTTTGAGAAACTTAACTGGTTTCTTATACCATCCTCCTGGATATTGTTTATTGACTGCCCACAAACTGAAGCAATTAGTATTATCATTGATACTTGGGAGGCTGTGTGAGGCAAATTTTCTGGTGCGAATTTTTATAAATTTGTTTAGCCAACCTGTTTTTCCTTCACTTGGTAGACAATCAAGGATTTATTATCAACTGAAGAAAGAAGCAAGGTGGGCGTACATTTCTTTGTCCTTTTCATGCTGTTAGTTGTGATATATATATATACACACATTTGGTTACATTGTATGTGATTCTAGGACATAAAAATGCAACAGTGTATCTTATTGCAGACTTTGCCATGTAGCAAAGAGACAACAACACATAGTTCTAGTGATCTTGGATATAGAATTTGGGCTCAAGAATATTCCCTAATTTATAAGTGCAGTTCAATAAAGATTCAACATGCTCTAGATAATAATTTCAATGGTGCAAAATGTCAGTAGCCTCTGATCATCAGTCGTAATGTGTATGCTGAATATTAAAATTTGGTGAAGGGGCTAGATCTTTGCCTGACGTTCATATATGTGCTAGGTGATTTACGATTTTGATAGTGCACCAATGTTCATTCTTATTTAGAGTGGATTACCTCATTGTATTTTGTTCTGACCTTGCAGCACTAGCAGCAGTCCTGTTCTGGAAGAACTTTCAGACTTATTCATTGGTACTTATCACATCAGTGCATCTTACTTGTTTCTATCTCTCGTTGATTTTCTTACTAACTTTATAATTGTATGTGGATGCAGTCAAAGAAGCTATTTCCAAATGCGTTTTATGCTGTCTTAAGGTATTAATCTTAAAGCTCTCGGTGTTTTTTGTTAACAAAAAAAGTTAATATCTTGAGCGACGCATTTTTTCTTTCGGATAAATTTTTGTATGATGCAGTGCTGCAATGTTGTTATTCTACTCATATGTGGTGATCTCTGGAGGGAACCCACCTCCAAAGAAGTTGAAGCTATCTGGCAGTCACCAATCATGATGAGACTGCTTAAAGGCCGTCTTAATAATATGAATGTTGGGGCCCTTGTATGATGTTGTATTTTGACTTGAACCAGATTTCAGGTGAATGAGCATTGTTTGTTTATCTATGCAAACTGCTGGTTAGCTACAAGTTGAGAATCCAACCGAAAAAACAAGCTAGAAGTTGAGAACACGTATTAGGCTATATAATGGGAGGTAGCCTTCTCTTTTCATATATTTTCTGAGAATTTGACCATATATTGTTTTCTATGGTTTGTGGGAAGTGACATTAATGGCAATTTACTGTGAAAAATAGAAATGTTTTCTTATAGCAATAATGCTACAGCTGACTAAATGAATGGTTTAGCCAAATTTGATATGCATCACCTTTTTTTTGTTTTTTTGGGTTCAATGAACTCGCTGAAATTTTCTAAGCTTGTTCATTGACCAACTTTTTTCTAGTCAGACTAGGGGTTAGATGTCCCAGCCTGATTATTTTTTGAATTCTCTTTTCTTCGGTTGAGCCAAGGCTGGTGATTGTGATTGTGTTCTTATACCAAGCTTAATACCTGCTGATTCGATTTTAGGGTTCTTTCTGTGCAGATATTAGGTGGGTTCATTTAGTCTTTGAATTATATCCTTTTTTTTTTATTAGTCAAAGGATGAAGAAATTTTCATGGCTGAAATTGGGCTCTGAAGTTAAATTCCAGGCCCATCTCCAAAACACTTGCATAGCTCTTCAAAAATCGGGGCTTCTCAACTCGATGCTTGTGGGCCCTTTCTCTATCGTTTCAACTTAGGACAGCCCAATAATGAGTAGCTCCGATAAAAGACGAACGAAAAAAAAAAAGACAGAGGGAGAGAGAGAGAGAGTAAAACTTATTCACATCTAATTTTATTGTTATTTTTATTATTTTTTCTATTGGAAGCCTAAAAACATCGGGATATAATAGTAAACAATATTTTCCAAGAAAATGTTATTTTTTTAAATAACAAAAATATTATTTTATTTATAATTGTTGTTGTATTTTAATTATTTGTTCATTTTTAATAATCCCTTAATATTTTTTTTATTCTATATTTTGGCTTTGCGGCAACTTTTCAAAAGCAAACAGCAAAAAGTAGTAAAAGACGCAAACCGAATTTTGAAGCAAATTTTGTCAATATGTAATAGTTAAAAAAAACTATTTCAAAAAATATTTTATTATAAATTATTTTACAATTAAAAATTAAAAAAAAAAGACATGATGGAAAAAATAATCATGAAATTAAAATTGAAAATTTTTATTTTTTATTATGATAATTTTACTAAATATAACATCATATCATGAAGTTAAAATTGTTTTTTTTTCTTTTTTTTTTTTTTTTTTTTTTAATCTTTCTTCTCTCTTCCTTTCCATTTTTCTCCCCCGAACCGATGACGGTGGAGAATAAATCTATTCTACTGCGACGACAATTAGATCCAAATCAGTCACTACTGACATGGGAAAGAGATTGCAACGATGAATTTGGCTCTAATTGCTATTGCAAGACAATTGGATTCCAACAATTAAAATCATCAAATTAACAATTTCCACGTCTCATATTATTAATTAGAAGAGGTGTTAACTAGCTTAGTTTAACGACACTTGTGCCTTGCCCAAAGGCATCTACTTGGATTTGAATCATCCTTGCACTTCGCTCTCTCAAAGAAGTGCATGTCAGGTTGTAAATTTCATATTAATTATGTATTGGAGTTCGACTTGTAATATTCATATCATTTTTAATTTATAATTTTTTTGGAATATAATTATAAAATTTAATAAATCAAAATAAATAATATTTTATAAATTAATGTAAACCATGACACATAAATACAATCAACTTTTCAGCGAACCTTTTTATTTGACAAAAATAAATAAATAATGATGTAATTGCCAAATATAAAAGATATCAGTCACCCGAAATATGGGTCAAAAAACTAATTTCTTTTGCTTGCATGTTAATTTCTTCTAAATGTTTTAACACAAATTCCTCTTCTTCATTAGTTTCAACTTGGAATTCATGTGGCTTTAAATTAAACTAGAATCAAACTTGCGTTGCGTTGTAGGACTATTTTTTTATTTTTAAAATATATTTTAAAAATAAGAAAAGTGAAATTTTTATATGGATAATAACATATAGATAAATATAAGTGTATTTTTTTTAATACAAATTATAACTTAATTATTTATAAATATAGTTTTATTAAATTAAAATATTAAATAATATTTGTATTAATATAATATATATTAAATAATTAATTAAATATTTTTTTTATATATCTCAAGGAAAATCAGGCAAAATACTCTAAACCCAATCTCGATTTAACCCAAATTATTCAAAAAAAATAAAACTTAACATAATCTTTATTTTAAAAAATCACATCGATTGAATTGTGACGAATTAAAACCTATCAAATATAAATTATTTTGTTATGTCAACATCCATTAACTTTTTCTTTACAAAATTTATCTAATAAATAAAATTTTGAAAAATAAAGAAAATGACAAAAAAAAAAAGAAACCAAATAGGATGATACGTGAATTTATTAAATTAAGATATTAAATAATATTTTTAATAAAATGCATATATAAATATATAATTAAATAATTAATATATTTTTTCATATATACCAAAACCGAGGGTTAATATATAAAACCTTACTCTTACCCAAATTCGATTAAAAAAAAAAACTCAACTCAAATTATTTCCAATTAAAAAAAAAGCACTCTAATTAAATCAGGTGAACCGAAACCCATCAGATATGAGTATTGTGTCATCTCCATCTCAATTGACTTTTTTACTACAAAATCTAATAAAAAATAAAAGTAAAAAAGATTAAAAAAAAAGAAAAAGGAAACCAAAAAAAGCAAAATCTTAAAAAAAACCAAAGAAAATGAAAAAAAATAAAAAATGAAGTATTACGTGGACACCCGAGGCATGACAAAATACCTTAAATCTATTTTCAATCCGACTTTATTTTTAAAAAAATCCAATCTCAATTTCAAAAAACTACTCACCTATATTAGATTGTTGCGAACCAAAACCAATCAAATATGAATTATTTGATCTTCCTTACCTATATTAACTTTTTTTAACAAAATTTATCTAATAAAAAATAAAATTAAAAAATAAAAAATAAAGTAAAAAAGGGAAGAAGGATAAAGTGCTACATGAACATCCTCTCATTTCGCATTCTCTACAAAATTAAGTAAATAGATATGAGATCTTTGTTTAAACCTTTTTCTTTCATTCACTTAAAAATATTATTTGAAATAGTTTAAGTTATACGACGCAATATATTTGTAACATTATAAAATCACTAGAAAAATTACCTAATTATACTTTGGTTACAAATTTTTTTTAGTTTGATGAAATATAAATTATATAATTTTTTATTTAATAATAAAAAATAAATATTTTTTAGTATTTTATTGGTTTTTTATTTTTTATTTTGTAAGATATAATCTTTTAAAAAATAAATTAATAATTGATACTTAAACTGTCACTCAATTGTAATTGGACAAGTATCGACATCTACTTTAAATAAGGAATATTACTTTAAAAAATTATATAAATTAAATCAAAACTCTATAATACATACATGATAATCCAATTTATCGATACAATATTTACCTATAACCAATATTGATCAATCATTAAATTCAAACCCATTTATCTATGTAATCAAAGCCTACTAATATTATAACCTATTCAACTTAATTTTTTAAGAAAAAAAAAACAATAACTTTAATGTAATAGAGAGGTGTTATAGTAATTTTGGCCAAAATAGTTGTCATAACATATAAATCCATAAATCTATAGCTAGACTTAATAAGAGAAGCTGTCGTTAATTTTTTTTTTGTCTAGATATGATTGGTCACTTAGTTAAATTTGTCCCATTTAAAAAATAAATCCTAAACTTGACTTGAGTATTTGTAAGAGCTAGATTTATGTCTACAAAATCATAACTAGATTTGGGAGTAAAGTTACGTGTGAAAAAGATTATAACACTCCCACATCACCTACCCAAAAAATGGTACCAATTTGATTTTATATTATCAAAAAGCCTAAAAAAACTCACCAAATAATTTAATACAAAAAATTATTCCTAAATTACTCCAAAATATTGATAATAATTCAAGAGCATCCCCCTCACCTCATAAGTATTCAACAAGAGTATTTTTCATGCTTTAAAGAGGTTTTCTCATTGGATTCATTTAATTTTTGTAAAAAAAAAAAAATTATTTGTGATAACTAAAATTTTTGTGAGAATCTTGATATTGAAAATCTTTCTAAATTCTCCAATATATTGATAAAATTTAGAAAAAATTTCTCACATAGAAATTTATATAGAGATTGTTATTTACAACGTTCTTAGTAATTCCATCATTGAAGATTCAAAATCTAACTTTGTAAAAAAAAACTCTTTATTTTTAGAAATATCTTTCAATATGTTGAAAATAGTTTCTGCTAGAAATTATACTCGAATATGTTGGTAGGATTTTATAAAAATTATTTCTTTTCTAAAAATTAATTTTTATATTTAAAAATCATAAGGTTTTCCAATATGTTGGTAAAACCTTATTTTGAAAACCAAATTAAGTTCAAATATGTTGGTAAGGTTTTATTGAAACTATTTTTCTCTGGAAATTTGTTTTTTATAAAAAATTAATAAAGTTCTTCAATATGTTGATAAAACCTTATTTTAAAAATCAAATTACCTTCCAATATAATGGTAAGGCTTTTTATTTTACTAAAACAATTTATTACAAATTTGAATCTTCCAATATATTAATAAGATTCTTTTTATTTAAATATTTATTTTAAAAAAATTTGAACCCTCCAATATGTTGGTAAGGTTCTTTTTATTTAATTTTTAAAATGTTATTTTCCTTTTTTTTCTTTTTTTTTAAAAAATATTTACAAATTAATAAATACATAAATATCCAAATAAATAAAACAAACAAACAAACAAACAAATAAATAAATAGACAATTATGATAAAATACAAAGATAACTAAAACTTAAGAAAAAGACAAATAAAAAATAAATACCAAACATTGGACTACAAACAAATGTCAATCCCTTTTTACTTTTCCTGCTTCTTCACATCATTGTCTTCTTTCTTATTTTTCTACAAAATAATTTATGGCTTCACTAGTGCCCCTCTCCTATGGTGATTGCTTTTCTTTCTAGTTTAAACAAAAATAAAAAAGAAATCTAAAAAATATATACCCGAAATCTTTAAAAATTTTACTGCCAAAACTTTTTGTTGAATACCTCTTTTTTTTGTTTTTTCTCAACCCTTTTCTCCAACATAAAACTCTCAAAAGAAAATCCTAATTATCTAAACCCAAAACACCAGAAAAGATTATAAAAAAAACTCATAATTTTTTTACTTTTTCTCTCTTGATTTTTTCTAATTGATTCTTGATTATTTCTAATTGATCCTAATGGGGCCTTTAATCCCAATTACATCTGAAAAAGGACTTTTCTTAGTTTATATCTCATAATCAACGTCAATCTTAGATTTTTAATCTAAATACACCTTTCAAACCAATTCTCTTTTACAGTTCTTTTTCAATTAAAACACTTTCAATTCTACAACTCAATTAGAACTAAACTATCTTTAAGTTTTAGCAAAAAAATTCTTTCCTCCCTTTTTTCAAAAATAATAATAATAACTCTAAACTAAATACAATACCAAAAATAAACAAAAAAAATTTAAAGCCTAATCTTAAATATAAATTGACCTCGGACTAAATAAGGTGTCTATAGTTGTTTCTCATTACACATTTTTTGTAAAACAAGAATTGTACAAAGATATAAACACCCATTATGTCTAGATTTGATACAAAAAAAAATCTAGAGATTCTTATCTACAATAAAGATTCGTAATTCGCAATTGAAATTCAAAAGTTCGTAACCGAAAATTTAAACATTCGTAATTTAAAATTTAAGAATTCTTAACTTGAAGTTCAGAAGTTCACAATTAAATTCAAAGTTCTCAATTTGAATTTAAAGGCTTGCAAAAAATTCAAAGTTCTCCCAAAAGTTCAAAGATTCACAAATAAATTGAATTTAAATATTCAAAAAAGTTCAAGGTTTGCAAAGGATTCAAGATTCTAAAAAATTCAAGATTCACAAAATTTCAAATATTCTCAAATTTTCAAGATTCGTAAAAGATTCAAAGATTTGCAAAATATTTAAGATTTGCAAAGATTCAAAGATTTGTAAAAGATTCAATATTTGTAAATATTCAAAAATTCAAAAAAATTTAAAATTCGTAAAATAATTCAAGATTCGCAAGAAATTCAAGATTCTCAAAGATTTAAATATTCGCAAAAGATTCAAAATCCGTAAGAGATTAAAAAATTCACAAGAGATTTAAGGATTCGCAATTGAAACTCTTAAAGATTCAAATACAAGATTATGGTTCTCATTCAAAAATCTTAGAGATTCAAATCTAAGATTCAAATATTTGCATTTGAAAAAATTTTTAGATTTTTGTCAAAGATTCGCATTTAAAAATATTTTCTTAGTAGTTTTAAAATCTCATCCTAATAAAATCTCTTGAACAAAGGCTTAGCAGCTTTGAAAAAAAAAAAAACTCCTCTCATTAAAGGTTCAACAACTTTTAAAAAATATAACAAGGGATTCTTATTTGAAAGAGATCAAAGGTTCATTCAAATATACAAATTGAAGATTCAAGATTCTCATTGAAAGGTTCTCGAGATTTACATAATTCTTCAAGATTCATATCAAGGATTCAAATATTCATATTTAAAAATCTTAGATATTCATATCAAGAATTAAAGATTCTTAATTGAAAAGTTCAAATCTAAAATTCAATCTCTCAAGGATTCGCATAAAAGATTCTCACATTAATTTGAAAAAACCTCTTTAAATAGAGGCTATGAAACTTTAAAAATTAAAAGCTCTTTAACTAAGGTTTACCAACTCTTTTGGAAATCATTTTCTTCATCCAAAGGTTTCAAACTTTATCTTCACAAAGTTTTCCTTATACAAGGATCAAAATCTCATTAAAAGGCTTTATTTTTGCAAAATATTTCCTCAATTAAGGTTTTACATTTTTTTAAAAATTTTTCATCATAAATCAAAATTTTATCTTCAAAAATTATCCTCTACTGAGGATTAAAATCCTATATTTGGAAAAACTTATCATCAAGTAAAAATATTTCATATTCTCACTTTTTCAAAATTCAAGATCATAACTTATTACCAAATAAATTACATAAGTGTAATGTTTATGAATGCAATGTTAATGAATATAACTCTAATTGTGGTAAAAAAGGTTCTCAAGATCATTCCAATGTCTTCATTCTTTAAGTTCACAAATCTTTCTTTTTCAATCTCTTAGATGATTATAATTGCCCTCATGATCTCTTTTTAATCTCATCATTCATAATTTTTCTTCTCAGCTTTTCAATACTAATGATTTCAGAATTAACTCACAAATTTCATTAACTGATCCATTACCATTTCCATCATTTACTCAAAACTTACAAACTCCATTAACTAATCCATTGCTTTTTCATCACTTGGTAACCATATTTGCAAAACATTTTTTCAAGCTTATTTCACCTTTCACCTTTCTCATTTCATTTTCGTCTTTTTTTTTTGTCAAATTGGATTTCTTTTCAAATGAATGTAAGAAACTTTTATGAACATTATCATTCATTTATTTATCATCATTTCAATTTCATGACAAATGTAATGCAATTGTACTTTTCTTCTATTCATTCTAGATATGCAGAAGTGGTAAAGAAAAAGGAAAAATAAAGGAAATGGGTATTATTATTAAAAGGAATAAAGAAATCTGATAAAAATAAATCAAAAATGAATAAAAGCTAATTAATGTAACTATTTGGATGGGATATCAACTTTCAAAAAATGAATATTTAGATAATTTTGAATTCTAATTTAGATTTTTTTTCTCAAAAACTTATTCCATTGAATTCTCAAATCATTAAGTTTATCAAACCTTGCACCAATTTAGTAGAATCGTCAGTTGACATTGATATTTTTTGCTCAAATTTTTTTTTACCCAAGCACTTATTTGGGTTTTTAATTTAAGTCTTTTTTTTTTCTTTTTCACATCTTTCTCATTTTTCTTTTTTCTTTTGCTTTTTTCTCATTTTTTCATTTTTCATTTTTTTCATTTTTTTTCACTTCATTTATTATTTACATCCTCATCTAATTTCAAACCAATCCCAAAATATCGAAACAAATCATGATCTCATTGTTCTATCATAAGCATGTCTTAGTTCAATTTATGACTCTCCAATTCAAGCATTCATATTTGATCAAAATAGACTTTTAAGGGACATAACGTAGGCTGAAGTGAAGGTTTATATATAAAAAAAAAAAGATAAAATAGGCTTAAAACATGTGTTTGAAGGGTTATGAACCAAGGAATCATTTCATCATTTGAAGCATATTGGTTTTTTGCCCCATTTTTTCACATTTCCTTTTCCTTTACATTTTTTGCACCTTTTTATTTTTTCATGTCCATTCTTCTTCATTAGCTTCTTTTCAAGAATAATTTATTCATAAAAAGTTCCTCCTACTTTACCCTTTAGGTCATTTATGGCATTTTTTTTTTAATCTTCATCTTTGAGACTTTTTGCAATTTTTTTTACAAGCAAATCTTTTCCAAAATTTATCCCCTAATATGAAGGATGATCTTTGATTAGGTTTTTTAGGAAAAAAATCATAATAGACTAAAAAAAGATAGTAAATGGATAAATTTTATTTTCATGAAAAGTAAAAAAAATTGATCATTTTTCATCTCAAATATGAATACTTTCTTTGAAAACCATTTATTAAACATAGACTTATCTTGCGGATAGATCTCCATAAAAGACCATATGCTTATGAGACGTTTCTATTTTGTTTTCAATGAATGGTCAAACAATCTTCATAACTTGCTTTGGAACTCCCTTTACATAACTTGCATAACTAATCTTTACAGATCAAGTTTATTAATATGAATTAGTTTTTAAAATTGAATCCCATATTATAATCATTATTGTCTGAACATTCACTATTTGAATATGAAAATGGGTATAGGAAAAGATATGAAAAAATAAAAGCATATAATGTTGATTCACTTAAAAAAGAAAATGTAATGAAAATGTATTATATTTTCCATTTTTATTAAAATGATAAAAAATAAAATGAAATCTTAATACATAAAAAAAATATTAGTATTATTCTAAAAGAAATCTTAAAATGACAAGTAGCTCCAAACAGCTCCAACTATCCCTGTCATTGTTAAAATTATGGCCCCATATGGTCAAACAAAGGGTTTTTACCAATATTCAGCCCATTTGGCTTATCAAAACTCACCAAGCCTACTCTAATCAAAATTTGCACCTTGAGCTTAAAAGTAAGATAGCTTTCTATTGCATGCTCCACATTCCCATTGTGATAATCACAAATGGCATTAGTATTATACCATTTTAGATATGGTGATTTCAATAGTTCTAGAATAATTAAAGATACTAAGTCGTTCTTGAACTGTTCTAGGAATAGCTCATTGACATAGCATAGGTTGGTAAAGGGCTTGCGCAATACTATTAACCGCAAAGTGGTAAGTAGGATAAATCGATGGTGGATATGGAGCATAACTTTTGAATTATTACCTTTTAAAATTTATAGCTTAAGCTTGAGCTTCTTTCTGTTTAAGCATTACTCTTTTTTTTGTATTGGTAGTCTCTTTTTCTTCAAGCTTACCACTCTTGATGATATTTTCAATAATCTCTCATAAAATCACCACATCAACAAAATTTTTCATTGCATTCTTTATCATCTTCTCATAGTAAGGTGCCTTTAGAGTGCTCATAAATAGCACTGTAATTTTTTTTAATCAAAGGTGGTTGGACTTGGATAGCTACGTCTTTCCACCTTTAGGTAAATTTTTTAAATGACACAGTTATCTTTTTCTCCATGCTTTGTAAAAAGAGACAATCTGGAGCCAAGTTTATAATGTATCGGTACTGGTTAATGAACTTCTTTGCTAATTCTTTTCATGAAGTAATATGAGCTCTATCCAGCTTGATGTACCACTTAACAACAAAATTAATAAGGCTATCTTAGAACACATGTATTAATAGTTTTTTATTGCTAGTATAAGCAGTCATCTTTTAATAGTAAATAATGACATAAGCCACTGAACACTTAGTACCATCATATTTCTCAAACCTTGAAACTTTGAATTTTAGTGGGATAACTATATCAAGAACCAAACAAAGTCTGACCGTATCCATGAAGCTATAAAAATCAATTTTCTCCACGGCTCATAACCTTTTTTCCAACAAATTTATCTTTTGATCAACTTTTGAGAGTTCTCTAGAAACTCAACCATCTTCAGCTTCAATTTTTTCTTTGAGATCGTTTAAGTTAGAGACTTGGATTGTCTGTATTACCTTTTTAATAAAGACGGGGTTCACAAAACTTTGGTAATATCTCTGATTTGATATAGATGGCATTCTTAGGTAAGTATACCTTACAGAAAATGTAAACTGCTGTGGTAGAATGCCATGTATAGATTGAGTCTGATATGGGCCATAACTAAGAGGATTAACAATATCCTATGACAGATGGTCTTGCAGGCTGGCATTTTTTTTTCATGGCTTTTTTTTTGTTCAACTCGTTTAGAGCTTTTAAAATTTTACTCAACTCCCTTTCGAGGGTTTTTTTTAGGCCTTCTCTATTTTTTCAAATGATTTGCATTTTTTTTGTTTCATTTATCTAGCTCAAACTCTAGTGTTGTATTGATGGTAGGTTGTTTGAATAAGGTTCTTAGACGATCAAGCTATCTTTGAACCATATGTACCATAATTAGCATACTCATATTATTAAGGTTTAAAAATTTCCAAAACCTAACTTATTTAAAGATCTCATATGTATGAATGAATGAATGCATTGAATGCTTGACACAATAAATTATGATGCATAAACACATGAATGTATGTACAACAATGTATGAATGGATAAATGAATGCATTTGCTAATATTTATCATATCATAATGCAAGAATGAATGCATATGTTAATGATGCTGTATTAAAATATGACATACAACAACTTAACAATAAATAAAAGATCAAATAAAATTTTGCATAAAATTGATACAAATGAAATTCAAAGAGTCCACTCATATGTCCTAAGTAGGGTTACATTCTAATAATGGCTAGACATAGCTCTAACCTAAAGTTGGCTTCTTATGTTTTACTATATATGGTTTGGGTTAACTATAAAGGTTCTTAAATTGTTTCTCATATCATTATCCATCACAGACTAGTAAAACACTTCAATCCTTACCTATTATAGGTTATAAAACAAAATAGTTAAATTTGAGTTAGAGTGTTTTGCTAGCCTAGATGGAGACATAAAATTTCAAGAAAGCGTAGGTACTTTACTATCTTCTAAGGGATGAAGCTTGAGTATAGAGCTCATGTTATGCAGATGCAAGTGAATGATAAAATATGGGATAATTGAAAATAGATAAAACATTTAAAGAAAAATTCTTAATTTTGACTTAAGTTTTGGAACACAGCTTTACTAGCCTGATTCTCGGCATCTGCAGTAGAGTAGCTAAACTGTTATAATATATAAATCCATAAATCTATAACTAGACTTAATAAAAGTCACTACTAATCTGTTTTTGTTTAGGTGTGACTGGGTACCTAATTAAATCTGTCACATTTTAAAAAGAAATACTAAGCTTGACTTAAATATCTTTAAAAGATAGATTCATATCTATAAAATCAGAACTAAGTTTAGGAGTACTATTATGTGTAAGAAAGGTTATAGCACTCCTACATTGCCTACCCAAAAGTAGTACCAGCTTGATTTTATATTATCCAAAAGCCTAAAAAAACTTACCAACTAATTTAATATCGAAAATTATCCCTTAAATTACACTAATATGTTGGTAATAATTCAAGAACATCTTCTCACCTCAAAAGTATTTAATGAGACTATTTATCACATTTTGAAAAAGCTCTGTCATTTGATTCATTTAATTTTTGTAAAAAAAAAACCTTTTATTTGTGATAATTGAAATTTTTGTAAGAATATTGATTTTGAAAATCTTTCTAAATTCTCTAATATGTTAGTAATATTTAGAAAAAAATTTACATAGAGATTGCTATTTACAACACTTTTAGTGATTCCATCATTGGAGATTCAAAATCTAACTTTGAAAAAAAAAACTCTTTATTTTTAGAAATATCCTTAAATATGTTGGTAAGATTTTCTACTAGAAATTATCCTTCAATATGTTGGTAGGATTTTATGAAAATTATTTCTTTTCTAAAAGTTAATTTTTATATTTAAAAATATAAGTTTTTTAATATGTTGGTAAAACTTTATTTTGAAAACCAAATTGTCTTTCAATATGTTGGTTAGGCTTTATTGAAAACTATTTTTTCCCTTGAAATTTATTTTTTTATAAAAAATTAATAAGACTCTGCATTATGTAGGTAAAACCTTATTTTAAAAATCAAATTGCATTCAAATATATTGGTAAGGCTTTTTATTTTATTAAAATAATTTATTAAAAATTTGAATCTTTCAATTCGTTAGTAAGATTTTTTTTTATTTAAACATTTATTTTAAGAAAATTTGAACCTTCTAATATGTTGGTAAGTTTCTTTTTATTTTATTTTTTAAAAAAATGATGTTTTCTCTTTTTTTCTTTTTTTTTTTAATATTTACAAATAAATAAATACATAAATAGTCAAATAAATAAAATAAAGAAATAAACAAACAAATAAATAAATAGACAATTATGATAAAATATAAAGATAATTAGAACTTAAGAAAAAAAAAGTAAAAACTAAATACCAAACATTTGGCTACAAACAAATGTCAATCCCCTTTTACTTTTCCTACTTCTTTACTCCCTTATCTTCTTTCTTGTTTTTCTACAAAATAGTCTATGGTTTCGCTAGTACCCCTCGCCTATAGTGATTGCTTTCCTTTCTAGTTTAAACAAAAATAAAAAAGAATCCTAAAATATATATACCTGAATCCTTAAAAAAATTTTCTACCAAAATTTTTTGTTGAATGTCTTTCTTTTGTGTTATTTCTCAACTCTTTTTCCTAAAACAAAACTTTCAAAAAAAAAATCCTAATTATATAAACTCAAAATACCAAAAAAGATTATAAAAAAAATCTTAATTTTTTTGCTTTTTTTTTACTCTTTCTCTCTTGAATTTTTTCTGATTGATTCTTGACTGTTTCTAATTTATCCTAATGAGGCCTTTTTATGGGCCTCTAATCCCAATTACAATAGGAAAAAGAGTTTTTTTTGTTTAAATCTCCTAATCAACTTCAACCTTGGATTTTTAATCCAAATTTACCTCTTAAACCAATTTCCTTTTATAGTCCTTTTTTAATTAATACACTTTTAATTCAATAACCCGACCAGAATTAAACCATTTTCAAGTTTTAGTAAAACAATTCTTTCTCCTTTTTTTAAAATAATAATAATAACCCTAAACTAAATACAATAACAAAAATAAATAAAAAAATTCAAAGCTTAATATTAAAATATATATTTATCTCGAACTAAATAGTGTGTCTATAATAGTAGGAGGACATTATTGTAATTATGGTTGTAGGAGCATTAAAGTAACTTTGACCAATTATGATAAAAAAAAAAGGTATTAGTAATTATGTTAAAAAATGTATTATAATAATTTTAGTTAATTATAGAAAGAATGGTATTACAGTCAATTTGAATACATATCATTCAATTATCAAGTAATTAAAAAGGGCATTATGATCATTTCCAAAGGGATAACTTTCATATAATTGTATGAATGTTAAAATTTAATATGTAATTATGAAGTAATAAAAAAGTTATTTTTGTAATTATAGTAAGAAGGTATTATAATAATTTTAACGAATTATAATCTAAGAGGTATTTTCGTAATTATGATATAAGAGATATTATAGTAATTTTAACAAATGATAGTGGGAGTGCATTTCCATAATTATGGTTGTAAGGTCTATATTAACTTCGGCTAATTAGTCATTATGTTAAGAGATACATTATAATAATTTTACTTAATCAGCATTATAGTAATTTTGGTTAATTGTAATAAAAGATGTATTTTAATAATTATGTTAAGAGGAGTATTATAGTAATTTTATTTAATTATAGAAGGAGGGCCATTACATCAATTTGGATGCATGCTATTCAATTGTCAAGCAATTAGAAAGGCATTATGATCATTTCCAAATAGATCACTTTCATATAATTGTATGGATGTTAATATTTAATAAGTAATTATGAAGTAAGAAAAATGGTATTTTCATAATTATGGTAAAAAGATATTATAGTAATTTGGGTAAATTATAATTAGAGGGGGTTTTTTGTAATTATGGTAAGAAAGATATTATAATAATTTTGGTAAATGATGGTAGGAAGGCATTTTTCGTAATTATGATTGTAAGGGTATTATATTAAGTTTAGTCAATTATGGTATAAGGGTATTTTTGTCATTATGTTAATATGAGCATTATAGTAATTTTCGTTAATCAAAAAAAGTGGGGCATTACAAATAATTTGGATGCATGTAATTCAATTATCAAGTAATTGAAAGGATATTATGATCATTTCTAAGGAGATTAATTTCATATTATTACATAGATATTAAAATTTAATGTGTAATTATAAAGCAATCAAAATGGTATTTTTATAATTATGCTTAAAATGTATTATAGTAATTTTGATCAATTATAATATAAGAGGTATTTTCATAATTATAAAACAAAAAAAGTATTTTTTTGTAATTATGGTTAGAGGGTATTATATTAATTTTAGCCAATTATAATATGAGGGTTATTTTCATAATTTTGATAAGATGGATATTATAATAATTTGGGCCAATTATGGTAAAGGGGAAAAGAAAAAAAAAACACACACACACACACATGACATACAATTAGCATCAAGTGAGTTTTATAAAAAAATTAAATCTAAAAAATATTTTATTAAATATTTTTTAAAATTTAAATACGAAAAATGTTAAAAAAAGGTAAAAAGGAAAAATAAAAAAGTTTGATATAAGTGGATTTTAAACGCAAAAAATAAAATTTTTAAAAATCTATATAATTTTATAATTCCGAGAAGTATTTAATAAGTAATTTTTTTTAAAAAGTAAAGAAACAAAAAATAAGTAAAACCCAAAAAATAACACTCGATAGTCATAGAAAACAAGATTATAGACCGTATATCATTCAAATGTGTTCTAAAGAAATTTAAAAAAATCTTAATTACTTTTTTATTTAAAAAGGAAAAATAAAAAATGGGTAAAAAAAAGCAAACAAGAAAATTTACTATAAGTGAATTCCACATATAAAATATAATATTTAAAAATATATAATTTTTATATTTTAAAAAAATTAATAAATGTTTTTATAAGAAAAAAAAAAAAAAAAAAAAACAGACGCTCTAATAAAATGGTACTATGTTTCGTACATTATTGTCTGACCACCTCTTTTTAAGAATGAAATATTTTATCTTTCTATTAATTCTCTTTCTTTCAATCATTTACCTAATTCATGCGACAAAACTTAAAACTTTGAAACTCAAAATTTTTTAATAAATTAAATATTAATTTGATTTGATATATTTAAATTTTTATTTTTAAAATATTTATAAAAATTTAAATTTAATTGACACAAAAAATAATATGGTATATATCTTAAAATGTAATACTCTAATAATTTATTTATCTTAATACTCAATAAGAAATTCGCTTTATTTCTGCTAATTAATAAGTATTCAAATTTTTATTTTTCTTTCAAAAAATGTTTTTCAAACATGTTCAAGAGATTTTTTTGTTGTTTAGGACCTATAAGCTCATTACATCGAACTTTAATAAGAGTAATTATGCTATATGATATGCAAATGTCACTAAATTAAGGTACAACAATGCTCCATTCACATGAAATAATTAAGAGCTTGATATTAAGATATTGAATTTTAACTTTTTTTTTTTTCTAATTTGACGGAGGAGTGACTGACAAAGAAATCTTTTAGTACGGATACAGGTGGTGGTAAATGTGTCAGCAGTCATCTATACAGCTACCAATAAAAGAAAGCATAAACAAATAGTATTTATTTGGCAACAACAAGCATTTTAGAAGAAAGAATAGTATGATCATTTGGTCCATATAATTATTATTAAAGAATAAAATTTAATAAATTTAAAATTTTAATTTTAAGATATATTATTTTTATATTTTTTGATTGTGAGTTTCGATTTCTTATATAAAAAAATTAACCTCATAGCAAAATATATATATATATATATATTTGTTGCATCTTATATTGGGAGTGAAATTATAAAAGGAAAAATCCAAAAATATGTCACAAGTACATTTTATTTATTTCATTTTGACTTGAACAATATTTAATTAGATTGATAGGGACGTACGTACGGATGTTTAATTAAGTAAAGATATTTATTAGTCATTTGAGTTGTTTTTGATTTTTTTTTATATAAAATTTTTAAAATTTACTCAAAAATTTTAAAAAAATTATTATCGACGCATTAAAATCAAACTCCTTTAATCAAGTCAAAGTTTAAGGTGAATATTATTTATGAATTTATATTTGATATATTATTAGTGAATCATATGATAATATTTTATAAAAAATTAATTTTACATATATTTTAAAGATTAAATATATTACTTTTTAATATTTTAAGATTTTGAAATTAAATTTTTTATGAAATTTCATTGTATAATTTACTAACAATAGATAATATATATACACTAACAGTATATCAAATATAAATTTTATCATTTATTATTAAAACCTTAATTTTAGGATTAAAATCAAATTGTCAAATACTTTACAAGAGAGTTAGCTATGCTAACATTTTTAGCAATAATTAAACATGTAACAAGCTTTTAATTTGATGATCATTAAGTCTTTCAATTATTATCACAAACGTTGTCATTAGTCAATAAAACTCTCCAAGAAAAAAACAACAAAACCAAAAGGAAAAAGTACAACATCGGCTACACATACGAAATTAAAGGATTATCATATATCATATTAATATATATTTAGAAAAATTAATAAATTTTTACAATAATTAAATAAACGTGTGACAATAATATTTTAATTTCATTTATAAAATTTAAAAATCTTATCACAAATGTATGAAAATTTGGGGAAAAATCTATTTATATTAGTGTAACTTTTATATTTTTTTAATTTTGGATCAAAATTAAGTATATGACTTTTTTCATCCTAAGATAAATATATATATATATTTATATATATAATTTAAACTGATATAAGTGATCTTACTCTAGAATCAATAATACTCATAAAATCAAATGGATTTCAAATCATGGATGTAACTGAAGTGGGATATTGAGGATATGACGAAACATACAGGTAAGAGAGTAGTATTCAGTCATAAGTTTCAAAAGAATCAAAGCACCTTGTGGTTGGTGTTGAGTGCCCTTATTTTGTTCAAATATTTATAGCTTACAACTACATATATATCTTCCACACTTGAAAGAGAAAGTGTCTGCCATTATTATAGAATTTCAAGCCTTTACTAGCCTCCTTAGAACCACAAAACATCTGTAAATTACAACTATATATATATATATATATATATCTTCCACACTTGAAAGAGAAAGTGTCTGCCATTATTATTGAATTTCAAGCCTTTACCAGCCTCCTTATAACCACAAAACATCTGTAAATTGTTAGGTATAAACATAAACGAGTCTATTTATATAGGTATTATAGCACATGGAAATATGATGGATCCCCCAAAGCAAGTGATATATAAGGCAGTAGATAATGACATTACATACCCCATATAACCCTAGGAGTTTATATTTATATGTGATGACTTGTTCGTATATAATGAATCAGATATTATTATCTCATTAATAAATAAATATAAATTTTTATAAATATTTAAAATATATATAAAAACTTGATTTTAAAAAAAATCATCAACAAAATAATATTATTTGATTAACTAACTATTGTATAAATTTTATATATTAAGTAATATAATAAATATAAACTCTTGTAGATAAAAAGGTGGAGTGCTTGGGATAGATTATTGGCTACAGATCATTGTCAATCCTAAAACAAAACTCCTAGCTAGAAGAAAATTAGTTCAAGTGGGGGGAAAAGTTGAGGAAGTTTCTTTTACTAGCTATGTCTTGAAATAGATTTTGGGACTTGGTTTCAGACTTGTTCCTTTATATACTTTCATCTTTGTTTATGACAATGACTTTTCCACGACCATTGGCATGTCAAATGCACATGGAGTGCTGGTGCTGCATTTATGCGCATGAATTAAAAGATAGGGTTTCAAAGTGATTGTTAGATTAGCCATGATGTGACATGAGAAACAAATCAAGTTAATTACATATGGTTGGTTAAATTATATATTTTTGCCAAAAATATTTACTTATATTCATAATAAAAAATTATAAATTTAAATCATATTTACCGTAAAAAGAGTAATTAGTGGCATAGGAAAAAAAAATTCAGCGTGGTTGTATATTAATTTGCCTTACATAAGCTCATATTTATATCACTGTACTATAAAAAATTATATTAAATCCAAAAGTTTTGAATATTAAAAAAATTGAGTAAATTATCCAAATACTTCAATAAAAAAATTATTACAATGTGTTTATTTCATACAGTCATGCCTCTAATATAACCTTCGACGAATTTTCAAGTTGATTAAGTTGCACATAGTTTTCTTTTTTTTTTTTTTGAAAGGCAGAGATTTTATTAAGTTGTGTATAGTTAATTATTACTTTTGTTTTACCTTTTACTTCTAAAAACAAAAAATGTATTTAGATACAAAAATAAACAATTTTAATAAGTAAGAATTAAAAAGTAATCTGTAAAAATAATAAAATATATTATTTTAATTTTATATAAAATAATTATATTTAATTGTATATCATATTTAACATTGCAATCAAATATTAACATAGGTATGATCATATTTATAATACAAAGATATATAAAAAAAATTTAGATTTTTTTTCGAAAATTGCAAATATGCTCATTGTTAATGAAAATTGTACTTATTTCAACCTGTTCGAGACTAAAAATATTCATAAATCAAGTCATATTAAGTTTGTTTTAGATTTTTTAAAATTTTATTCAAGATTTAACTAATTTTATTTATTTAAGTCGTTATTTTTTAAATTATTATTAAAATATTATAAATTTATTTTATATTAATATTTTAAAATATCTTTTAAAATTAAATAAAATATATTTATTAATAAAATAATATTTCAAACTACATCCAACTAAACCAAAGCTTCAAAATACCTATAATAAAAAGCTCAAACCAAATCAAATTAAACTTAAAAATTAGATGAATAATCCGATCTGTGAATAAGTACAATAAATCTCTTGCTACCATTTTAACGTTTACCTAAAAATAAATAAGTATAAAAACCTAGAATCCAAAATGATAATAGATAATTTTTAATTAGTCATACGAGGAAAATTTTTTGTACAATAAGAAGGTTTTTTGAAAATTGCATGTGATTGATGTTGAACAATTTTATAAGAAAAATAATATGTAACCTAGTAAAAAGAACAAAATAATCAATTCTACAACTTCCAGGCAGATTTTGCTTTCTAAGAATATAATTTTGGTAATTTTTTAACACCTTATAAAATCTTTCCTATTTGCTGAGTTGTGCTAGCTACAATAAATTCAGTTGCGAAAATTTGAGTTAAACTGAAAGTTTTAATGCAGTTTAAATATTTAAGGTATCTTTGTTAAAATATTATATAATATTTAATTGAACATTTAATTAAATTATTTTATAATATTTTTTATTATGTATTATAATTATTTAAAGAATTTAATTAAAAAAAATATTATATTAGATAATAAATTTATAATTTAAATATTAAATTAAATTTTTTAATATTTAAGTATCATATTAAAAATTTTACTATAATTTAAGAATTATTAGAAACATTACACCAAAATTTTAATATTTAAAAAATTAAGTCTTGACATCTTTATATTAATTTTTTTTGAAGTACTAAGTTTATATTAGATAAATTGTTTGCTATATATTATTGAAAACTAATGATTTTTATAAATTGCTTGATAAATATATATATATATATATATTGTTGAAAATATGTTTATCGATTTTTTAAAAAAATCATTTGTCTCCATTTTTTCCCCTCTTTCATTGGTCCCCCCTTAACCTAATGCATGGTTGGTTAAAAAATAAATCGTTTTATTATCTTTCTACTTGTAAATGTATATTTTTTCCGACATAACTTAGAAGGAGAAAATTTTAGAAGTCAATAAACCCAAAAGCTGTATGTTGACTAAAGCTTAGTATTTTCAAAGATAATTATCTAAATTCAATGAACTTAATCATAATAAGATCATGGTTTGAATAATGATCAATATGACCAACAATATTTTTACCTTCTTTGCATTTTCTTCTTTCCAATGGCGATAAGAGTTTTAATCAGTTATAAATTTATTTAAATTTTTTTTGCAAAAATAATGTTATATCGATTCGAGCATGATGTCAGGTGATTTCATTATTATCTTTATAATGTCTAATCTGTTTATGATTTGAATACATGTAACCATGGATGGAGTACCGGCAGAAACGTACCTATTGTAAAATACATATCAAAAACCAAATTGGGCTTTGATTTTCATTAAGGACCGGCCTCCTAAACTCTGTTTCATCTATTTGGGCTAAGGATGAGTATCATATATTGCCCTTTCATTGGAGACTGGGGGTTATATTTACATCTCCCTCGCCTTCCTTTTTTTTTTTTTAATTTATAATCATAAATTTTAAATTTTTTTCATTAAAATTCAAAATTTAATATTTTATCAATAAATCAGTAGATTATTTTTCTTTCGAGCACACGAAAGTTTTATATTTCATATGAATGCGTAACATTGTAAGTGGCTTGGTCTCTTAGGCTCTGTGCCGTTCAAGTTAAACTAAAGGCTATATTTATTCACATAAAGATTGAAGTAATTAAGAAAAAATTTGAATCTTCTTCTGAGGTTTTAAATTATCTGATTTTAGTTGAGACTTTGAGTAAAGGTTTATGTTATCGTACTATAATTATCAAGTTAAAAATTAGGCCCACGAGATCTCTGATGGGGGTGATGGGAATCTGTGGCCCCCAAGCTGGATGGTGCTTTTAAAATGTCTGACATGACACTTGCTATAGACCCAATTATTCTAGATTTAATTCTTCGTATTTCTGTAGCTTAGAGATCTTTTTGGTGGAACCCCAATTGATTTTTGGATCCCAACCACTTAAATTATTTCGTCCGCTCTTTGTGCTAAATCTCTATTGGGAGGTTCAGAAATTGGCATGTCACTTTCAATCTATTCCGTTGAATCAAGATTTATGAGGTTCATAAATATCAAACAGTACGTGTAAATTTCCCCTCTCCTAAAAAAAATAACAATATAAATTTAAAATACTGAAAATTTTAAATTTCTTAAATATATTTAAACAATTGACTTGTATATATCAACTAAATTATAAATAAAGAAATAATTGAATTATTTTTTAAATTCGCATTGTAAAATATAATTCATTGCTGGGTATTATAAAATAATAATCTAATCTAAACTTTGAACTATATTATAATACTTCAACTAATCAATTCCAAATAGTCAATGAAAAACCTATGGATTTTTATTTTAGATAATATATGAAATTTAATTGTGTAGAGAAAGGCAAAAAAAAAAAATATTTTTTGAATGTTGCATACAATTACATCATGTACGCCTAGTAAGGGTGCAATTGCAACTAAATATTATAGAGGATGAGATCATTTACTTTAGGACTTTGCTTGGAATGGGAATGAGAGATGAAAAAAGTGAGAGGATCGAAGGATGGGTAGTTGGAAGGGGGAAAAAGTGAAGGAAACTAAAACAACTTTTCGCTTTCCATTATTTGTTTGGCACTAAATATAACAATTTTCTCCATAGTTTGGCAGAGTTTGAAAGTAAAACTTAAGAAAACAAAATTCATAACTTTTTACTATTTAAATTCCTTTTGTAAATGAAGATATATATATATATATATATACAGTTAATTAAAAAAAAAAAAAAAGCTTGATAACTTACATATTTTGATTTCTTCTTTTTTAATTGTTTTAGATTTTTTTTCTATAAAATTATTAGTACAAGAGAAATTACAATCATACAAATTAATGTTCTTGGAGACAAAGGGAGTAACGAAAAAATGGGCAAAAACAGAAAGGGAAACAAACTTTAGTTTGATTTATACTTCCTTGCATTTAGTTCAATTTTTATATATATCAATGAAATAAAAGTACTTTATGAAAATCCAATAGAGATAAATTTTAAATTAAAAGGGGAGACTAACAAAACTTCTTAATCATCTTCTTGCTTTAAATATAAATATTTTTACTTTTGACTTGAAAGTTGAAACTGTAAGGGTAAAATTATAAAAAGGGAAGGATGGAAATGTACAGGCAAAACATGATAAGAGTGGAATGTAAGTGGATATGTAGGGAACATGATAAAGAGTTAATAATTTAAAAAATGGGGTAATTTCTATTCTCCTAATTAGTTTTTAGGACCTTTAATTTAAAAGTGGTTCTACATACGCCACTCATATTTCTCGACACCCACAACATTTAAAAAAAAATACATATATAAAATATCAATTTTATTTTTTAATAAATTATAATTTTATCATTTTTACGCCTCATGTTTAAGGAACACGATTTCAACGAAATTTGTTTTTACCTCATTCGCACTTCGTTCATCGTTTAACGCTCTCATAAATTTATTTATAAGAATTTTTAAAGATTCTTAGAAATTTATTTTTAAAAAATCTTTAAACTTTTTGAAAATAAATTTTTAAAAAGTACAATTTTAATGAAAAAACTTTAATAAAAATTATAATTTTCCCATGATTTCGATCAAACTAATGAATAAAAATCTCAAAATCTTATGGAATATTAAAAAACTTGTGATTAAGAATTGATTTGACGATTTTAAGATTAAGTTTATATTCAATTTAAATTGTGAGTGAGAAAATGAAGAAGAGAGTGAAAAGAGTATGAAAAAAATGTGATGTTATTGGGATGGAGTGTATTTGAAAAAAAATAAAGAATTATATTTTAAATGTGAGATACATGTAATAATGAGATGTAAAGAGTGTTTTTGTGGGTGTAAATAAAATTTTCCTCAACTTAATTAAACTTTGTACCCTTTGATTTGTACACCTATTTAATTTTCTGATGTCAATAATTTATGTCTTAAGTAATTCAAGCCTGAGCTAATTAACTGAATAAAGGAAAGCTTTACAAGGAACAAACAATCAGCTAGGGCCCCAAAAGATTTGATGTTGGATTTCTTTGTTAATGGGTGTTAATGTCAATATAATAAGTAAACAATATTTTATGTAATTGGCCGATCAACTAGCAGGGACAAAAATTTGCCACTTAGAAAACCTTGTTTTCTTCTTAATTTCCTTTCTCCTGATTATAATATATATTAATCCAAATTTAAAACTGCATACAGCTAGATATGCTCTTTGATATGGCCATCAACGCCCATCATGGGGTTATTATATTATTATTGCTTGGCCTAACTTAATTTGTCGTCTTTTTACACTCTTTGGTCTCCTTCTAGACAACATTTTGTCTTTTTTTGCCTTTAGCTATTTTTTTTAATGTGGGAGATGATTAAATGTTTTAGTTAATATTAATTTAACTTCATGCAAACAGACTTTGTTCTACATTGTTTAGACCAAATCATAAGCCTTTTGGAAACATAACGCCTGTTTCTCCCTGTTTGGTGAGCAAGAAAAATGTAATGTAATGATAACATAATTGATGTCAATAACTTTGATTTTCACACCTTCCTACAAGGCAAAGATATGCAAATATGTTGTACATCATGATCACAAAATTGAAACTGAAAATTAAATTAATGGAGGCCAAACAAAACAGCCAGAACCACGAATTTAATTAGAAAGAAAATTATTTCTTTATAGGCCATACAAATCTTTTTGTTTTACAAAGGAAGTCATAACATAAAAGATAAAAAAAATGATTGCAAGTTATGGGAATCAAATTTTAAATCTATTGAATATTATTTTTTAAAAATATTTATATAAATTAGTTGAATTAAATTTTGAGTTCAACTACAAACCTAAATTTTTTTATGCTAAATATAAGCCAATTATGTAACTTACTAATTATATCATAAAATTCAAAATTAATCCTAACTAAAGATTAATTTAATTATTTTACGCGATCATTTTTTAATTTTAAAAAATAGTATTCAATAAGTTTATAATTTAAATTTTAATATCTACAAACATTTTTTCTATTTCAGATAACGATCTTTTTTGTATTAAAAAAATTTTAAATTCTTCTTATATATAATTAAATGAAATATTGACATAATTTAAAGTTGCTTACGAAATTTAATAATATTTTTACTTGTGGTGTGGAAGATAATAATCTCGGACAATACATTATTTTAATAAATTACTTGCACACAAAGTTAGTAGTTGTTTACATGAAAAGAGAGTTATAAATCATGCAACAAAAGCGAGAGAAAGTTGGAACAACTAGCTAACGTTTATGCTTCTTCATGATAAATGCTGCGACCTTAAGGTATATCTATAGTTATAGATTGATCAAGCTTAACACATCTCTAATAACAAGCTGAATATATTATCCTTTTAAATAATTGGAAAAAAATTGGAACAGTGAACAACTTAATTTCACATCCGCTGTCGCTTGATCAGTGTTGAAAAATTTGGACCAAATTGATTGGTCGAATCAAGAATCATGGCATGTTGAGTTCAAACTAGGGAAATTGAGCCAGTCAAAAAATAAGATATGTGAAAGTTGATTATTATTTTTAAACATTTTTTGTAAGTAACAAGATTTAAACTCTTAACCTTTTAATTAACTTTTTAATTGTTAGTTAAAAATTTAAGTATTTAATCATATTTTTTTTATAAGTTCACACCATATTTAATATAAATCTCAGAACAATTATAAATATATATATATATATATATATCTAAAAACAAAATCATACTTTTTTCAAAAAATAAGATTGAGATTGAACTGACCGATCGAACTGAAAATTGTAGCACCCTTAATTCAATCTCTGATTTGATTTTTTTAGTCAGCGCCTAACGGTACGCTTCTCCCATCACGAATTAGGTTCTGATGTGGCATGATCCATATCATACCACGTCACTAGTGTAGTACCGGATATAAGCCGGATAACTGGTTGGGGGGAAGGACAAAATTTATTTTAACTAAAATTTATTATATACTTATTAATTTCGTTAAAAATAAAAAGAAAAACTATAAATTAATTAAAAAGAAATAGATCATTAAAACAAGATATCATTCATAAACTAATTAGTCTGAATTATGCATGTTACTAATTAGAAGAATTGCATATAATCGTCGTATTACTTGTATTGATAACGTTTAAAAACTTTATCAACGATATAATGCAAGTAATAATCCCTTTAAATTCTATGTGAAATTAAAAAAAAAACTCCATCATTAATATATATTATTATTTTATATCATTGAATTACTTTTTTATGTTATGTAATAAAAAGCTAATAATATTAGATTTTATTACTTTTACATGTATTTGTTATTAAAATATTTGTTTTTATTTAATGTAACAAGAAGTAATACGTATTATATTATGATATCTCTACATTTATTTGTCATCTAATTACTTAATTTATCGTATCGTTGCTAAATTTTATTACTTTAACAATTATTGGTTGTCAAATTATATAATATTTTATTTGATGTAATAAAAGTAATATTATTAAATTTTTTATTGTTACATTTATTTATTCTTTATTACTTTAATTTGTTATTCTAGATAATAAAAAGAAATATTACTACTTTTTGTTATACTTTTATTTTTATATCAAATTAGTTACATTTGTTATTCTAAATAATAAAAATTATATTACTCGAACCTTTAGTTATAATTACACGATTTATTTATTATATAACACAAAATTGAATTATCACTTAATATTATGTTGTTTATATTTATTTATTAAAAACATTGTTTTTTTGTTATACAGAGAATGAAGACAGTTGTAACCGGCCAGAACCTTAATTACGGGCAGCTCACGAAAGGGGAGCTTGCGCTATAACTTCCCGGATTAAAAAACCAAACAAAAGAAAAATGCACAGCCCTAGGCCTCTACTAGATATTTCGTACAGTAGGGAAAGAATATGCATGGAATTGCCTTATTATAAACCTATAGCTATAATCTATAAGGATGCCACATTCCTAGCTAGGCAATTTCGATCAAAAGGGAGACTTTCAAATGAAGTGAAATGAAGCTCACAACAAATGGATATTTCTTTTAAGTTAATATTTTCTTCTAATATTGAAAGGAATTTATGTAAGCTCATTAAAAAAAAATAGTGCAAAGAAAATCTTGGAAAAGGATATAAAAGCAACGTTTTGTATTCTTTATTAAGACTTTTAGTAAAAAAAAAAAAATCAATTGATAAATTACTTCTCAATGAAAATAATTGTTTGTAGTGATTTACGAAGTAATTCTCAATATTTGCGTTTTAATACCGCAAATTTCTTAAAATTTAATCACAAAAAAGGTAAAATAAAAAAGAAAATACAAAGGGAAAAACAAAAATATGTAGTTTCAAAATGCAGCACTCGTGAAAAAAATTCAACCCTTTTGTCAGGGAAAAAAAATTTGAAAAAGACAGGAAGGAAGAACCATTTCTCCCCCATTTTCAACTTCTCAGTAAGCATCATAGAAACAATTCATGATAGCAGATTTGAAAGTGAAAACTGGGGCACAAGATCATGAGTGCCAAAATTTGGTCATGGTTCCTTTTTTTTTTTTTTTTCCTTTTTAAAAAATGGGTGGCGATGAATATACAATTATTTCTATGTTACCTCCCAAAAGCTTAAATTTCAAAAAAAAAAAATGATTAATTGAATTACAACTCAAAAACATTAATTCTTCGTTTAAACTTATAATAAAATCGAATTATTTTAAGAAAAAAAATCTAAGAGAAGAGAGGTTTTGTATCTAATAACCGCAGCAATATATATGTGAATTAATTTTGGTAAATATACATGCACTACGTACTACGTTAATAGATATAATAATTGGACGAAATCTTGTGAGATTTCAAATTTGATTTTCCTTTTAGTTGTTCAAGTTTATCTATATTTACTGACTTGATTTTCAGATATATTTGTGTTTCAGCAGGTGGGTTGATCCACTTGGTTTGAGTTAGCCTTTGCATTTTGACCGTACTAAAATATAAACTAATTGCCATATATTGTACCAAAAAAACTATTAAAAAATTTTAATTTTTTTACCCATTTTTATTTAAAATTTTTAGGAATTTCATGGTTAAAAACTTAACATAAGTCTGCTCGTAAATTTGCTGCAATTCCCAATTCCAAAAGTCTTCACCGATGGGACCTCATGATGCTGAGCTTCCAGTCATTGACGTATAAATTCTGCTCCACGAATAGTTGCAAGAATTTGTTTGGTATATAATTAAGAGCATATCAATGCACTTTTGGGAAGTGACTATATAAAAGAAATTAAATGTTTTTGAAGGGAAATAAAAGCTCCAGCAATTGCGTATTCCATTGCTTTTCTACGGCAAGAAAAACAGCAAATGAGTGGAAACACAATATCCTTATCTGCCAATATATTGTGTATGTCATTAACACAAATCCCATATCACCATTCATTCCAAAAGATAAGCTACAGTTCCAACTTTTCGTGGACAATGACTAATTCTTGATTACATTTCTTAAAGACAATTGTTTTGTAATAAAATATTAAAGTAATTGAAAACATATGAACATGATAACAATGGCAATGGGATCAATTGTGTTTGGTAGAATTATGCAAATTGAGGTTAGACATGTTGCTAAAGCCTAAAGCAAAGGCTTTTGGGCGCAGCACAGCAATGAATATTCCACAATATACACTCCATTTCTTTCCTATGGGGTTGGGGTGAGATTTCAGAGTAAATTATTCATCACTGACCCCAATAATTGTGACAAGGCAATTATCAAACACACAATATACAAGTCAAAAGACAGACCAACAATTGATATGAGTAAATAAATAATATTATAATAATGAAAAAAGAAATTTGTGACATCCGAATGGTTTTCCAAAAGAGCTGCTGGTGCTTTATTATCAAGTATAATCCACAATTTAATTGAAAGATAAGAGTAAATGGAGTAATAATTTCCTAAATAGTAGTTTGTTTTGGCAGAAAAGGCAATGCATTATAAAACTTTCCACTCTTCCTCTTTTCTTCTTTTACACTTGACTTGAATCAGGCACGCCCCGACCCCTATACTCGATTTCTCGGTAGATTATGACCAGATAAAATGAAAATTTTTTATCATGTGATATTCCGTAAGAAGTGAAATAGGGAATTTAATTTTTTTGGTACAAAGAAAGCAGTAGTTTTAAGGATAGTGGAAAGAATAATGGAAAGGATCACATATGTTGAAGATTTAAATTTATATTTGTTGGATACTAAGTTTTATGTGATATTTGGTTCGGCAAAATTCATAAATTTTTTTCTAAAATCTTGATAATGGGTAGTTAATTTTCACATTTGATTCAAGATAATTTGATTATGAGAGAAAATGACATATTTTTAATTGTACCCAAAAGTCTTGAAATTATAAAGTCACCTTTTTATGTGTTATTTTAGGATTCCAAAGAGAAAATTTGTTTTATTTTTAAAATTGATGTGAATAAAAAATTATGAAATAATCATTATCCTTTTAAAAAATATGTATCAGAACTAAGTTATAAGTTTTTGAATAATTTTTTTTTTTATGTTACAATTAAGGCGTTCAGCATAAAAAAATACTTTAAATAATCATTTTTTGTTTTTATAAATAGATTATTTAAGATGTTTTTATACAGAAAACGCTTTAAATAATTTTTTTATATTTTAAGATTTATTGTTTAAGGTTAATATTTTTATAAAAAGATTAATTAAAACGTTTTTGTATTAAAAAAATACTTTAAATAATCATTTTATATTTTACAAATAGATTATTTAAGTTGTTTCTGTATAAATAATTTCCTAATTTTTTAAAAGAGACTATTTAAGATATTTTTGAATAAAAACGTCTTAAATAATTTCTTTTAATTTTTTAAAGAGAATTATTTAAAGTATTTTTTATCCAAAAAAAAGTCGTAAATAATACCACAAAAATTTTTTAAATGCATTATTTAATTCGTTTTTGTCTAGAAACACTTTAAATAATCTTTTTATTTTTTTAAAGAACATTATTTAAGACTTTTTTTTTTTATCTAGAATTGCTTTAAATAATACGCTTTAAAAAATAAAAAAAATTACTTAAAATGTTTTTAATTTAGAAACGTCTTCAATAATCTCATTTATTTTTTAAAAAATATTAAAAATTATTTAAAACTTTTTGGTTAAAAAACACTTTAAATAATCTTCTTTAAAATAATAAAAAAAATTATTTAAAATATTTCATAACCAGAAATGACTTAAATAATCTTCAATACTTTTTTATTAATGATATTTTATAAATAAAAATATTTATTTTTTTTACTGCTAAAGACATAATTTGTCATTTGAGTATTTATTATTAATAAAAATTAATTAAAAATTTACCATCATATACATCAATACGATTATGATAATTATTTAAAAATTAATATACATGAATTTTTTTCAATCAAACAAATGAATTTGAACACAAAATACTCTTAAAATAATAAAAAAAATTTTCTCGAGTATCACGTTTTATCAAAAATTATACTTTTTCCTAAAATTTAAGATTTTTTAAATTAAACGTCCCCTTTGAATAGAGAATATAATTTAAGCTGATAGAATGTCCATAGAAAAAATTACTTTTTCAGGACAACAACCAATAGCACCTCAGCCAATTACATCGTTGAATTTTCCATTATGAGCTTCAATTCAATCTCAAATTTGCGTGAAATTATATGTGCATATGTTCCCATCAGACTATTTTTCAGTGGCAAATTTCATGTAGCCTTAGCCCTAGCCCGCCTCTGTTGTATCAGAGCGGAGCGAAGGAGCTATACCAAGTTCCCCCACAAACGCACCCTCAAGAAGTTCATGTGCTTAGGGACCCACGACGGCCACTCCCCCACCTCCTTCACCACCTCTGACAGGATAAAACCTAGTAGGGGCCGGCCTGTCGATACCGGAAATCCTATTTTTAGTATAGTCAGACAACAACAGTGCATGCATAAAAAAAAGAAACCGCAGCTCAGACATAGTCAAGAGAAACAAGACAGGCGTATAATTACAAACCATGAAGCAGAATGTCGACACCGTGAATGGTCTTTGTATAGACAGTTATCATTGCTTTAAGTGTTAATAGCATATTCAAAAGAGGCTGTAAGAGAAAAGGCAGACTATGTGGTAGTAAGTTGTAACTGTGGGGAGAATGTACCAAGGATATGTGAAATCTCCACTTTCTTTTCTAACTTTTTTTTTCCATCTCAACTTTTTATAGAAACCAAAAAGGAAACCAGAAGGAATTTGTGACTCTGTTTGACTATACCACCCATACCTTCCTCTTTAAATTCTCCCTTGCCTTTCATTTCCTTGGGCTCTTCTATACCTTCCTTTAGCTTTTACCTACAGATCATCAAGAAAATCTCTCTCTTTCTCTCTCTCTCTCTCTCTCTCTCTCACACACACACACACACACACACACACACACATACACACACACAATACAAAAACAGATACTCACATACATATCATCAAGAGATGGGGTCACCGGCTAGTGGCTTTCTCAAACAAAACAACGTTATGTTACTTCGATTTTTCATGATTCTGGTGTTAAGTTGTATCCCTCGAAGAACCAACCTCTGTTCTAACCACTTTTTCGACACCCCAAAGATTCCACCTCATTCAGACTCCTCCAGTCTTGTGTTGTCTTTGAAAACACTTACTCTTGATGGCTACTTCAATTTTGAGAACCTCGAACATGCCGCCAAAGACTTCGGTAACACATACCACTACCTCCCGATAGCAGTTCTACACCCCAAATCAGTTTCTGATATTTCTTCCACAATAAAACACATCTTGGATATGGGTTCTGCACCAAAGTTAACAGTTGCAGCTAGAGGCCGTGGTCACTCCCTTCAAGGTCAGGCACAAGCCTATCAGGGTGTGGTTATCAACATGGAATCACTTGAACGACCCAGCATGTATGTTATAACTGGTGAGGTACCTTATGTGGATGTTTCAGGCGGTGAGTTGTGGATTAACATCCTGCATGAGACTCTTAAATATGGACTTTCACCCAAGTCTTGGACGGACTACCTTCACCTGACTGTCGGAGGTACTTTATCAAATGCCGGAATAAGTGGTCAGGCATTCCGGCACGGACCCCAAATAAATAACGTTTATCAACTAGAGGTTGTAACAGGTACGTTTAAGCAAACAACTTTTCGTAAACTCCTGCAGACAATTTTGTACAGGGTTGGCCGAAATAACAGCTTAGTCATTTAGTCAGAGAGGATTTTTAGGGGAAATGACGTCTGTACCCCTTAAGATCTGGTTCTAGCTTACTTAAATCAAACAGTAGAAGGAACATACTGTTTCAATAAAATGAATACAGTCAACCTCTTTTGTTCAACTTGAAGATAGAAAACTAATATGGGAACAATGGAATCTAACCTGGACTTTGGATGCAGGAAGAGGAGAAGTCATCACCTGTTCAGATAAGAAGAATGCGGACCTCTTTTATGGTGTTCTTGGGGGACTAGGGCAATTTGGAATCATCACCAGGGCTAGAATATCTCTTGGACCAGCAGACAAGATGGTAAGAGAAAGAGAACTTTCTTCTTAACTGTGGTTCTCAAACACACATGGCTTCTGCCACCATAAATTACCCCCTCAAACATGATATATCATTGTTGACAGGTGAAATGGATCAGGGTTCTTTACTCTGAATTCTCTACATTTTCCAATGACCAAGAGCATTTAATATCATCCGAGAATTCATTTGACTACATCGAAGGGTTTGTTATAATAAACAGAACTGGTCTCCTCAACAACTGGAGATCCTCCTTCAATCCCAAAGACCCAATTCAAGCAAGCCAGTTCAGTTCAGATGGGAAAATTCTTTACTGTCTAGAAATGGCTAAATACTTCAATCCAGAGGAGACGGATAGTTTGAACCAGGTAAAATTTGACACTGACACGTTGTAGCATACTCAAGCATCACTCCTTATGTTTAATCCATTCAATGGAACTAACTACCATGCATATTGCAGAATATTGAGAAGTTATTGTCAGAATTAAACTATATCCCATCAACACTCTTTCTATCCAAAGTTTCTTATGTGGAATTCCTCAATAGAGTGCACACGTCTGAGATGAAACTCAGATCAAAAGGATTATGGGAAGTTCCTCATCCATGGCTGAATCTTCTTATACCCAAAAGCAGAATTTTCGACTTTGCTCAAGAGGTCTTTGGCAATATTGTTAAAGACAACAGTAACGGTCCTATCCTCATTTATCCAGTCAACAAGGCCAAGTACTTAATAAAAAAAATCTATCTAATTGTCATTTACAATTCTTAGATGCCATATTCTCAAACTGATACATTATCTATATTGCAGGTGGAACAATAGAACATCCATGGTTACCCCAGAGGAAGATATAATCTACCTGGTCGCATTCCTATCATCTGCACTCCCATCATCCACAGGAACAGATGGCTTAGAACATATCATGACCCAAAACCAACGCATTCTTGATTTCTGTGCCAAGGCGCAGCTTGGAGCAAAGCAATATTTGCCCCATTACAGCAGCCAAAACGAGTGGCAAGATCATTTCGGTCCTCAGTGGGAAACTTTTGTACAGAGAAAATCTGCATATGACCCTTTGGCGATCCTTGCTCCTGGACAGAGAATCTTCCAACAGGCAATATCGATCTCATAACCTTACCTCTCGCCGAGGCCATATATTAAACAGAGGGCACTAAAGTCATACAGAGCATTCTGCCTAAACCTATAAAGTATGGCCAATCAAAATTTCCACTTGTTATTCAGCAGCAACAACACTCCTCAGCAAGATAGGAAAGCGGTTAGTTATCAGACAATTTTGTCAATAAATTGAAATATTCAGAGATCACAAAATTGCCTTGTACAAAGAACTTATAAATAGCCTCACAAAGGGCATTTTAAGCATGTTATACAGAGCCATACATAATGTCCTGATATATTCATGCACAAGGAGTGTCATCCTGTCTTGCTTCAAGATACCACAGAATGCTACCTCTAACAAAATTATCCTTGCTTCAAGGTACCAGAGAATGCTAACTCTGACAAAATTCACTAAGTAAACAAATGCAAACCATACAGAATCTATTGTGTGAAAATGAAAACGCGTAACAAGAAAGAAAGACCAGAAACTTTGAATCAACAACTCACGTATGTGGTAATGAAAACAGAGCTATTCCCTTTCTGATGCTTCTCTCCAGCCAAGACCTGGCCTGCATACGTCTCTCTGAGGTCCTTCATAGTTTTTGGCATCGCGAATTGAAGATTCAAGGTCAGTCCAGTCACTTGCAATGGGAAGAAAACTACTTATGTCATCCCTAGCTCCAAAGCCCCCAGCCCGAATAACATCCTCAACTGTTACAGAAACCTCCATGTTTATTTCTCCAGAGGTTTGCACATTTTCCAAAGTTTTGCTATCTATTCCCCCACCATTCCTAGCAATAGCGTTAATCTGCATGTCATTTATTGGAGAACTTGAAACTGCTTTAGAAGCATCTTCCACAGAAACCTCAGAATTAGTGGATTCAGTTGCTTCATTCCTCTTTCTGTCTTTATCTTTTTCTGTAAAATTAAGCTTCAGAAGGATTGCAAGCATAACCATATAATGCATATAAATTGGAAAAGCAATGGAATAAGAAAAGTCTAATTTTATAAAACACAAATTCACAGTGCAAATAAATTTGTCAAAAGCTTCATCTATGGAAGCAAAAATACAATGTCATCAAACTCCTTCAAGAACCCAACTAAAACCTCCATAGTAGATGCAGAGCAATAATCATAGCTGCTCATTAATTAAAAATAATATGGAGAAGCAAGAAAAATCAAAATCCTATAATAATACTGTATGCATCAATATTTCATGTAGTTTCTATGAAATGCCCATACACCTTCCATGGAAAAATATGCCCTTTCATTTATCCTTGTCATTGCATGATGTGACTTACGTCATATTTCTTCACAAATTAGAGTAATGTTAATTTGGAACTCTTATGCAACCAACCCAAAGCAGCCACATACAAATGAAAGAGAGTCTCATCCAAGACATTCTTCCATAAAGTTTTTTCCTCTGACTACAAACAAAACCCTGTACAAAACAACCAAGTATGCCCTTTTCAACTCAATTCCAGTATACATCCACCCTTGCATTTTATGCTTATCTGAATATAACTTCAACAATGTTCTACAAGCTTATCTACCTTCAAAAATGTTCTACAAGCTAACCTATGCTAGTAATAATGGTGGAACTTGATAATAAGAGGCCTCCTACATGTAGATGCAAATTCTCTTCTGACCATGGACAAAATGTAGTCCAGAACAATCAAGTCACCCTTTTCAACTCAATTGCAATTTACATCTACCCATAGCATGTTCTGCTTCTATAAAAATAATTTCAAAAATGTTTTACAACCTGGTTTTTATGGGTACTAATTTTACTACTGATTTATATTAGGAAAGATGGTAGAAATTGATAATAACAGAGCTCCTACACATAGATGCATATACTCAACCACATAATTCCCTTGCCTAATACTCAGTTTCGTAAGTTGAACAGTAACTGCCACACAACAGGGAAACTGAACACTAAACCCATAATGACAATACTTTCACTAAGGCAATGGCCATCATTGGGATGTAATGTGCCTTCTCTAGAAGTGTAGGAAAGGTAATCATGTATCAATAATTCTATATCATAGGAATGCCTAAGTCCTAATTTTCAATGATCCCACTTTTACATTCAGTAGCGTGTTGTTGTATTTTTTTTCTTGAGAACACAAGCTGGGTTGTGGAAGCTATCTGTATATGTTATAGTATAAAGACTGGTTTCTATAGAAATGATTTTCACTTACATCCAATCCTTTAGTATAACAGCACTTCGAGAGGAAAATTTTATCTCCGATCATGACCTCAAAAGTTTGAGCCCCTTTATCAGAACTCCTATCCCATGGAAAAGATGCAACACAGAGAACACACTACTGGATACTTAAACGGATTCTGGGCAAGTGCAAGTGCAAACACTACAAAACTAGCATCATAAAGTAGAAAAAGTCACAGGGATGTGTAGGATTGCAAAACATAGTTAGCCAAGGAGAATTACTGAATTTCTGGTAAAACAGGTGAAAGTACCATGTGAGACTTCAATTGATTCATGTTCCATCCTGCTTTGCAATTTTGTGCAAATTTGACAGAGTACAGAGTTTCTCTTTTGTGCAATAGAAAGCAAATTTATAGAACAACAATGATATAATATGTAGAAAATAACACTTAATGACATCAGTGTAATATAATTGCATGGCATGAAAAAGAATCTTTAGTCAATTGACATTAAAATTTCACAATGCAGTGGAAAAGAAAGCTAAGAATCAGGTAAAATTTATCCTCTGCCCAGCCCCTTGATCTCTCTTTTTCTCTAGTAACAGAACTAAATCATATGTTATGTATGGCTTAAATGACAAGGTTTGCCTGTCTGGATTTCACAAAGTAATTCTAAAGATTGCTTTAAAGATCATTAATCAAAAGAAAAGAACAATTATGTCAAGAACAGTAGGAGATATATAAAATGTAAGTGCTTATGGAGCATGTCAATGATAGTAAATGAAAAGAAATGTGCCATTTCACAAAATAAATGATCATTTTCGCCAAACAAATGATCGTTTGGCTACTAAGAGCTGATAAAAATTAAAAGCTGAACCAGTTTTGAGGTAAAAATGACAATTGGTCAACAATGAAGAGTGAATAAGTACTTTTTGTTGAAAGAACAAGGCAAGTGCACCAAATTATAAAACTGATAGTTACAGAATTCACTAAAAGTACTTAGGAACACATATAGATGGGAAAAGAATGTATGGGATAGGCACTGAGGAGATAAGCCACTGATGAAAAGAAGGAACAAGACTGCAAAATGCACCAATTGAAACTTCGAATATAATTCATGACTATGGAGTACGTGACCTCAACAATTACGGAAAATATTTGAGCAAAAGAGTGGAAAATATTTGAGCAAAAAAATCGCATAAGCAACACCATGCATTGTTAAAGAAAGCATCAAATACAACATTTTGGTAAATTTCTTTCCTTGTTCATTTCCACTAATGTTCAGTGTCAATAACAAGTGTATTGGCAACTGTTCTTTAATTTCTAATGCTGGCCTCAGTGTCCTGATCGCCTAACTACTCCCCAGGTTCATACCCATTTGCTAAAACAACAAAAACAGCAAAAACCCATTTTCATTCATCGCTTCGATTACTGTAAAATTCCCAAAACACATTCCAAAGCTACAAAAACCACCAATTCATGAATGTTAAAACAAAATATAAAAGCAAAAACTATCTCCAGACAAAAAAATATTGCTAAAGAGAAAAGGTGGCAAGTGGCAACCTGATCGAGAGAAGGGTAGAACTTTGAAGTTTCACAGAAAGTTGAGTGGTTTTGCCTTGCCGCCTGTGGCTTTGGCTGGAGTTTGTTTTAAGTTAAAAACTGTGAGACGTGTAGCATTAGAGAAACCCATTTTTTATTTGAACGAGGATGCGAAGGGTATATCTCTACGATAACGGAGATAGAATAATTTTAAAATTTTATTAAGTACAAAAATAAAAATAGATAATATAGTATTTATTTTATATTCGTACCTTATATATATTTATACATATTTAATATATAAATTTTTATTAAATAATATAAATTATTATTTTAGATTAATTAAAATTAATATATTTTTATTAAGAAAATATATATTAATATATATTCATAAAAAATTATTTAAATATAAAAGATAAAAATAAAAAAATTTTAATTTTTACTTTTTTTAATAAAAAATTATAGGTATAAAAATTATTCATATTCATTAAATATTTACAATGATAAAAATAAAAATAAATTTAAAATATTTTTTAAATATAAATAAAAATTAAATTTAATATAAAATTTAAAAAATAAAAAAAATATTTTACACTATTTATACCCTATCAATTGACGTTTCTAAATTAGATGTTTGAAATTCGATTCAAATTTAATCGAGTTTTATTTTTTTAGTTCAAACTTGATTTAAAATAAAAATCGAATTATTCGAATTTATTCGATTAAGCTCAATTAATATTTAAAAATAAATTTGATTCTTATATTTAATAAAAATTTAATTATTTGTGCTCAAACTCAAACTTAAACTCGAGTTATAAATATTTTATCAATTAAAATAATTAAAATATAAAAATTCGATTAGACTTACAAATAATTTGAGTTAAATATAAAAATATTTAAATTTAATTTAATTAATAAATTAAATTACTTGACTTTAAATTTAATTTAATAATAATAAAATTTAATTTAAATTTGATTCGATCATAAATATTAATATATTATTTATATTCTTATTTACAATTATTAGCTTTTGAAAAATGCTGGTCGACAATGATTGGGTATACTGCCGTGTGCCACCCATCTTCCAAAATCCAAAGCCTAATCTTTTTCATTTTCAAAAGATTTTTTTTTATTTTTAAAAATTATTATTTATAATAATTTGAGAGTGATTAAATGCATCTCACATTTTTTCTCTCTCTATCATTTTTTTTATTTTTTAAAATAAATTTATTTAAATATCTTTCTTACAATTGTTCGCATATTTATATTCAATTATATTTGAAAAAGTCATAATACTTTTATAAAATACATTTTTAAAAAAGTTAAAAAAAATTATAACACTTATAAAAAATACATTTTCAAAAGTGCAAGGACAGAAATTTTCTAAAAAACTTACAAAAAAAATTATTAAAATTTTTATGAATTAGTAATGAAAAATCATAAATTTTAAAATGAATAAAAAATTTACATTTATTATTTGGTTCCTAGAGAAATAATAAAATCTTATGATATTTTAATTAAATTAAAGATAAAATAGTATATATAATTTTTTATAAATTTAAAATTATTATTTTTTAATAAATTATTTTTATCAATTATTAAAATTTTATAATAGTTTTAACTAAACTAAAGTTTTTGAAAAAGAATCTCTTCATCTACTTATTAAGATGGGTTTTTTCAATTAGCATATTAAGTTTTGATAAAATTGTGTAATATTTAGTAATATTATTTATACAATTTTAAATAGTTTTTAATTTTTATGTATTAATCAGATTGATAATTCTTTTATCATATGAAACATTTAATTAGGATCTTATAAGAATTTATTTTTAAAATCAAAATAATAAAAGTAACTTTTTATTAATTTTAAAATTTATGATTTTTTAATAATAATTTTTTCATTACATTAATTCATAAAAATTCTAACAAAATTATTTTTGATAATTTTTCAAAAGCTTCATTCCTTTCACTTGTGAAAGTAATTTTTTGTAATTTTATTCAAACACTTGTAAGAAAGGTATTTAAATAATTTTATTTAAAAAATTATAAAAAAATGGAGTATAGAGAAAAAAAGGGGGTACATTTAGATTTTCCCTAATAGATTTTCATTTTAAATGAAATAAAAGATAGCTAATTTTTTTAGAGGATAAAATTAAAGAGATTTAATTTTATAAAAAGTAGTAATAAATAAATCTTAAAATAACCTTATATGCTAAAATAAATATATAACTTATTTCATTTTTCTCACTTTTGACATAGATATATAAAAAATTAAAAATTTATTTTATTTAAAAAAATGATATTAAACAAATTTAAAATTTTGATATTAGTATTTACAATCATGTACTTTATTTTTCATGATATAATCTTTTTTATAAAATACAAAAGTAAAAATAAGTTGACACGATGTTGATATAATAAAAGATATTTGTCTTTAATTTTTATACTTTATATGAATTTTATTGCATGTTCTCTCTTATTTTAATTAATTTTAATAAAAAAAATTAATCTTAACATTTTAAGTCTTGAAATTAATAAATTAGCTAATACTCTTCATTTGAACAATAAATAATAGTATGATAAATTATAATCTAAAAAAAACAAATATAAATTATACGTTTTCAAGTAAATGTAAAAATACAAAATTTTAATTTAAAATATCTTTTAAATAAATCTAAATCACAAAAACACAATAATTTATTATATCTATTTCATATATGATGATAATAAAATTTTATATTAATTAATTAATTATTTTTTATTTTAAATAACATGTTATCAATTTATATATATGTTATTTTACGTGTCGTTATGTTATATAAAATATAAAATATATTATATAAATAACTTTAGTCTCATTAATTCAATTAGATGTTTTATATAATTTTAAAAATTTATGATTTTACTTACCACAAAATAAAAATTTATAAATTTATTTACATACAATAAAAATAATTAAATCAAAATTTTAATATTCAAATACAATATAACAAAATCATTTTTTATCAACAAGTAAATAAAATAACCCAATCAAATTATTACTTTTTTATTTGCGCAAATTAATTAATTAGTCGTGGAAGGCAGATTTTGAAAATTTAAAAGATATACCAAATTTCAATATTTTTTGAACTTCACACTCTTCTTCGTCTTTACTTCAAAACTATGTAAAGTGTAAAACCCTACCGCAAGATTTTTTTTTTTTAAAGTAAAATTTACAAACCAAAACCCCAAAAATCCATCAATATAACAATTTCAATCTTGCTTTTAAATGTCGCCGTCCACAGTCGAGATCCGATCAATGGATACTTTCTCTTCCAATGCTAAACCCTACTCGGCGCCCCAAAACCCTAACGCTACACCCAAAAATTTCACTGCATTTCCTCAAACAAACCATTCCCATATGAATTCTTCTTCATCGACCTCTTCCTCTTCTTCTTCTGCTCCAATTTCCTCGACTTTCGGCAATGGACGGGAGTTCGATTGCGGGTTCGACTTTTCTTCCTGGAGCAGCAAGCATCCAAAGTCGGCTGCATCAGTTCGGCCCCGGCCGAGGCTGGTTAAGAGGAAGCAGTTGAATGGGAAGGTGAGAACCGGGCAGAGCGAGGTGGGGTCTGGCTTCAACCCGTTTAAGCAATCTGGTCAGGAATCGGGTCGGATAAACAATAGTGGTAATCTATCATCATCTGGCTTTTTGGATAGTTTGAATATAGTGAACAATGATAATATAAATAATAATAATGATAATAGTAATAATTTAAGGTTTGTATTTGGTGCTAATCATGGAAGTGATAGAGAATCTAGTGGAAATGTAAAGGTTGAGAGTGGAAATGAGAAGCCTTTTAGAGAGTTTGAGAAGGCGGATTTTGTATTTGAAACAGATTTGCGTTGTGACATGGAGAAATTGGGTTCTGAAAAGTGTGGGAAGTTTGGTTTTGTGCTTGGTGCTAATGGGAGTGATGGAGGGGCGAAATTGAATCCGGGAAAGGGAGAATCCTGTGATTTTGGAGTGAGTTTGGATGGTTCTAGGGGGGAGATGAAAGTGGAGAGTGGTGCCCAGGGTAGTAAAGATAGTAATTTAGAGTTTACCTCTGGTTTGAATAAGAGTGATTTAGCCTCAAATTTGGATTCAGGGAAGGGAGACTTTTGTGAGACTCTCAAAAAGCCAGATTTTAATGATGCTGGTTTTGTGTTTGGCTCTAGTCGGAGTGATTTGAAGTCAACTTTCGATTCTAATAAGATTGAACCTACTAATGTTGTGGGGGGATCGAGTTCTATGTTTGGTGCTAATCACCTCAATTCATTCTCATTTAATTTGGAAAGGAGAGAATCTGGTAAAAACTTTGGACAGTCAGTTTCTGGTGAATTGGGGAAGATGAATATGAAGGGTGAATCAGAGTCCCAAAATATGGAATCAACAGTTAATTTCAATGCTTATGGAAGCAAGAGCTGGATTGGGGATTTTGCTAATGGTTTCTTTGTATTTGGTGCAACTAGCAGTAAAGATTCGTTTCCTAATGAATGCAAAGATGGAATCAATTCAAGCAGTGAAAACTTTGGAGTTTCTGCTAGCAATGATTGGCGTAAGGATGCTTCTGAAAATAGCATTAATATTGGTAGTTCTTCTAGTGCAAACTCAATATTTAAAATGGAACATGATTTACAGAAACTAAATATCAGTTGTGATAAAAATGTTGGTGGTACTTATACAACTGAGGATTCAAATACAAAAGCGAATTTGGAGACCATATTTGTGTTTGGTAGCAATGAGAAGGCTTCTAGCCATTTGAAAAAGGCTCCAGAGAGTGGTCATTCTGACAACAAGTCCAGTAATGGTAATGTGAATGATGCTGTATCCTGTAATAGCTGTAACAAAGATAATGTTGGAATCTCTTTTTCTGAACCATTTACATTTCAGGCAGGTATTGATAAGACTTCTGACATTAAAATGTTTTTTCAAGGTCATACTAAAGATGATGTAGAGCTGAATGGGACTGATGCATGCTCAATGCTCAATCTCAACTCACAAGGAAATTGTCATGTAATTGACGAAGCATCAGTTGGAACTGAAAGGAACAATGAAAGTTGTTCAACCAGCACACTAGATCAATCTGGGATTTCATTCGGTGATTTAAAAATACCCGAATGGGACCTTTCTTTCTTTAAAGCAAATATGTTTCCGGAAGTGGATATGAAATTGGAATTTGGCGTAAAAAGTGGCTTAATTAAGGAGAAAATGTTAAAGAAAATGAGAGGAAAGTCTAAGAAATCTTATTTGCACAAGCATTGCTCCAAGCAACATCATGTGCCGAAAGAAAGCAGTTCTCAAGAAAATCAAGACTCCTCTGAATGTTATTCACCCATGGATTTTTCTCCTTACCAAGAAACTACAGCAGCTGATCAATCATCAAAGGAAACTGCTCAGGCATCAGAAGTGGCCTCCCCTTTAGAATATAATTTTATTTCCTCTGCCTTTCATTCATCAATTCTCACTATGCCTGAAGCTGAATGCACATCAACTGCACAAAAAGGATCTGATTCTAATGAAGGTGATCAGAAATGCGGTGAGCAAAATGAAGAGAAATTTGGGGATGATCATGAGAGCATTTTTGTTGGTGATGGTCCTTCAAGAGAATCTGTTTGTGAAGCTGAAACTGCCTTCACTACTTTCAAATCTGACTGGTACTGTACTAGCGGTGCTGCTAACGTTGGTGGAGCAGAAGGCCTTAATGGGGCCCACGAAAACAAACACACAACACAGTCTTGCTTTAGTTCAGGCTTGGAAGATGAGAGAAATTTCACCTTTTCTGCAATGTCAACTTCTGGGCAAGGTAGTTCGTCATTTAGAAAGCATCAGCTTCGAAAGAAAAGTAAGGTGAAAATTGGTAATGCTTCATTTATTATAACTCCTAGCCCAGATGTTAGAGGGTCTTCCTCTGTTCAATTTTCACCTTGTGATCCGGTAAAGTGTGAACAAAAGGATGAATCTACATACCATAGCAAAGAGGAGAATGAACAATGCAAACAAGAGTCTAACTCCTCTACTGCCGCAGTCCAGGAAGCCTGTGAGATGTGGCGACTCAGGTATCTTGATGACTGATTAACATTTAATAATGTCTACGATAGGTTATTTGGATTATTTTTTGCTGATATGATTTCATGTTAATTACTGTTGCTTTGAGTATATGGGATTGATATTTATATGGGGATGATTTGAACTTGTATCAGGGGAAATCAAGCTTATAGAAATGATAATCTGTCTAAAGCTGAGGACTTTTACACACAGGGGATCAACTCTGTCCCCTCAAATGAGACGTCATTGTGCTCCATCAAGCCTCTTGTGCTATGCTATAGCAACCGTGCAGCCACCCGGATGTCTCTTGGAAGGATGAGGGAAGCTTTGGCAGACTGTCTGATGGCTGCTGGTCTTGATCCCAACTTTCTCAAAGTTTATGTCAGAGCTGCCAAGTAAGGCCTGAAATTTGTTTTTGCTCTGTGATTTATTCAGTTTGTTCAGCAATTTTGAATTCCTGGAACTGGATTGTCTTATTCAGTGGCGGTTCTACTTAGGATGCATTAGGCACCCTCATGGCTAATGGTGTATTTTTTATTATTTCTTTATATGCGGCAATTACTATCTCAATGTTTGGAAACATCTTGTTGGACTTGGAAATCATACAGTTCTTGTTGGAGCTATAGAATAAAATGAAATGAAATTGAAGATGAATTTGGTTCTGGTAAAATAGCTGTATTAATTATTGATGAACCTGTTTAACCTTTTCTGTTTGTTAACTACAAGATTAGCCTTAAAAAAAAACTAATTTCACATTGGCCAAATATTCAGTGAAATTGACAATTTTTTTATCATCCTCTATGCTTAAATATTTATATGGACTACTATAAGAAAAAAACTATTTATATGAGGGTTGTTGTTGCTAAAGCTACCCTAATCCTCAAGAATTTCACTCAAAGGAAAGGGGTTGACTGCCCTTTTCATCAAAGAATGCCTTGTCCAGAATTTCACTCGAGGGAGAGGGGTTGACTGCCCTTTTCATCAAAGAATGCCTTTTCTATATATAGAAATGTTACACATGCTGGTGAATTGTTTCGCTAATTTCCTATCAGGAATGCTGCTATTCTAAAATACAATGTGTGCAATTTGCAGTTGTCACCTTTTGCTGGGGGAAATTGGAAATGCTGTCCGGCATTTCACTAAGTGCTTAGGTTCAGGAGCTGATGTGTGCTTGGATCGTCGAATTACAATAGATGCTGCAGATGGCGTCCAGAAGGCTCAGGTATGCAATATTTTGGCTCTAGATGTCATCCTCATTAAGTAAGCGGCGGCCTTGTATAGGTTGGAGCTATGAAGCTTACCTTATTATTATAAAAGAAAAAAGGAGAAAGGGCTTTTTCAACTCGCTTACTAGGGTTGGTAGCAATATTAAGTCTTCGAGACCCCATAAGTCATGGAGTGCATGAGTTACTATAATGCTTATTCACAAATTTTTCTGTCGAAGTGCATATAATGACTATATAAAGAGGGGTCTCTTCACATATTGCCCATTGGTTTCAAGTTGGACAGCCGGAAGATCGATAATTTATCTTGATAAGGTCCAGGAGATAAGATGGCAGGAAGTGAAATAGAGAAATAGGAAATGAAAGGTTTATCAAAATGAGAAAGTCAATGTTTTATTAGTAAGCTTTACATCAGTGTCCTCATGTCTTGATTTTTGAACATTGACATGTCTAGAACTTGGTAAAAGTGTCAGGTTAATGAAACTATGGTAGTCTGTAGATTGTGGCCAATAAATTATAGCACCCTTTGGGGCAGTAAGATTCCAGTTTGGTACCAATGAATGAAAATTTACAATATTGTCTAGCTGTTTTTTTGCCTAATTTGCCCATACATGGTTGAAAATTCTCTACATGAGCAAATTATTCTGGATCTTTTTCAGGGTGAAATGACTAACCATGATCAAAGTAGCTGATGGGACAAAAGTCTAGTAGTCCTTGATTGGGTTAGTGGAGCAAATCAACACCTATAAATAGAGAACAAATAGAGTAATAGACTTGTCTGAGCCTCCTGCTTGATTCAAAAAGAAATCGACTCACCTTGTAACGCTCAATGTTACAAAATATATATATATATATATATATATATATGTGTGTGTATGTATACAATGGCCTTGCTTTTTACTAAAGCACCTAAGTCAAAGTAGAAATGCATATGGGGTGTGACCCTCCAAATATAAATAAAAACTTTAGAAATAATTGAACACACTCATATTGGACGCATACCCATGTCTGACATTCACACTCGAATCTGAGCAAAGTAGGCTACAAAAATAAGTAAGTTCAAATTGTGCAATTCATCCATCTAGTCATGTGAAATACAGATCTAGTCCCTGTACAATAATTTAACAAAATCGAGTGCCTCTACTTTTTAGGACTGCAAATGTCGGTCCAGTTGTTAAGAGAGTTAAATTACCATCGTTATCATCACTGATGTGGACGTTGACTTGTTGGCATGACATTGACTGTGCCTACATAACAATGTCATTGTTATTTTTATTGGGTAGTTGATGATGTGGAATTTTTTATTTGTTTGGACATGTATCTTATTTGTTTTTTTTTTTTTCTCATTTCTTCTCTAGAAAGTAACAAACAACAACAACAACAATATACTAAGTCTTATATCTTATACTCTCTGGTTAGTTGTATAAAAGACCAAATAAGGGAATCTTGTTGGGTTGTAGTTTGAATCTTCTTGTGCCACTCATTTCTATCAACAACAACCTTTTCATCTAATTCCTTAACAATCATATCCTTTTTTATTACACTTTCATATCTTTCGTAGTCTACCTCTAGAGGTTTTGATCTCTCCTAGATCTAGAGACTCAATTCTTCTAACTGGTGCATAGTTAGGCCTATGTTTCACATGTCCAAACTATCGTAAACGACCCTCTCTCATCTTTTCCTTGATTTAGACTACTTCTAATTTTTCTTAAATCTCCTCATTTCTGATTTTGTCTCTTTTAGTCTTACCACACATCCATCTAAGCATCCTTATCTCCACTATGTTCATTTTCTTCTCATATTGTTTCTTAACAGCCCAACACTTAGTTCCATATAGCAATGCAAGTCTTACAGTTGTTTTATACAACTTCACCTTTAACTTTAAAGACATTTTGTGATCACATAACAGACTCGATGCACTTCACCATCTTGCCCATCCTGCTTGAATCTTATGCTGGACATCCACTTCTATCTTAGTATCACTGAATAATTGATCCTAAATATCGAAACTGGCTACTTTTTGGTATTACCTCACCATCCAACTTAATCACGCTAGTACCTGCTTCCCAATGATTACTAAACTTGCATTCCATATATTCAGTTTTAGATCTACTCAATTTAAAACCTTGAAACCTAAAAAAGGCCTCTCCATCAGATCTAAAAAAATGAAAATCAAGAATTGCAGCCATGGCCACTGATATGGTCACTTGCATCAGATGGCAGCCCATTCTCCTCTCTCGCTTCTCTCTTTCTCAACTCCTATCCCTTCCTTTTATAAAACCTATCCATGTCTGTTATCCCCACTATACTTGTCTGTTAGATAGACCAAAAAAGAAAAGAAAATGGTTGAGAAATCATTGCTTTGAATACCAATGTTCTTGGTCAGGAACAAGAATCTCAACATAAAATCAAGCAATATTTACAAAATGAAATTGCATTTCAGAAAACTTGAATTTTGAAAGAAAATAAAGCAATTTTTTGTAAAGAATCCCTCTCGTGGCTCAGGCTTTGAGTTGAGCACTTAAGCTCTACGAGGCTGAGATTACTAGATTACTAGTGGTTTGTTTTGCTGCTTGATTATTGGCGAAATGATGTTTGTAGAACTAAGACATGTATTTTCTTCTTCTTCATGTAGGTGTGGATTAGGGGCAGGAGTTCTCCGAAGCTTGATAATATGGTTGTTGGTAACTGATTCTGTGCTTTTTTTTTACATGCAGAGAGTAAATGAGCTTACAAATCGTTCTGCAATACTTTTGGAACAAAAGTCATCAAGCGCAGCATCCAGTGCATTAGATACAATTGCTGAGGCCTTGTCTATTAGTTCATATTCTGAAAAATTGCTTGAAATGAAGGCAGAGGCCCTTTTTACGGTCTGTGCTCTTTCAACTTGTAATTACATTTTGTTTCTTCTTTTCTTTTTTCCCCTTTAAGGTTTTCTTATCGGTATTCTTTTCATTTAAGCATGTCATTTTTATGCCATAAGCAACAATTTAAGTTTGAATTGCACTTTTTTGACCTCTTGCTGCAGCTGAGGAAGTATGAAGAGGCAATTCAGTTGTGTGAGCAATCTCTATATGTTGCTGAGCAGAACTTTCCTAAAGCAGAGACTGATAACCAGTTAGCAAGCATAGATGGTTCTGGATGTTATTCTATTGCAATGTTGTGGAGGTGGCACTTGATGTCTAAGTCATACTTCTATATGGGAAAGCTTGAGAAGGCACTTGATTTACTTCATAAGCTTGAGCAAGTGGGATCTATGAAGGACAAGTAATACATTATCTTCTTGATACATGATATATTTACATATTTCTAGAGCAAGTGGGATCTATGAAGGACAGTTAATGCATTATCTTCTTGATACATGATATATTTACATATTTCTAGAGCTTTGTTGCATCCTGCCCTTCATTTCATACCATGCTTTAAGATTCCTGATTCTGGTTGTAATTTTGTAGCCATGGAAGCCATATTTTGGAAATGTCTGTTTCATTGGCTGTTACTATTCGAGAGCTTTTGCGCCTTAAGGTATGTGATATAGCCCTTCATCAATATGCTGTTCATTGCTTTCATTTTCTTTTGAATACTGGGATAGTACAAGTTCTTTGCCATGAAGATAATGCTAATCCATGGTATTTTTCTGACCCTAAGGCTTGGCCTCAATGGTATGGTACCCCATTTTGCCCAAGCCTGCGGGAATGAATCCCTTGTCCTGCCTTCCACAGATAAGTCCCCTGAAATAGTTTCCTAGCAAATATATATATATATATATATATATAATATTTTCTGTATTGATGTTATTTGTATTTATAAGTTTTCAATGATTGATATGACCAAGGAAATAGAGTGGAAGAACTATTAATCTTGTGGATTATGAAACAAAAGATTGTATTTTATGGTTGATGATGGATTCATCAAATAGTGGTGAAGGGGATTTTGTAAAAATGAGTTTGAGTAAGGATCAATTGGAATAAATCTAGGCTGAATTTGTTTTGCAGAAATTGACTTTCAAAAAATATTTTCCGGAAAATGTTTATATTTTTTGAAAAAGTAGAAATTTTTGTTGTTTGGATGAGTTAATGAAAAATATTTTTTGTTGTTTGGTTGTTTTGTGGAAACTCTATTTCTTTTTTCAAATAATATTAATAGTAACTCTTAAAATATTAAAATTATTTATATTCAAGCATATTGAAATTATCTATTATTAAAATTATTAATATTCAAGAATAATTATATTTTAATAATATATAATATTAAAATATTATATTAATATAAAAATATTTAAAATAAAACTATTTATTATTCTTTATATTAATATTTTAAAATATTTAAAATAGTATTACTATTATTAAAATGTTATTTTTATTAATTAAAATAGTAATATTTATTATTAAAATATTTATACTATGAAATATTTATATTTTATATTATAAATATCTATTATTAAATAATGATAAAAATATTTTTTATTTATATTTATTATTAAAATAGTAATATAAATGCCTAAACAAATAAAAATAAAATTATATATTTTAAATTAAAAATAATAAGAAATTATTAAAAATATTCACATTAAAAAATAATATTAGTATATATTTAACATTAATTATTAAAATAATAAAAATATTATTATATATGTTATTATTTATTATTAAAATAATAATCGAATACTATTTATTATTGAAATATTAAAAATATTTATGTTTAATAATATAAAAAATAAAAATATTTAAAATTGAAATATCACAAGACTTTTGATGTTAATATTTTAATTTTTAATTAAAATTAAATAAAATATTTTTAGTAATATAATAATATTTTAAGTTGAATCAAATTAAGTTCGAGCTTATGATATTACGTTCAAAGTCTAACTTGAGTAGAACTATAAGAATATTTAAAATTAAAATATAAAAGACTTTTAATATTAAGATTTTAAGTTTTTAAGTAAAATTAAATAAATACTGTTTATTAATATAATAATATTTTGGGTTAGGTTAAATTAAGTTTCAACTTAAAAAAATCATGTATAAGATCCAACTTGAGTAAAATTATGCTCAAATACATTGATAAGTTGTTATGCTCATAGACAGCTTTTTTTTGGAATTTTCTTCCCCTTTTGAAAAGGAGAAGACAATTTTCAGAAAAATTGCCTCATTTTCCGTTGACCGGTAAGTCATATTTTCGTTGACTAGTTAGTTTTCTGCCAAACAAACACTTGGAAATGCAGAAATCATTTTCCGGAAGTTATTTTCTGTGAAACAAATGAGTCCTAGTGCTCTTATCTTTTCTGTAATCCACCCACATTTTGCTGTGACCATTTCCCTCCTTTTCTTCTGATGAATCGATTGTGTGTAATTTGAAATGTTGCCTTCTGAGTTACTCACATTCTTTTGTTTTTATTTGTCTCTTTTGCCATTTTTGTAATTTCAGAATTCTGGGAATGAAGCAGTTCGTTCTGTTAGGTATACAGAAGCGGTAGAGCATTACACAATTGCGTTATCAAGCAATGTTGAATCACGGCCTTTTGCAGCAATATGCTTTTGCAATCGTGCTGCTGCACAGCAAGCTTTAGGCCAAATTGCCGATGCGATTGCAGATTGCAGTCTAGCAATGGCCCTTGATGAAAATTATACCAAGGTTTGCATATCTCCAGTTTTTTTCTTCCTCTCTCCCTCTTTGCTTGCATAGATATGATCAAAGAATGCTTTATGCGATATCTATCTGGATCTTATTGGGAAGATTTCTTTAATGATTTTGCTAGGCTTTTGAGATTTCAGTCTTCTTCCTATTGATAAGATTATTTTGGAACTGAAAGATTGATTGTTTAGGGGTGGTGGTACAGAAAATACTAAGGAATCTTCTTGTCAAGATTACAATTTTTCTGTTGATATTTAAATCTTGAATTGATTGTGCTTAATGGGTTAAAAGTGGGTATTCTTGTGAGGAACAATCCTTTTCCATTGCTTAATAATCCAGCTCATTTCTCTGTTCCAGTATATGCAATCAAGATATTGACATAAATGGACTTGTCATACTTGGATTAAGGTTTTTGACCCCACTGACTTTGTAGTTTCTCATGGAATTAGTATAGTGGCTTTCCCTTAATTCAACAGGATTTGAAATTTCTTGGTCACCATGATTATTCAATGTGACATTTGAGCATCGACTGATTTTAACTTCAAAGATGTGATTGGCCCTTGTTTTCCCTACAAAAGATAGTTTGGTTCATCATAATTTCTCTCTTATTTATTTGCAAGCTGTGCATGTTCTACCTTTGATTTTCATGCATCAGTCAACAATGAAACCAAAATCTTGCTAAACTTGTGGGGTTTGCATCCTAAGTACTTCTTCATTCCCGTAACCTTTTCTTCATATTCTTTTAATTCTTCTTTTCTGAGGGCTTTGCCTTCATGATGTTAACACATTATCTATTATTTGTCAGAAAATAATCTGTGGGAACATGATTTTTGAAGTTGTGCAAGAGGATATTAGCTCCTTTATGTTAACCCTTTCAAATCTTTGATGTTGCTGCATTAGAAGGTGATGTACATATCTAAAAGTAATAAACCTGTTAAGCATCAAACACAAAACCAATTGGCAGCAGGTGGTGAAGTGCAACCTAAATATAAAGCCACAACAAACTCTAAACTTAACACTTATGGATAGCACCATTTAACAGGTGACATTTAGGTATGCTACTAACAACTGAAACAAATTGGCCTAGCACATGGACAACAAATAAAGTGCTATAAAACAAGAAGCAACCTGGGCTTTTAACACCATGTTAAACATCCAACTAAAAGGCAATAGGTGAAAAGGCCCAACTCCAACATAAGTCTACAACAAACTTTAAACAGATGGGATAAAACCACACACTCTGCTTCACGTGCATCTGTAGGTCTAATACTAGCTATTGAAACAAGCATTTGCTTAAACGAAATCTACTACCTTATTATGTAGCTTACATTGTCTTTAGCTTAAAAGTTTCTTGAATGCATCTTTGAGATAGATTCTGAAAGTGTTGAGTGCATTGTTAAATGAATATAGGGAAAAGCTTAAGAGGTATGTTGTTCATTTCATTAACCTGTGTAACATCTATATTCTAGGTCCCTTATGGACATCAGAATTTTAACTTTATCTGAATTTATAGCTTGAATGGTAAGGTAAGGGTATGTGATAGACATGAAAACAGTTTATTCATTTCCTTATTTGAGGCTTTACAATTTTGTGTTTGATTTTATAACTTCATTGCTGCATAATCTTGTACTTATTGGCTGCTCCTGCTTGCTAAGCAGGCAGTTTCCAGGAGAGCTACATTACATGAGATGATCAGAGACTATGGGCAAGCATCTAGTGATCTTCAAAGACTTATCTCCATTCTTGAAAAGCAAGCTGATAAAAAATCTCACCAGTCTGCCGCTCAGGATGGATCTACTGGCAACTCAAAAGAGTTAAGGCTAGCTCAACGTCAGTTATCATCTATGCAAGAAGATGCTAAAGGGAGTGTCCCTTTAGATTTGTACCTCATTTTGTAAGTTCTTTTTGAAGCCTAGGAGCCAAGTATTCTCTATATATAATGGTTTATGCTTTCAACTTGGAGTCACAGAGAATGTAACTGATGGTGATCTTAATATAAAATTTTCCTTCATAGCGTGCCCTATACAAAATTTTTGTTTAAATTGCCATTTTCATTGGAAAATCTATTTTGCAGCATATAATTAGTGTCTTCCTAAAACATAAGAACATGTTTCACTTTGGGTAAAATTCTTCTGCATTGAAATTATTATCCTGGACTGGAGACAAGTGATAGTTTTGATCCCAAGTTATGGTAATAAATGCATTAATTGCCAAAATATTAATAGTAATAAGGGTTTCGCTAACAAGTGCCCCAAGGGCATTCTTTAAGGTTAGTTAAGATATTGTTTATGGTAATTTTTTTATATTAAGTGCAGTAGTTGATAGTTGCTGTGATAATTTCGACGCATTGGAAAAAGATACTTAAGATGGTAACCTTAAACTGTGCCTTTAGGTTACTCATTAGTAAAAAAAAAATAAATAAATAAAAGAACAAAGGTTAAATAACCAATTCATACTTCTGGATGATGTAATGGGAGTTTTTGTTGAACTTTTATGAGTAGTAAAACTGGAACAAGTATTTTCTCTGCCCTACTTTAATGCAAAAATGGGACCCTGCAGAAATCATTGTTTTGATAGTACTTGTTCAAATATTAACCTTGTCAATGCAAAACTTTTATTTTTAGTCTTCTAATACCATCCTTAATTGCAATGACAGGGGAGTTAAACCATCTGACTCTACATCTGATGTTAAAAAGGCATACCGCAAAGCAGCGCTCAGGCATCACCCAGACAAGGTTTGACATTGCAATACTTTTGAATTGAATTCTGTTGTATTACTAGTGCATGCTTGTCATAGCAGTCTATTTCCTTTTCTTGTGTTGAATTAGGCTGGTCAATTCTTGGCACGGAGTGAGAGTGGAGATGAGGGGCGACTCTGGAAGGAAATTGCTGAGGAAGTTCACAAGGATGCTGACAGGCTGTTTAAAATTATTGGAGAGGCATATGCAGTACTATCAGATGCTGCTAAGGTTTGCTATCATCTTGTTGAAACTTGAGATTTTCTATGCATAATTGCTTTCTAATTTTATCATTCTATCATAGCAATTGTCAACTTACTGCTTTGTTATTTCTGCTTTGCTAATTGCTGATACGCTGTGCTACGTACCAGTCATATTATTCGATGACCTTAAACCTCAGCCAACAACTGGGTATTTGATTCAAGCTTGTCAATGGATTTGAACTTTCTTGCAGTAGATTTTTTTTCTAATATTTGTCTGACAAAATCTCCAATAGAATCTACTTCTAGAACAAATGACTAGGAATATTTTGCCTTCATTCCCCAAATTAGATGACCATAAAGAAATTTTGGGTAGGATGGTTTCATTATTTAGATGCTGGAGAATTTGTTGAATTGTACCGGGAATCCTTCAAATCAGAATAAATGACAGCTGATGGTCATGATTTTGACTTGAATGTTGTCTACATTGGATCCTTGCACTAGTACATATTTCTGTGTCAAAGGTTCTAGTTCAATGTGCAGATTTGAGGTAAAGCTTGTAAACTTAATGTGAGGGATCGATACTGTGGTTACACGAATTTGGAGTCCAGCTGATTCCTTTACATTGCTGAAGGGCTATGCTACTCTTTTGTGGATAGTTTTTTGTACAGTATACCTTCTAATTTTCGTTATTGTTCTGTCTTGTTTTAATGTACCATTTTCCTGTTACCAGCGGTCAGAATATGATCTTGAAGAGGAAAACAGAAAAACTCATAAGGAAAGCAAAAGTAACCCATATGAAAGATCACAATATGAGAGGAATTCAAGCAGACGATATTGGCGGGGGAATTCGAAGGAGTATAGAAATTCTCATTCTCGATGGTGGGAGGCCTAGAGAAGGATTATGCTGAAGTTTTATACCCATGTAACCCCAATCGTCATTAAGAAAGAGGAGCAGCTTCTATATAGGACAAGGTCCTCCATGGATCCATGAGAAGTGACTGCCATTTTTATGATCAGGTAAACGCAATTTTAGACTGGATACCTTTTAGAAGTGTAGCAATTGGTCCAAGGCTCTAAGATCAATGACTTTATGCAGATGCTACTGCATTGAGTGTATCTAGTGACAAAGACAAGACTGGCAAGGATATTGCAGTTTTGACTCTTGATACGATGCAACTGTTTATATGCATAATTCCTCTAAAGGGCATGTGCAGCCGTACCCAAGTTAATTTTATTATTGAAAAAGAATTGTTGGGTGCTTTGGACTTTTGAAACTCAAAACTGTGTACAAAACGTAGCGATCATTGGTTTTATAGTCATGAAGAAAATAGAGGAAACACATTCCATTGTGAATTCATGTTGTATCCCGATTTCTGTCTGCCTAAAATTGGTGGATTTCGCTTGGTGTTTTATGATAGTTTTGTTTTTTCTTTTCGCACTGCATATAGGGAAGAGCTGCAAAATAGTAGGATTTATGAAGGAACCTGTCAAGTTAGAAGGTAAATCCGGATAGGAATCAACGTATGTAATGGCTTTGAATGATTTATTATTACATGGTGATCGCATTTTGGATGTTTAGGTCTTCAATTGGCTTTACCCTTGCTGATTCTTTTTTTACACTCTTTTTTCGTTATGGAAAATATCAAAATTAATGTTGTTTTTGCATAAAAGCTTCTCAGATTTTTTTTTTTTTTAATTTCTTTGTTCACATTTTGCAATGGAATTTGCGTGGGTAAACTGACTTTGTGCCGCTTCTGGTCTTTTAGAAGAACAAAAAAGAAAAAAAAAAGGGCCTCCGCGTCTTTGGCTAAGGGTTTTTTTTTTATTTTTTTTCAGTTGGAATATAAATATTTTCCCACTTGCCTGAACTTTTAAATTCACAGATATGTAATTTCTTGTATTTCTCAAATTATTCTTGTGGCAAAGTTCTTGTCAGATTTAATATCATATTAATCAGAAAGCACCACATCGTGCATGCAAAGAAAAGTTAAAGCCTTGACATATCTAAAGACCAAACCATTCAAACGAGGACAATCAAAGAATTAATCTATTTACCCTCCGTACCTCCAATCAGCTGCCTTAAAATTGCTTAATTTTAACATGCACGATGCCATGTAAAATTGCTTAATTTTAACAACTTCAGATCATTTCTATACTCTTAAAAAGGCATTTAAACAAATTGACTTGGCCATAACTTAAAAAAGAGTAAAATATATCTCAGATTTAGCAAATTTAGACAAATTAATGGCATGCTTTGTCGACATGAAAATAATTTTCTTTTTTTTTTTAACTACTGATTTCCCAGTCTTGTTGCAAACCAGAAACTAGTATCACTCTAATTTGGTCTCAAAGAAAGAAACAATCTGCAGATGGCTCAAAACTGCAAATAATTCCAAGGAACTGCACCACCAAAATTTATAGAGCAGGCTGTGCCTGTGCATGTTCAAGAAGCTGGCTGACTAGCTTGTAAGTTCGCCCTTGGAGTGCCTTGGTATGGTCTATCAACTGCTCATAACTGGAGAAATATGGTAAAAAAAAAAAATTCATTCAGAGAAGAGTAAAAAAATAAACAAAAGGATTATGGATGGACCACAATCTGAAAAATGGAAGAAGATGCAGAGTGAACATGAAAAATGAGAAAAAAGGGACAAAACAATTATGGAATAATTGAATGAACAGATGGTACAATGTATGCTATCGCTGTATAAGGAAATCTTACACATTGGGATGATTAGGCTCCATAATAACAGTTCCTGTCTTTGAATCAATCTTGGCATCAAGCTTTGAGTTTCGGATAAGATTCACAATCCATCTCTCAGCTTCCTCATAATTTAAATTCAACTTCTCAGCAAGCACCCTTGGGACAGAGGGAAAACCCATTAAAGTTGGCTCAAAATTTAAGAAAAGCAACTAAAACTAACCAAAATATATAAGCTCAAAAATCCTTTATCCAAATCTCACAAGTGTTATTTCCTTTCAATGTAGGGTACTAGAATGTTGCTTAACATGAAAGGGTTGGATGCCCGATGGAAAGTGACAAATGTCCAAGTAATCACTACAATAAGAGATACACTAACAAACCAAGGTGTTCATGTTGTGTGGTTTATGTATGCAAGCCTGCTTTGCAGATGAACATGCATTAAAGAGAGAAAGCTTGATTTCATTTAACTAATAACTTCTACTAAAATTTCATAAATTCTCAACATCCAATTAGCAAAAGAATTTTCCCTACTCGGAGTGCCATAGTTACACGAAATCAATTTGCAAACCTGACTTTCAGCCCAATTAAATTTAATATTCACTAAATCTGTCTTTCAGTGCCATTTATTCGTAAGACAAATAAGAATTTTGGACTCCCGAGAGTCAATTATTACATGAAGCTAAATTATAAGTTTGAGTTATGGGAAACCAACTTGCACAGTTGACTTTGAGCCAAGGCAATTTAATATTCAAATGAATCTTTCAGTGTCATTTATTCGTAAGATAAATAAGAATTCTAGATTGCTGAGAGTCAATTATTATATGAAGCTAAAGTATAAGTTTGAGAAAGCAGGAACTTACCCCATGTCAATGCGCTGATGAATTCTACAGTATGTTTCGAAGATAAATAGACGGGCATTCTCAAGGAACTCATCTCTTAATGGTACAGTAGCAAAGTTACCTTCTTCAACTCTTTTTCCAAGGAAGGGATCATTCAATATCACCTACGTCAAAATTAAAATAACTAAATAAATAACAGGGTGTAAACATAAAGCTTGCAATTCAGAAATCTAACTATTGCTAAAGGCATCCAAAAAGATGGTGAACTTCAAGGTATAACATTTTAGCACAATCTTTTGGTAGGAAATATCAGCAATTGTGTGATGTGAGAGCTTAATAAAATCAGTTGGTAGAAAATATCAGAAATCAAACTTACTTCTTCACACTCTCTCATCTTCTTTTGTGCTCCATCAAAGTTATAGTTGACATAAACACACGCCAAAAATTCTGTGATGGGATCTTTGTAAGAGCTTTGCTCCTGCTGGATAACCTTAATAAAATCTTTGAATTGAGGTCTTCTCCTTTTGTTGACAATAAAAGCAGTGGCTAGATATCTTAAAAGATAGGGAGTACTGGTTTGAATGGCATTTAGATATCTGGAAAGAAGTGAAACCAGGTTTCGAAAGGGCAACTAAACAAAAATTGGACAACAGATAAAGCAGAAATGTAAATCCACAGAAAACAATAATGTAAGAACAAAAATGCAAAGTGCAACTAAAAATATTTAAGCGAAATGAGACTTGCTCTGTCTAATTCCAACCATTATCTTCCTTAGGCAATGAAATTCCGACCACAAGCAGTCTAGCAGGCATCTCACCCACTTTTATTGCAATTAGCCTTGAAACTTTGACAAAAAGTTTGGAAAATTATTGGCAGCAGCATGTAACTTCTCATATAAGCAACAATACCATCCAACAAAATTATAGAAGCAATTCAATAAAGTTTCTAAACATTTTTAATTTCAGGGAAATCCTAAAGGGAAGCATCTATTAAAGCAGTAGAAGCTTGATAGAAAAGTAAGTCATCCATACCAGGCAATGCACAAAGGAAGAACAGATAAGCACTATAATTCACATGACAATGTTATACAAAGTAAAATGATACAAATGGTGTTACTGACAACAACAATAATGCCATCAGCAACACCATGTCTGGATATTGACAATCTTCAATCTAAGGATGGAGTACAAACAATAGTAGGAAAATGAAGAGACTATATAAGCAGATAATTTAAGAAATTTGGGCCAGTTGTAAAAGTCACATACTTGTCTTGATTAAACAGATCAATGATCAGTGTTCTTCCATTTTCATGGTTGAAAAAGATGAAGAGGCTCCAATGCATCAGCCATATTCTACTCTGTACTTGGTTCAAGGGTGATGCGAAACTCTGCAGCAAGACAAAATACCCATTAGAAATCAGTAAGCCAATGAATCAAGGAGAAGTAAATTGTTAAAAAACCATATAATCAATCAATCAGGAGAATAACAAAAACCTTAGAATCCACTATTTCTTTCAAGCGATTAAGCTCTTCAAGAGCAATATCCCAGTTTTGCATCAGTATCTCGGCTGCCAGCTTTCCCCACGATGCGCTCAAACTCCTTTCACTGTTTGTGCATAAATCCCTATAATGATACAGATAGTCAGCAGCACCCGAGTAGTTGCCACACTCAAACTGGAATTTTGCATACTGATATAATGCCTCTATCTGATCTGGACCAATCTGTCAAGGAAAAATTCCAACATTAAAATAAATAAATATACAATCTTTCATGAATTTTACAACAAAGAGATTCAATCCACTTAAAATTTTTTGAATCTTTTTAGTCAATTCAAAAAAAAAAAATTGCTTTTATTTATGAAAAATTACATATTTTCAAACTAATTTAGAAAACACATAGTATGAGCAAAAAGGGTTTTAAAGGCATCGAAAAAGAACCTAAATTTAATGAAAAGTTAAGGAAGAAAAATAATAAAGAAGACCTGGTAACGATCATGGAGCATCTGGAGATTATAATTTTTATCAGCTCGCAATTCCTGAAGAGCATTAGGGTTTTGCAAGAAAGTGACCAAAGGAGCGGCGGCATCTTCCAAAGCCTTAAGACGAGCGACAACCTCAGCTCTCCTGTCGACCATGTCCTGAGGAACATCATCGGTGTGGTAAAGGCTCTTGTGGATGTCCATAGCGTAGTCAACCATGTTGGTCTTGTTCAAGAGCTCGATCTTCGCTTTCAGGATCTGCTCATCTGGGTGTAGTTTTTGCTCTTGCAAGAATTCTAGCAGCGGAAACACCAAGTGCCTATCCAGGTTCGGAGCAATTCGTGGGGTTAAGTCGTAGCTTGCCATTCCCTCTGCTCTCTCTCTCTCTCTCTCTCTCTGATTAGGGTTTAAGCTTAACGCAGGGTCGGTGGTTGCGTGGCTGATGAAACAAAAGCAACGAACAAAACCAAAGTGAAGTACTTAATATGAGAGCAAAAGAGATTAGGTTTTCCTTTTATAGGTGTTTTCTTGCAAAATACCATAATCGTCCTTGCGATTTGAGAAATATCACTTGCATACCCTTCCTTGTTCTATCATTCATAACGCCGTCGTTTGGGTTTGATTTAATAATGTGATATTTACATAATTAGACAGTTAAATTTTACCTTATTAATATTGACAATGTAAATTGCAAATATATAATATCACATATATATTGTTAAGATTTGATTTTTTTGAATATTATAGTATATTTTCAATTATTGTGCATGGATTCAAAATAAATATTGTGTTTTTTTTGGTCTATATATTATATAATAAGCAGATAAGGAAATATCTTCACTAAAACCAAAAAAATAAAATCTATATAAAATTTAAATTATATAGTGAGAATAAATGGATTATTTTTTATTTATTTCATGTTTGGATGTCTTGGCCATTGGGAGAGATGTTCAAAATATTTTATTTACAATAATTACAGTATAAATAATTAATTATAATTTAAAATTGCTTAAATTTTATTAAAATTTTATATGAATTTAATATTTATAAGTAATAGAATCTTATATAATTTTTTATTATAATTAAATAATTATAAGATTATAATAAAAAAATTACAAGTAATATATTCCCATTCAGTATCTATTGTTTTAATGAGAAGAATTTTTTTATCTAAAAGATAAGGAAATAGAAATGGTGAGATTAGAAATCTACTTTTATATGTTTTTTTTAACTTTATTAATTATTAGGGAAAAAAAAGTGAAGACAGAAGACTTTTTTTCAATTAAGTGTTAATTTAAAAAAAAAAAAAAGAAGAATAACAAAATAACAAACTTAAAGAGAAATATGAAACGGCTAAAACAGGGGAAATATCGGTAGCCGAAACAACCGCCTCTTCCATCGTTAAGCGAATCGTGAGACAGCCTGTCCCACACCGGGCATCGCAGACACTCACTTCTTACAGTAAGCCTTTATCAGTCAACATTTTCATCAATTTCTGTTTGTTAGTGCATATTTGTTATAATTTGTTTGTTTTTCTGTCTGCATATTATCTGTTTATTGCTCAAAAGTATGTTTTTAACTGTTCGCGATAACACTGATTACAAGCATTCCCCTCAGACTCTTGTTAAAAAAAACACATTCCCTAGCCTTCCATTTTCTCTCCCCCAATAAAATGAATGAATTTTCAAGGCCAGCAGAATTGTTTGGGAATTGGAAAGCTGTTGGTACTTGTAGTCATGGCTTTAAAAGTTACTTAAAACTTTGTATTGACAGTAAATTTCTTAGACAAAGCCAGGGGGGACCATTTAGTATATATTTGTTAGAAAGGATTGCAACTGGAATATGGAATGCAAATGAAAATCTATTGATAGCAGAGGAAATTCTAGCATTGTCAACTCAGAATATTGAGGGAATGGCAGCTGAAGCCTTAAAAGTACAAGCAGAAGTGACAGAGAACGAAGCTCCTTTTGATATCTCTGCACTGATCGGAAAAACGGTAACAGATAATGGAAAGGATCAGGATCAACCAATGGCTTCTGCTGTTCGTCTTGAGAATTTGATTAAAAATTACAGCTTTATTTCAAGCTCAGCTAGGAGACCCAGAAACACTGACGCTTGCAGTGGTCGTGCAGCTACGGGATCCCCTATGGCGATACGAGGCAGTTGGAGTTCCTGTGTTAGCACTCATTCATGCATCAGGTGCTGACATCAAAGCCAACAACTATAATGATGGAAAGAGGTTCAAAGCGACGAGTTTGCAAGTTGGAGGCTTATATCGGGAGAGTAACTTAAATCTTATAAGTGATTTATTTGAAATTGATTAGATATTATTTGATAGATAAAAAAATTTGTAAAAAAAGAATTTTAAGAGTAAAAGTTTATATATTTTTAAATTGATAAAATTCTATAAGATTAGCTATAAAAAAATATAAGAGAATTGTAAGATTTTGTAAGATAAATACCCATAAAATTACTAAAAATTTACATCTTATAAATATATATATATATTTGAATATTTGTGAGTAGAATAGAAGAGATTGATAAGGTCTACATAAGTATTATACATGAGTACACATTGATGTATGTTTGTTTAAGTTGAGAATACTTCATAGGCTAAAAGAAATTGTTGAGTGCTGATTGATTTGTTTTGATGTAATTCCTTATAATTGGTTGATTTTTTTCTTATATGTGAATGTAAGTTAGTTGGACCGAACCACTTTACATCACTATCTTTTGTGTTGATTAATTATTTGATTATATTTTCGCTGCTTTGATGATTAATTAATCCATAGCTTTTTAGCTTAATAAGTGGTATTAGAACTATTATTATCTTAACAAGTGGTAAAGTTTAAGATATAAAAAGAGTTAAGCCTAAAGGAACTCGATTCAAGTAAAAAATTCGAGATCATGTTTTGAGAATTAGTTTGCAAAAAGCTTAAAGGCATACAAAAAATGATGATTACAAGACTTCAATTGTAAGTAAAGGCAAGCATATCTAGCATAAAAACTAATGATTTGATGTAATTTGAGTCAATGTGAAGATTGTTAGGAATAGTGACTCAAATCTCATAAGTGATTTATTTAAGATTGCTTGATAAATAAAAAGACTTGTAGAAGAGGAATTCTAAAAGTAAAAAGATTCTTAATAGGTAAATTTGTATACGTACAAATAGATGAATTTTCTGAAGGGTTAGGTATGAAAAAAAAATATAAGAAAATTGTAGAGTTTTATGGCATAAACACCCCATAAAATTACTAGAGATTTACCTCTTATGAATTAGTATATTTGAATGTTTATAAATGGACTAGATGAGACTGAGAGAGTTTATATAAATATGATGTATGGGTACACATTAGTATGTATTTGTTTGGGTTGAAAATACTCTTTAAGCTTAGAGGAGATTGAAAGGACCTATTGATATTAATTGTTGAGTGATTATTAATATAGAATTGTATATTTGTAATTTTTTACAATTAATAGATCTTTTTTCTCATTTATGGACATAAATCGATTAGTCCGAATCACGTTAAATTATTATCTTTGTCATAATCAGTTGATTGTTTGATTTTACTTTCATTGCTGTGATTGGATTGGAGCTATTTGACCTAACAACTTGAAAGTGCGAACAGCAAGGAAAAGGAACATATGGGATCCTCAGAGGCACAGGCTAACTGCTATGCAGTGGTTGGTAGCATATGGATTGGGGAAGTCTGGAAGAAAAGAAAAACATGTGGTGTCAAAGGGACAAGATATGCTCGGGAGCATTACCTCAAGAGTAATGGCTGACATGTGGCTCAGAGAAATGAGAAATCCAGATGCTAAGTTTGCAAAAGTAAATAGATTTTCTACGAATGATTTCATAATTCTACAAAGAATTCATTGTTGCATCTACATCCATCTTTCCAGGCAAGAAACAATGAAAGAGACCAGAAACTTCGTTGGAGCAGATGGTTCTTTCTTTCCTGCCAGGGTTACAGCATCACCTTTTATTCAGATTTTAAATTTAATAAAGCTTTTCCAAAACGAGATTGATGCAGTTGTAAGTAGCTTTGTTTGAAGATATTCACGATAGTAAATACACTTTGTTTTCATTTTTCTCAAATTGGTTGGAACTAATCAAATGCAATAATTCCATTTATTTATGAAGAATTTCCTTTTTCTTATATTCACTTTAATATTCATCATACAGCTTGATATCCTCACAAGCAAAATATCATGTTAATGCTTATCAAAAACCATCCTATTGTCAATAATAGTCACAATTCATATGATCAAACTAAAGTTGCTGGATATATCCCAAGCGATGGAAAATTGCACTAATGGCTGCAGAAAGGTCATATAAAAAAAATGTTCATTTTCAAAGGTTGAAGCAAATCAGATCAAGTCATGTATTAGTAATTGCATCTAGAGCAACATGTGCATAGAAACTCAAACATGAGCTAATGAAAATATTCTCAATGACAGTCTTATCTTACTGCAAAACCAACAACTCTTTATACAAAATGTTAGCATGGCACACCTACAGGAACATGGTGCTTGTAAATCAAAAGCAATTACTTCCAATACTTTTCAATTTCTTTTTATCAGAGCTTTGATCTTGAGTGTGAAAGGAGAACTCTTGATGTGTATTCTTGCCATAAAAATTCTATATGATAAGATGAAAATGAACAACAAAAAACTCTCAAAACTGGGGGAAATGAGAACAAGAGACATTGATTCAAAACAAAACAAGGACAACCGGTATTTACTTCATTATTCTTGAAAAACAACAGTAATTTGCCTAACATCTCAAGTCCACTCAAATTTAAAGCAGTGGATCCAATTCATATGGATCATCATGGGTCCTGATAAGCTTGTTAATAATAACTTAACAAATTAAACGACACTAATTAGAGGCCGATCTGATGATCATGACAAGGCGGAAGCAATCACTAAGTGAAACCGCCAGCTTAGGATGATCTACCACTTTCCTGGAAGGAGGAAGTGTTTCGAAAACGAATCATCTCCAACTAGCCCTGCTCCAATTAAGAGCTACATGTAGCAAGTATTCATTGAATTATGGACTTAAACATTCAATATAAAATCCTTACTGCAAAAACCAGAGATACGAATAGGCAAGTTTGGATCTGATCGTTTCGTTTTCAGGTTGTTTTGAATTTGGATCATTTTATATATATGTTTTGTCAAATTCAATTGAGTTTAAATCTTTTCAAATTCAAATTTTAGTTAATTCAAATCATTTTTAAATTTTATATAACATATAGTCATTTTTACAAGTTTTTAGTATTTAGATTTAACTCAAATTCAAAATTCTTAAACATCTAATAATTTGAAATACGACACGATAACGTAATACGAAAATAATACGAATAAAAGATAACATGGTTTAAAATTTTAAAAACATCATAAATAAATTTAATAAAATAAAAAAATTACATTTTATAATTTTATGTTAATATGAATTATAACATAATTTTTATATAAAATATTATATAAATATAATATTTTATATGATATAATGATACAAATCATCGAATCTATCCAAGTTTAGACCATTTTAAGAGCCTTTTACTTTATTTATTAAATAGAGTTGACATGCAGATCAAGCTTTTTCAAGCAAGTTTTCTGAGGTGGGGTTTACATTGCCCATCTGCTTTCAAATAAAAAGAAACACATGCAAAAGATGGGGCAATTGATAAAAGTAAACGTATTAAATTACCCACCAAATATTAGGCCGCAAGTATACTGCCGTAACTGAAAGGTAATAATCTGTCAGAGTCAGAATTCAGCACAATGATTTATAGGAGAAATTTCTTTCCAATTATCCTTGCAATTAGGAGTAGGTCATAGCGTGGCCAATAAGTGGAAAATGATTTTTTTTATATACTAATAAATGAAATCTTAATACAGTTTCAAATGCAAAACATTGAACCAAGTAATGGAGTGACTAATAATAATTTTTTTTTAAAGAGTAATAATAATAATAATAATAATAATAATAATAATAATAATAATAATAATAATAATCAAAGCGTTTACATAATTTTTTTTATTTTAATTAGATAATTATAAATTTGTAATAAAACGATTTATACATGAAATGTTGCCCGCATAACTTGTGATTATAAAAATTTGTTGATCACCATTGAGGTAAAAAAAAAATTAATGTCACATATATATTTTATGAAAAAACTCAACCAATATATCCATAAAATTGATTTGTAGAAAATGTTATTGGATACATCCTTAAAGTCCACAATGGCAGGTATAGATGGAGATATCAATGGATAAAATATAGAGAAGATACTGTATTCTCTATCTTCATCTTTAAATTTTTATATTTTATTTATTTTTGTACTCATATTTAATGGGTATTTCAAATCTAATCTCCATTTAGCGATAATTAATAAGTATAGGTAATTTTTTATACTCATAATTTTTAATAAAAAAATAAAATTTTATTTTTATATTTTATCTTTTATATATTTATATTTTGATAATTTTATAAATATATATTAATATTTTTTCAAAAAATTTAATTAATTTAAAATAATTTATATTATTTAATAAAAAATATATTCATTAAATATATATAAATATTATATGTAGCATATAAGTACGGATTAAATACTATATTATCGTCTCATCATATATCTAATAAAAATTTAAAATCATCCACATCCTTAGTCTCATACACAAAATATGATACCCTCTCTCATTCCGAAAGAGTTAGGTTCTCTCATGAAATATGAATAAAATTAG
>NW_019168481.1:21123117-21161453 GCF_002303985.1 Durio zibethinus
AGAAGGCTAGCCCAAAGGATAACTTTTTTTTGCCTCATATCGACACATTGGTAGATAACACGGCTAAGCATTCGATTTTCTCTTTTATGGATGGTTTTTTAAAGTATAATCAGATAAAGATGGCTGCAGATGATATGGAAAAGACTACTTTTGTGACCATGTGGAGAACCTTCTGTTATAAAGTCATGCCTTTTTGGTTGAAAAATGCTGGGGTAATATATCAAAAGCCATGGTAACACTCTTCCATGACATGATGCACAAAGAGATTGAGGTGTATGTAGATGATATGATTGTAAAGTCTTATGAGAATGAAGATCATGTCACCAGCCTTAAAAAGTTATTTGAGAGGTTGAAAAAATTTCAGCTCAAATTAAATCCAACCAAATGTACCTTTGGGGTAAAGTCAGGCAAGTTGCTAGGCTTTGTGGTCAGTGAAAAAAGAATTGAAGTTGATCCCGACAAGATACGGGCCATCCAGAATTTGTCACCTCTCAACACACCAAAAGAAGTTTGAGGTTTTCTGGGGAGATTGAACTATATTTTTCGGTTCATCTCTCAACTTACCTACAAATGTGATCCCATCTTTAAGCTTCTCCATAAAGATAATCCTGAGAAATGAAATGAAGAATGTCAAGAGGCGTTTGATAAAATTAAGCAATATTTATCGAACCCTCCAGTATTGGTGCCACCTATTCCAAGAAAACCTTTAATCTTATACTTAACTGTATGTGAAAATTCAATGGGATGTGTGCTGGGGCAGCAAGACGAGGCTAGTCGAAAGGAGAGAGCTATTTACTATCTGAGTAAAAAGTTCACAGAATATGAATTCAAGTATTCTTCACTGGAGAAAATGTGTTGCGCATTAGTGTGGACTGCCAAAAGACTCAAACAGTATATGTTCTATTATACTACGTGGCTCATAGCGAAACTGGATCCCATTAAGTATATCTTCGAGAAGCCTTCTTTGTCCGGGAGAATCGCAAGATGGCAAGTAATGCTCTCGGAATATGATATTATATACGTGAGCCAGAAAGCAATAAAATGGGGCACTATAGCAAAATTTCTTACAGATTACGCTATTGAAGAGTATGAGCACGATGAAGCTAGAATTCCCTGATGAAGACTTAATGACTATTTCTTAATTAGAAGAATGAGAGTATGTAGAAAAATGTTGGAGAATGTACTTCGATGGAGCTGCTAATGCCTTGGGGCATGGAATTGAGGCAATTTTGATTTCTCCAGAAGAACAATACTATCCTGTAACAGCGAGGTTAAATTTCAATTGCACAAATAACATCGCTGAGTATGAGGCATGTGTCATGGGCCTACAAGCTGCTATGGATAGAAGAGTGAAAGTACTGAAAGTGTTTAGAGACTCAGCTCTAGTCATATATCAGTTGAAAGAAGAATGGGAGACGAGAGACTCAAAACTCATTCCATACCATAAGTATATTCTAGAGCTGACAAAGTAATTTGAAGATGTCCAGTTTGATCACCTACCTTGAAAAGAGAATGTGATTGCTGATGCATTGGCTACTCTGGCTGTAATGATTCAAATTAATGATAATACCGACATTCAGCCCATCAAGTTAGATGTTAAGGATATACCAGCATATTGTTCTAATGTAGAGGGGGAAGAAGATGAAAAACCCTGGTATTATGACATCTTATAGTATGTCAAGGATCAGTAATATCCAGTTCAAGCAACAGAAAATGATAAAAAGGTCATCCGAAGATTGGCTATAAGCTTTTTTCTGGATGAGGATGTCCTATACAAAAGAAGTAAGGATCAAGTATTATTGAGGTGTATAAATGATACTGAAGCGAAGAAAATCATTAAAGAAATACATGATGGAATATGTGGGGCACATACTAGTAGACATATGATGGTAAGGCAGATCATGAGAGTGGGATATTACTGGTTGACTATGGAGAATGATTGCATTGATTATGCTCGTAAATGCCATAAATGCCAGATATATGCTAATAAGATTCATACTCCGTCGTTTGCTTTACATGTTATGGCACCACCATGGCCATTCTCAATGTGGGGCATGGATGTCATTGGTCCAATCTCCCCAAACGCTTTTAACAGGCACAGATTCATTTTTGTGATGATAGATTACTTTACAAAATGGGTAAAGGTAGCATCGTATGCAAATGTGACACGCTCCATGGTTTGTAAGTTCATAAAGAAAGAGATCATCTATAGAAATAGACTTTCGAGAGATCATTTATGAATGTTAGAAATCATAAATGTAAGATATGCAAGAAATATGTGCTCAATACAAGATACAAGCATATTAACTTGACAATACCATCCGAAATGAATGGAAGTTTCGCAATAGTAACATAAAGAGATTTTGGAGAAAATGACGAGACTTAAAAGTATGGCATGAGAATTGCCATTTACATTGCATGCATATCGAACTTCAATTGCACTCTACTGTAACCCCTTTTCTTTGCGTTTTGAGAGGAAAGCTTACTATCAGTAGAATAAGATTTTTAAGAGTTCTTAAAAAGAAGTCCTTTGAAGAAGCTGGATGATTGAGAACTTATACAGTTAAATCATAGAAAAAAGATTGACTGCATTGTCCATGGTCAGCTAATCAAATTGATGATCATGTTAAGAAGATTCGAAATGTTTTCGTAAAGAAGATTGGTCTTGAAAAGAATTCTTCCAATCCAGCACGATAGTAGAGGAAAATGGACTCCGAATTGGAAAGGGCCGTATGTGGTGAAACGAGCTTTTTCAGGTGGAGCACTGATACTAACTGAGATGGATGGAAATGATTTACCCCATCCTATAAATTCTGATGCTGTGAAAAAGTACTATGCGTGAAAATGAAAAAATGAAGAAAAGAAAAAATGAAAAAAATGAAAAAAAGAAAAAAATGAAAAATAGAAAAAATGAAAAAAAAGTGAAAAAGGAGGACTCAAGGCGAAAACCCTAAAAGGGTGGTTTGAGTCATAGGGGGTTTGTCTAAGTTGAAAACCTGAAAAGGCGGTTAGATAAGGAGAATACAGCATCGAATTTGAAAGTCAGCTGATATGGAGGCTAGCAAATTCGGAAGAGTTCCAAGTTGTTAAATACATCAGAGGGTTAGGTCTTCAGAAAAGACTTTGAGATGTGTTATCATGATTATCTGATTATTCATTTTGGGCTTTGTCCCCATACCTATCCTTGTAATTCTTTTTTAACCGAAGTTTACCAATATTTTGCTAATAAAAAACACTTTATCTCATTCTTTGTGCCTTTTCTTGATAACTGTTTCCCAACCATTCATATTCTTTTCTTCTCAATATCCCACCATGAAAGAAATGTGCAAATGCATTCTCACTTTTTGAGTTTGAAATAATGATTGATGAATGAATAACAACATAAAAAGAGTTTTACATTACATTGAATAAATCAAGAGTGATAAAGGCAGAATCGAGATGTTCAGTTTTTGATTAGGACATTGAATTGGGAAGAGATTTTTTTTTACAGAAAGATTATGAGTGGAAGAAACAATTAAAAGCTACACTGGTTCGATATTAGAAGAGCAGTGCAATTGGATCCTTGAAGAATCAAAGGGCTTGACATCTAAGAAAGGAAAAAGAGCTTGAGAAACTTGAGTACCATACATTGAATAGGAATTATTTGGCTAACATTTGCATAGCATGCATTGAAATTCATATGCATTTGCATAGCATACACTACTTTCAGGAAAGTATAGTGTATAAATTCAAGAAGCAAGGGTGTTCCAACATCCCACATGGAGAAGATAGATATGAAGATATTTTACAAAATTGAAAAAGAAAGAGCTTGTCAGGTAAGTCCTTAATCCTTGAAATAGGACGTCTTCTGTTATCAGGGTTGATTTATAAGACCTTTGGGCATAATCTCCCCAAATTCCTTCAAACACAACTTTCAAACTCCTTTGGACATGATTGTGAAAGAGCAATTTATTTTCCAAAGTTTCGTTGCCTCTGTTTAGAGGAGCATTTACTTTCCAAAGTTGTGGTGCCTCTGTTTAGAGGAGCAATTTACTTTTCTAAAGTCGTGGTACTTCTATTTAGAAGAGCAATTTACTTTCAAAAGTCGTGGTACCTCTGTTTAGAGGAGCAATTTACTTTTCCAAAGTCGTGGTGCCTCTGTTTAGATGAGCAATTTACTTTTCAAAAGTTGTTGTGCCTCTGTTTAGAGGAGCAATTTATTTTCCAAAGTCGTTGAGCCTCTGTTTAGAAGAGCTTTGGTCAAAAAAAAAAAAACAACAAAAAAAACACAAAAAAAAACAAAACAAAAAATGACAATGTTGAGTTGAGTCTTGATTGGGTGTCTACGTCTTTTCGTAATTTTTGTTTCATAGAAAATGTGCAAAGAGAGGCAGCTGTAGACACCCAATTGGGTCCAGGCCCAGATCAATTAGGCCTGGCCCAAATGGGTATAGCCCAATTCAATTTTTTACCTTGTATTTTTTTTTCTCTTTTTCTTTTTCTTTCTTTTGTATTTTATGTATTTTATTATTTATTATTATTATTATTATTATTATGTATATCTTTATTTTTTTTCTGTTAATATTTATATGTAATTTGTTTATATAGTTATATATTTATTATTATATTATAATTTTTTTTTTGGTAATATTTTTGGATTTATTTTATTTTATTTTTTAATTATCTGTTAATTTTATTTTATTCATTTATCTGATTTTTTTTATTTATCCGATTATTATTATTATTATTATTTTTCTTTTTTTGAGGGTTAGGATTGAAAGTTGAAGAATCCCACTGTGAATGGGAATTCAATCAAAGGAGTCCAGTTGGATTCAAAGATTGAATTCCTGTCCAAGGAAGAATTGAGATTGATCAGGAGTCTGTGAATGGGAATTCAATCAAAGGAGTCCAGTTGGATTCAAAGATTGAATTCCTGTCCAAGGAAGAATTGAGATTGATCAAGAACTCCTGATTAATCCCTATAAAAGGGACCTCTGGAACAGAATGAAGAACACACAGAAAACAGTAAGCAAAAGCTACTGATTGAGAGAATAGGGACGTATAGAGAGCTCAGAAAAGGTTTAGGAGTGTTCTGGGAGTGAGAAAAAATTTTTTGAAGCTTTTTGACGATTTTTTTTCTGGGAATATTTGGAAATTCCAGATTCCGATGAAGTTTTCGGCAAAGTTTAAATTTTTCGATAAAAATTTTGGCCAACCTTGAAGTTTTCGGCAACCTGCCCAGTTTTCGACAAAGAATCCCAGAAACTGGTGACCTTCTGGTGAACTTCCGGTGAACTTTCGGTGAAAAAACCCAGATTCTGACGACAAAACCCAGAATCTGGTGAATCTTCAACCGGAGTTCTTAGGCCTTTTAGAGAGAAGGGAGAGGAAAAAAGAAGAAGAGAGAGAGAGAGGAGGAGCGTTCTGTCGAAAAACAGAGGGAAGTACCTTTTATACCCTCTCAAAACGACGTCGTTTTGGCCTTAAGTGACCTAGATGATCCGCGCGTTTTGCTGTGACCCGACCCGACCCGAGCGTCGACCCGCTTCCTGACTCGCGCGTGCCAGTCCCCCTCCGAGCCGAGCCGAGCCGAGCTTCCCAAGCCGCCTCCGAGCCGTCTCTCTTCCTTGAGCCGAGCCGAGCCCTGATCCGAGCCGCTCCAGGTTTTTTTTTTTTTGAATTTTTTTATTTGTTTATTTGTTTATTTTATTTATTAGATTAGGTTTATTTAATATTCTTTTTATCTTAATTTTATTTTTATTTTTGTTTTACTTTTCTTTATTTTTCTATTTTTATTATTCTATTTTCTTTAAATAAAAATCAAAATTTCCAAAAAAAAAATATTTTTAGAGAAAAGTTGAAAGTATCAATTTTTCTTAAAAATAAATTTTCAAAAAAACATTTTTGGGGAAAAGTTGAAAGTATCAATTTTCTTTAAAAATAAATTTTCAAAAAAATATTTTTTGAGAAAAGTTGAAAGTATCAATTTTCCTTAAAAATAAATTTAAAAAAAATGTTTTTTGGGAAAAGTTGAAAGTATCAATTTTCCCTATACAAAAAAAATCATTCTTTCCTTCCTTTCTATTTTGGTTTTTTTTAACTGATCCGACGACGGAGCCTCTGCAAGTGAAACAATAGTTTTTTCTTGCATACTCTTGAGGTGAGGAAATTTTCTTAATTTTCTGCTAAAAGTATTAGAGTCAATTGAAAAAAAAATTTCCAATAATTAATTACTTGGTAAAATTTTAAGGCTCATTGGATAACATAAATTTCAGTTGATACCATCTTTTGATGGGCGTTGTGAGGGTGCTATAACCTTCCTCACACGTAACTGAACTCCTGAAACCCTGTTCTGGTTAGTAGACCTGAACCTATTCTTTTAATGACCCTTAATTTTAGGTGTTCCCTGAAGGGACAGATTCCTTAGGTGGCCAATCACACCTAGACAAAAAAAGATTGGTGGCGACTCCCTGAAAGTCAATGTCTAGCGATAGATCCCCGGATCTAGACGTTATGACAATTATAAAATATAATTTTTTTATTTTATTAAATTTATTTATAATTTTTTTAAAATTTTAAGCCGTGTTATCTTTTATTCGTATTATTTTCGTATTGCGTTATCGTGTCGTATTTCAAATTATTAGATGATTTAAAAATTTTGAACTTGAGCTAAATCTAAATACTAAAAACTTGTAAAAATGACTATATGTTATATAAAATTTAAAAATGATTTGAATTAATTAAAATTTGAATTTGAAAAGATTTGAACTCAAAATAATTTGAATTTGGCAAAACATATATATAAAATGATCCAAATTCAAAACAGCCTGAAAACGAAACGACCAAATCCGAACTTGCCTATTCGTATCTCTGGTTTTTGCAGTAAGGATTTTATATTGAATGTTTAAGTCCATAATTCAATGAATACTTGCTAAATGTAGCTCTTAATTGGAGCAGGGCTAGTTGGAGATGATTCGTTTTCGAAACACTTCCTCCTTCCAGGAAAGTGGTAGATCATCCTAAGCTGGTGGTTTCACTTAGTGATTGCTTCCGCCTTGTCATGATCATCAGATCGGCCTCTAATTAGTGTCGTTTAATTTGTTAAGTTATTATTAACAAGCTGATCAGGACCCATGATGATCCATATGAATTGGATCCACTGCTTTAAATTTGAGTGGACTTGAGATGTTAGGCAAATTACTGTTGTTTTTCAAGAATAATGAAGTAAATACCGGTTGTCCTTGTTTTGTTTTGAATCAAAGTCTCTTGTTCTCATTTCCCCCAGTTTTCAGAGTTTTTTGTTGTTCATTTTCATCTTATCATACAGAATTTTGATGGCAAGAATACACATCAAGAGTTCTCCTTTCACACTCAAGATCAAAGCTCTGATAAAAAGAAATTGAAAAGTATTGGAAGTGATTGCTTTTGATTTACAAGCACCATGTTCCTGTAGGTGTGCCATGCTAACATTTTGTATAAAGAGTTGTTGGTTTTGCAGTAAGATAAGACTGTCATTGAGAATATTTTCATTAGCTCCTGTTTGAGTTTCTATGCACATGTTGCTCTAGATGCAATTACTAATATATGACTGATCTGATTTGCTTCAACCTTTGAAAATGAACATTTTTTTTATATGACCTTTCTGCAGCCATTAGTGCAATTTTCCATTGCTTGGGATATATCCAACAACTTTGTTTATCCTATGAATTGTGACTATTATTGACAATAGGATGCGTTTTTGATAAACATTAACATGATATTTTGCTTGTCAGGATATCAAGCTGTATGATGAATATTAAAAGTGAATATAAGAAAAAGGAAATTCTTCATAAATAAATGGAATTATTGCATTTGATTAGTTCCAACCAATTCGAGAAAAATGAAAACAAAGTGTATTTACTATCGTGAATATCTTCGAACAAAGCTACTTACAACTGCATCAATCTCGTTTTGGAAAAGCTTTATTAAATTTAAAATCTGAATAAAGGTGATGCTGTAACCCTGGCAGGGAAGAAAGAACCATCTGCTCCAACGAAGTTTCTGGTCTCTTTCATTGTTTCTTGCCTGGAAAGATGGATGTAGATGCAACAATGAATTCTTTGTAGAATTATGAAATCATTCTTAGAAATTTACTTTTGCAAACTTAGCATCTGGATTTCTCATTGCTCTGAGCCACATGTCAGCCATTACTCTTGAGGAAATGCTCCCAAGCATATCTTGTCCCTTTGACACCACATGTTTTCCTTTTCTTCCAGACTTCCTCAATCCATATGCTACCAACCACTGCATAGCAGTTAGCCTGTGCCTCTCAGGATCCCATATGTTCCTTTTCCTTGCTGTTCGCACTTTCAAGTTGTTAGGCCAAATAGCTCCAATCCAATCACACCAATGGAAGCAAAATTAAACAATCAATTGATTATGACAAAGATAATAATTTAACGTGATTTGGATTAATCGATTTATGTCCATAAATAAGAAAAAAGATCTATTAATTGTAAAAAATCACAAATATATAATCTATATTAATAAGCACTCAACAATTAATATCAATAGGTCCTTTCAATCTCCTCTAAGCTTAAAAAGTATTTTCAACCGAAACAAATACATACTAATGTGCACCCATGCAACATACTTATGTAAACTCTCTCAGTCTCATCTAGTCCATTCATAAACATTCAAATATACACATTTATAAGAGGTAAATCTCTAGTAGTTTTATGTGGTGTGTATGTCATAAAACTCTACAATTTTCTTATATTTTTTTCTCATACCTAACCCTTAAGAAACTTCATCTATTTATAAGTATACAAATTTACCTATTAAGAATCATTTTACTTTTAGAATTCCTCTTCTGTAAGTCTTCTTATTCATCAAGCAATATCTAACAATCTTAAATAAATCACTTATAGGATTTGAGTTACTATTCCCAATAATCTCCACATCGACTCAAATTCCATCAAATCATTAGTTTTCATGCTATATATGCTTGCCTTTACCTACAATTGAAGTCTTGTAATCATCATTTTTTATATGTCTTTAAGCTTTTTGCAAACTAATTCTCAAAACATGAATTCGAATTTTTCACTTGAATCGAGTTCCTCTAGGTTTAACTCTTTCTATATCTTAAACTTTACCACTTGTTAAGATAATAATAGCTCTAATATCACTTATTAAGCTAAAAAGCTATAGATTAATTAATCATCCAAGCAGCGAAAATATAATCAAATAATTAATTAACACAAAAGACAGTGATGTAAAGTGATTCGGTCCAACCAACTTACATTCACATATGAGAAAAAAATCAACAAATTGTAAAGAGTTACATGAAAACAAATCAATCAGCACTCAACAATTAATACGTATAGATCCTCTCAATTTCTTTTAGCCTATAAAGTATTCTTAACTTAAGCAAACATATATCAATGTGTACTCATGCGTCATACCTATGTAGACCTTCTAAATCTCTTCTATTCTACTCACAAATATTCAAATATATATATCTATAAGATATAAATTTTTATTAATTTTATGGGTATTTATCTTACAAAATCTTACCATTCTCTTATATTTTTTTATACATAATCTTATAGAGATTTTATCTATTTAAAAATATATAAACTTTTACTCTTAAAATTCTTTTTTTTGCAAGTTTTTTTTATTAAATAATATCTAATCAATTTCAAATAAATCACTTATAAGATTTAAGTTACTGTCCGATATAAGCCTCCAACTTGTAAACTCGTCGCTTTGAACCTCTTTCCATCATTATAGTTGTTGGCTTTGATGTCAGCACCTGATGCATGAATGAGTGCTAACACAGGAACTCCAACTGCCTCGTATCGCCATAGGGGATCCCGTAGCTGCACGACCACTGCAAGCGTCACTGTTTCTGGGTCTCCTAGCTGAGCTTGAAATAAAGCTGTAATTTTTAATCAAATTCTCAAGAGGAACAGCAAAAGCCATTGGTTGATCCTGATCCTTTCCATTATCTGTTACCATTTTTCCGATCAGTGCAGAGATATCAAAAGGAGCTTCGTTCTCTGTCACTTCTGCTTGTACTTTTAAGGCTTCAGCTGCCATTCCCTCAATATTCTGAGTTGACAATGCTAAAATTTCCTCTGCTATCAATAGGTTTTCATTTGCATTCCATATTCCAGTTGCAATCCTTTCTAAAAAATATATACTAAATGGTCCCCCCTGGCTTTGTATAAGAAATTTACTGTCAATACAAAGTTTTAAGTAACTTTTAAAGCCATGACTACAAGTACCAACAGCTTTCCAATTCCCAAACAATTCTGCTGGCCTTGAAAATTCATTCATTTTATTGGGGGAGAGAAAATGGAAGGCTAGGGAATGTGTTTTTTTTAACAAGAGTCTGAGGGGAATGCTTGTAATCAGTGTTATCGCGAACAGTTAAAAACATATTTCTGAGCAATAAACAGATAATATGCAGACAGAAAAACAAACAAATTATAACAAATATGCACTAACAAACAGAAATTGATGAAAATGTTGACTGATAAAGGCTTACCGTAAGAAGTGAGTGTCTGCGGTGCCCGGTGTGGGACGGGCTGTCTCACGATTCGCTTAACGATGGAAGAGGCGGTTGTTTCGGCTACCGATATTTCCCCTGTTTTAGCCGTTTCATATTTCTCTTTAAGTTTGTTATTTTGTTATTCTTCTTTTTTTTTTTAAATTAACACTTAATTGAAAAAAAGTCTTCCGTCTTCACTTTTTTTTCCCTAATAATTAATAAAGTTAAAAAAAACATATAAAAGTAGATTTCTAATCTCACCATTTCTATTTCCTTATCTTTTAGATAAAAAATTCTTCTCATTAATACAATAGATAAAAAATCTACTGATTAATACAATCTCATATATCTTGAATGGGAATATATTACTTGTAATTTTTTTATTATAATGTTATAATTATTTAATTATAATAAAAAATTATATAAGATTCTACTACTTATAAATATTAAATTCATATAAAATTTTAATAAAATTTAAGCAATTTTAAATCATAATTAATTATTTATACTGTAATTATTGTAAATAAAATATTTTGAATATCTCTCCCAATGGCCAAGACATCCAAACATGAAATAAATAAAAAATAATCCATTTATTCTCACTATATAATTTAAATTTTATTTTTTTGGTTTTAGTGAAGATATTTCCTTATTTGCTAATTATAAAATATATAAAACAAAAAAAAAACACAATATTTATTTTGAATCCTTGCACAATAATTGAAAATATACTATAATATTAAAAAAATCAAATCTTAACAATAAATATGTGATATTATATATTTGCAATTTACATTGTCAATATTAATAAGGGAAAATTTAACTGTCTAATTATGTAAATATCACATTATTAAATCATACCCAAACAACGGCGTTATGAATGATAGAATAAGGAAGGGTATGCGAGTGATATTTCTCAAATCGCAAGGACGATTGTGGTATTTTGCAAGAAAACACATATAAAAGGAAAACCTAATCTCTTTTTCTCTTATATTAAGTACTTCACTTTGGTTTTGTTCGTTGCTTTTGTTTCATCAACCACACAACCACAGACCCTGCGTTAAGCTTAAACCCTAATCAGAGACACACAGAGAGAGCAGAGGGAATGGCAAGCTACGACTTAACCCCACGAATTGCTCCGAACCTGGATAGGAATTTAAAATTTTTTCTTTGTTTTAAGAGTCTTTGTAGTAGGTTATTGTAATAGACATAAACTATGCCTAATCATCTATGATTTTTTTATGTTCTAATATTGAGGCTTTTGATAAATTTAAATAAGTTTCTCTTGTAGCAACATTTCTCTTGTTTAGAGATTCAATGATGAAATTATTAGAACTTTGGGATGTTTGCCTTGGTTCTGTTTGTTTTATCTCATCTTTTATTAAGTGAGGTAAATGTTGTTCCATAATATTTGGATTAGACATTTCTAAAAATCTTAGTAAATCTCAGTTTCTTTGTTAGAAACTTTACCTATTTTTTTTACCATGATCTACTATTTATAAATTTACTATTTGTATCTTATTATCTTTCTTCCATTTGTTTGTATGGAAATTCTTGGCTAATCAGGATGAGTAGCTTCATACACTAGGGATTTGGCATATTGTATCATTATGATTCCTGTTTGAAATTGATATTGATGAAAATTTTGAGAATTTTTTGATAACATTCTCTAGTTGTTATGGTATTTCGATGGAATCTAATTGTTGTTCAATTAGAGGACCAAAAATTAATTTTTGTATTTTCGAAATCTGGTAGGGTATAAAAAATCTTTCTCCTTGAAATAGTCTTAAAAGACTTGTGATTTTGAAATGAATATAGAAAAAAATATTGATCATTTTTTACAAAATTAACAAATTTTGATTTGATAAAAGTAGGAAAATATTTGAGATGATTAAAGGAAAAATTTTATATTATGATTTAACCAACAATTCCTAAATTGATACTCGTTGTATCGAAAGGATCATGATCAATTTTGAATTTGATTTTAGGAAAATCTTCTCCTATTTCTGGTGTTTCCAAATACGAAGAAAAAAAGTATTCTTTGAATTTTTCTTTTAACAGTTTTTTTATTAGAAGAGTAATTGAATTGTTTATGCGCAGAAATATTTCTTTTAGTATGAATATTGTTGCTTTTTCAAATAATAAAATCTTTTTTAGTTTTACTATTTTGGGAGAACTTTTGCATGAGAAATATTCACATAGATCAAGGAAATTGTTTATTTCCTCAAGATTATATTGGTATTCTTCTATTATAAAGAAATCAATATCTTGTTGTTTTAGCAAGTTTGATGAACATAGATTTTTGAAAACCAATTCATCAAGATGAGCTTGATTTTTAGTTTGGTTAATTAAAAATTTAACTAATTTGGTCATTTCTTTTCTAAATTGAGATTTATTTTCAGTAAGATAAGATTTTCAAATATTACTGAAAAGATTATAAGTCTCTGTATTAAGATCAGAATTATAAAAATCTTTTATTTCTATACCAAGTATTTTTGGAGGTGTCAACAGATTTTTTGTTTGTTTGACGATTTGAGAATATCAAATAGGAGTTCATTGGTTAGGATGACGAGCAAATTGAGATAAAATTTGTTGCGGGCCTTCTACTCCTATTGGACTTTTTATTTTCTTATTGTACTTAATACGTGTAAGGCCTTTGTCTGAAGGGAGGCCCTTTATTTTTCTTTAGCCCATATGTTTTTATTTATCGTTGCAAAAATAGTGAGAGAATATGCTGATTATCTATAATTATCGCATTATAATTAAACAATCACAATTCAAAAATTTAGAATTGTACGAGGCTAATTAAAATTTATATGGAGTTTATATTTATAAACTGTAAATTTTATATATTTTTGTTATAATAATTGAATAATTATAAAATTATAATAAAAATAATTATAATTGAAATACATCTTGAAATCAGAAAATCTCATAATGCACAGGAAAAGATGGAAAGAGTATAATACTCGATTATATAATATAATTTTAATAATTTTAATCTTTCTTTCTCTCTTTCTTATCTTTATTTTCTTCTGGTGATCAAAATAGCTGCAATTTAATATTTATTGAAATTTGTGTTTGATTCTGGAGTTAATATCAGAATATTCAAACCAAGTTTTTTATTAGCAACATAAATGTATGTATCATTTTTGTTAATGAATGCGTAATTATCATTGGAAGGTTAATACATTATTAAATAGGTATCTTTGATAAGCGTATTGTCAGAATTACAGGAATCAAATTCAATAATTTGTTCATTGCTAAAGAATTAAGCATTATTGCTACAATCAAAATATAGTGATTGGAAAAAGAAGGGAGAGAAGAACTAATTTTATTTAGATCATGGTAGAAACGTCTGTAACAAATATATTTAGCTATTCGACATCATTAATTTGGTTCATCAGTTTATTTTAAGTGCAGACAGCACTCCTTTATATAAAGAGTGTAAATACCGTTATATGGGGTTCATCAATCATCGGTTTTCAAGTCTTAATTACCCCTCCTTGGTGGATCGTACAGTAAGACAGGTCTTCCGTTCAGAGGTTGGGTTGGCCTTGCGTTGTTTCTGTTTTGCTGAAAAAGAAAAAAAAGGAAGAAATCAACAAAGGAAATTCAAGTTTCATAGAGGGATGAATGCAAGTGTTGAGATTCAAATTTTCACCATGAAATTTTTTTTTTAAAAGAAAATAGATAAACCATTTGAATTAAATCTTATACCTAATTTCATATAAAAAATTTTCAAACTCATAATCAGTAAATGAGAAATTTGACTCAATTTAGAAACACTTACAGGAGGAAGGACACGCTTTAATGCATCAACTTGAGAATGGGAGACCGTCTTGACCTTTATAATTAAGATGATAACAATATATAAGTTAAGAAACATTAATCCAACGATGCAATATAGGAAAAGGAGTTGAGAGGCGGTCAACAGGGATGTTGAGCAAAAGACCTGTTGGAAGACTGTCCAAACCACACCCTCTGAGCAGGGAGGAGTTGTAAGTGAACCCTTGTATCGATAATAATTTCTGCCAGGAAAGTCAATGCTTTCTGGATTAACAGACCCCAGTGGTCTGTCTTCGGTTGTAAGATTCTTTAAGGAGCCAAACAGCTGTTATGAAACCATGCAAGAACATGAACAAAACCAACTTAATTAAAGCAATAACTAAAAACCAAACCCAAGATATTAACTATATAACATGAAAATTATATCAATCAACATAAGAAAAAGAAGCTTTCGATTCATTTGGTTAAATCTCATCTTATTATTCATCTCAAGATTTGGATTCGAGAATTTTTATATGAAACCTTAAATTCCATCACTAGGTGTCCCTTGGGCACTTTGACTGTAAAATTTAACTGTCACTGTACTTATCATGAAAACGCTTTCATTTCAAGTGAAGGAGATTCTATATCAAAAAAAAAAAAAAAAAAACCAAAATAAGAGGTTGACAGACCCTATCAATGAAGGGATCAGGCGAGCCATATCGGTAAAGAATTGCAACAACCGCAATCTGATTTTGAGCACTCCTATGAACTATGTGAATCTCCAACTCATACCTGTAAACAAAAGTATATATAAACATTTCTTTTAGAGGAAAAGAGAAACAGAAACGGTGCTCTCCTTTCAAGTACAAATGAATTGAATTTTTTGAATGAGAAAGGCAATTAGAAAATAACAAGAAAAATTATACTTAATTCCATTGAGGGTGTGCTCAGCAGGTGAGTGCCAGTGACAGTTATCCACTGTATAAACAGTCCTATTTATAGTAATGCTTCCAGCATTCCCTAACCATACCACCTGAGGAATATCAAAATTTTTTCAACAATTTGTACAAGTAAGGATGGGTTGCCAAAAAAAGAAGACAGGAAAAGTGGAAAACAGACAATGTATATATATATATATATATATATATATATTTTTACCGCAACATCTTCGGTCCTATTCCTCAAAACAGCAGAAGCTGATGCGTAGTTCCTGTGCAAATCTCCCAATTGAGAACGAACCTGAAAATTTTCAATATTTATAGGAGATTGCTGTCGTCCAATGCTGCAATTTTTCCATTCTGGTTTGAGTAAGCCCCAACGCGATGGCCCCCTGCCTGATGCTTCGTCGTAATTAAATTCATGATCTGTCCCAAACCCCCCCCCCCCCCCCAACCCCAAAGTTTAGTAAGAGAAATTTATTTCTGATTTCATGAATTCTAAATATATAAAATTCTAATACATGTTGTTACAATTAGCTGCTATATTCTATAGCTTATCTTGAACATGAAACACAAAATAAAAAGAAAATATATCAGCTTCACAAAAATGTCCGAAGTCCAAAATTTTAAAAATCTTTGAATAATCAAAGGTCAATTTATAGTTATTGTCAACAAAAGTGTAAGAGAAATGAAAATGTGAATTAATACTGCTTTTTCTTTTCTTTTATCCCAATGAACAATAGTATCAGCAACTTTCATATATTAGCTAAAAATGAAATTTATAACTTCATTGTATTTTACTTTAATCTTGTCACTTTTTGTTCGATTACTCAATTTTCTTTTCTTTCAAATTTCTAACAAGCAAAGTAATCAAGTAGGATAATATATAACAGACAAGCAGTGTGATTTCATATAATGGGTTTCTAGCAAGAGAAAAAAAAAAGTATGAGAGAAAAAAGAAAAAAGAAAGACAAGATGTGAAGGAAAATCAAAGCAAGAAAAAAGCATATATATATATATATAAGTTAGTAAAAAATATATAATAGAAATGATGATGTTGCAGTAATGTTATTTTAAAAGATAAATAAATAGATAAAAATAAAAGAAAGAAAGCATAAGAGAGAAATAATATATACCCTCAGATTGAGAGCAAGCCGAGAGAATGAGAGAAGAAAAGAGGAAAAAGGTAAAGGCGAAGGGTGTCTTAAGATTGATATTGCTGCACTTCATGGTTTGGTTTCCTTCCTCTGTCTCAACTCTCAATCCCTTAAATTCCTGACATGGTTTAGCTTCATTGTCGGGTATTTAAAAGAAGATGGAAGTGGCGGGTGCAAGAGTACGTACGACAAGTCTATGTATGGCGTCCTTAATTGCTCGCATCATCTAGACTAGGCTTACACTATTCCAAAATGGACAACAATTTATGTTTTAGAACTTTTTTTTTTTTAATTTACTTTGGAGTATTTGATTTTGATGCATTATATATTAATATTGCGTGTCATCTTCTTGATAGTTTAATTGATGACATTCATGAGTTAAACAAAAGCTGAGGACAATGTTGGTTTTATCATGTATTGGGAGGAGAAATTTTGAGAGGACATAGATCTGCTTGTGAGATGAAGTTGGATTTTGAGGCTTTTCAGCATCTCATCTAGTTTGTGAGTGCCTCTCGGCGGATGCTTGGAGAGTGAAGTTTTTCAAGGCAATGAAAATGATTTAGTTTTTTTTATTTTTCCTTTTGTTAAAAAAAAAAAAAACAGGATTAATTTCACGTTACAACTTTAAAATTTTCAACTTGAAAAATGAAGATATCAAAATTTTTACTTAATTAATTTGCTTTTTGACTTTAAAATTAAAAATTAATATTTTTATTATACAGTCTAAAATCAATTAATTAACCATTCTTTTATATATTTTAAAACCGTTAGAAATAAAAAATGTTATAATGCAAATTAAAGATGATATATTAATATATTGGGTGATCTTCAGCTTCTTCGTCTAATGACTAAAAGCTCTTGAGAGGATATAAAAGTTTAATTTCGAATTAAAATTTTTTTTTATGTTTTCATGGATTATGTCCATTTTATATATAAAAAATGATACATTGGGAATTAAAATATATATTTCATTTTTGTAGATTAGAGAAAATTTGAGAGAAAGGGACGCAAATTTCTAATTTAATCATTTTGAACTGAGATAATTACAACGATTTATCAGGTTTAATTAATTGTCTTTAACATTATTTTGTTAATTATTTAAAATTTTTTTCTTTCCTTTTTATTTATGCTTATGTCCTCTTTTCCTCTAAATTATTTAAATTAGTTATGCCTAGAGGGCCTCTGCAAACATCTTCTTCCATAATAATAATGGTAAGTCGCTTATTATAATTATCATAGTAATTACGGTTATAGGATTCTAAAAACCATTATGGTTACAGAGATTCATTTATATTACTCTAAATCAATTATTAAAAACCATTAATCTTTATTAAATCAAGCGAATAAAGAGATAGTTGATTTTTTTTATTTGACAATTACCCATTTTTATAGGAGTAATATAACTTTTTCCTTCCCATAGTTATTTCATGCAGCCTTTTAACCATGTCAACGGTTGATCCAGATGCAAAATTTTATGACAAAGATATAAAGTCAATAGTTGAGTTGGTCTAACTCGAATTAAAGTAAAAATTTGGCTGTGAATTGAAGTCGAATTAAATTATCAATTTGGCCATGAAAACTTAATTACTTGTCAAAACTTTATGTCAACTAGGATTAATTAATTGAATAATTTCAATTGAAAAATACGACCACCATTTGTGTTTTTCTAGTTTCCATTATTTTTTTTTTTAAATCCATTTTCATTTTTAGCATTTTTAGAATATTGTTAGCCTTCTATTTCCCCTTCCTATTTTTCTATATTAACCCTATTTTCCATAAAAATGTGATTTTTGGTCTATCAATTGCACATATATACAGTGGATGGTAGAAATCTTTGGTGAATTAATTTTGGAGAAATGTAATATAATTTATCTAATTATATTTGATTTTATATTTAATGCACTATGAGTGTATTGAATTTATATATTGTTAGTGAACCACATCTTGACACTCATTAATAAATTAATTAAAATATTTTGTAATCCTTAACAATAAATACTCCAAAATTTTAATGAAGAAAACAGCTTAAGATTTAATTACTTTTTTTCACAATTAAATACTTAAAATTTATGAGTATTTATTGTTAAGGACTTAAAAATATTTTAATTAATTTATTAATATGTGTCAAGATGTAATTTAATCAATACATTAATAATATATCAAATATAATCCCATTATATTTTGAACGAATAATTTAAAATAATCTACTAACAAATACGTGCAGAACGTAAAAATAAAACTTGATATCTAATTGTTGGCTTATTAGCAAAAATAAAAATGTAGTAACTCTTGATTTTAATTATATAGTTGGCTTTAATTTTAGAAAAATATAATTTCTCTCTTTTCTTGTTTTTAGCTAAATGAATTTTTGCTAATTACCTAGCGGCTGGGCACTCTGCTCTTAAAACCTCCCGTATATTTCATTTGTTTGGGCACCAAATTAAAAAAAAAAAAAAAATCATTGGGAAAACAAGGACAAAATCATCAACAAACTCTGTGAGAAGGAAAGGAAGGATACATAAAGAAAAAATTAAAAAATAAAATAGAAATTGAAAACAAAGGATAATAGGAGGGTAAATAAACTTTTAGATTGCCACCAAAAATTCAAGGATTGAATAATCAACTATTATATAATAATTAAGTTATTATTATTTAATAATCAATTAATAAATTAAAATATAAATAAATAATTAAATTTTCATATAATGAGATTTGAATATAAAATTTTAAGATTTTAAAGCCTTCTCATTACCACTAAGTTAAGACTTCATGGATAATTTTTTAAGAACTTAAATATAATAGGTGATACCAAATCGGTTTATGAAGAAGATGAATTGATTTTTATTTTTTTTATTTTTTGATTTTTTGATTGATAGTTACATTAATCATATAGGTGGCAATTTGTGCACTTTTGAAAATTTTTGATAGGTCTATAGGTTTGAGTTATTTCGGGTCTAGTTGACATTCATTGAGGGTTTAAATCATTCAAATCATGTAAATTTAATTGGATAGTTTTGGTTAGAATTTTTAAGAGTTTAAATTATATCAAGTTTGAATTATTTTAAATACTTATTGTTTCAAGTTCATTGCATTCGACTTTGATCAATCCCTTTTTTGTCATTAAAGGTTTTAATTTTATGCATTTCAAATTAGATCAATCTCATGTTCAAATTAATGCAGGTTTGAGTTAGGATCACTTTAAGTTTGGACTTTTTCATTTTGAATCCCCTTTGATTTTAGATTGTTTTAAGTTTGGTTTTTTAAATTGGGTCTTTAACTTTTCTTCTTTTTATTTTTCAATCAATCCAAATAAAATTGAATTTGATCTCAGATTCGATCCGGATGAATGTTTGAATTCAATCAGATTTTACCACTTCTGGTTAATCAAATTGTTTCATAAATTCATCATCATTATGCATGTTATATTTTGACTTTAAATTTATATATGATATGAAGAAAAAATTTTTTTTAAGAAATTTGAAGAGTCAACGTTAGTGTTGGAGAGACAAGTTTACAGTTTTAATTCCTCTCTTATATTGACCTTATTCAACTATACCAAAAATAATAAATATGGTATTCAATTTTAGTCAATAAATCTTGTTAGTCATGGTTTTCTACTTTAACAATAAAAATCTATCTAAATGTTAAATCAATTTAATTAGAGTACAAGATAAATAGATTAATATTAATAAAAAATTGTAATAATAATTTTTAAAATAATAAATTATTTCATAAAAATCATTCTCAACTAATTATATAAGATATCCATCAAAATATTATATGAAATTCGTATTTATAAATAATGAACAAGAATCCTTATATATATATATATTATTTTGATTGAATTATTATAAAAGATATTAAATTATAATAAAAATAAATGTAGGTGATTTATTTCTCTTCCCACCACACCTGTTAGAAGATTAACTAACCAAATTAGGTCATTAAAATTTGTAGTTAATGTCAGGCATATATTCGTCAACCTGCAAGTTAATAGTAGCATTAACTTTGCCACATTAATGGTAAATATGAATGTTAATTGTCAAATTTCAATGATATGTCATAATTACCTGATTAGTTTGACTATAGCTAGAGAGGTCAATTTTATCCATATTTCATGGGAAACCTAACTCTTTCGGAACGAGAGAGGATATCATATTTTGTGTATGAGATTAAGGATGTGGATGATTTTAAATTTTTATTAGATATAAGATGGGACGATAATATAGTATCTAATCCGTACTTATATGCTACATATATATATTTATTTATATTTAGTAAATATATTTTTTATTATATAATATAAATTATTTTAAATTAATTAAAATTTTTGAAAAAAATATTAATATATATTTATAAAAAATATCAAAATATAAATATATAAAAGATAAAATAAAAAATAAAAATTAAAAAAAATAAAATTTTAATTTTTTATTAAAAATTATGAGTATAAAAATTACCTATACTTATTAATTATCGCGAAATGGAGATTAGATTTGAAATACTCATTAAATATGAGTACAAAAAATAAATAAAATATAAAAATTTAAAGATGAAAATAGAGAATACTCTATCATCTCTATATTTTATCCATTGATATCTCGATCTATATTTGACATTGTGGACTTTAAAGATGTATCCAATAACATTTTCTACAAATCAATTTTATGGATATATTGGTTGAGTTTTTTCATAAAATATATATGTGACATTTTTTTTTTTTTACCTCAATGGTGATCAACAAATTTTTATAATCACAAGTTATGCGGGCAACATTTCATGTATAAATCGTTTTATTACAAATTTATAATTATCTAATTAAAATAAAAAAAATTATGTAAACGCTTTGATTATTATTATTATTATTATTATTATTACTCTTTTAAAAAAAAATTATTATTAGTCACTCCATTACTTGGTTCAATGTTTTGCATTTGAAACTGTATTAAGATTCCATTTATTAGTATATAAAAAAAATGATTTTCCACATATTGGCCACGCTATTACCTAGTCCTAATTGCAAGGATAATTGGAAGGAAATTTCTCCTATAAATCATTTTGTTGAATTTTGAGTCTGACAGATTATTACCTTTCAGTTACGGCAGTATACTTACGGCCTAATATTTGGTGGGTAATTTAATACGTTTACTTTTATCAATTGCCCCGTCTTTTGCATGTGTTTCTTTTTATTTGAAAGCAGATGGGCAATGTAAACCCCACCTCAGAAAACTTGCTTGAAAAAGCTTGATCTGCATGTCAACTCTATTTAATAAATAAAGTAAAAGTATCTTAAAATGGCCTAAACTTGAATAGATTCGATGATTTGTATCATCGTATCATATAAAATATTATATTTATATAATATTTTATATAAAAATTATGTGTTATAATTTATATTAATATAAAATTATTGTAGACACCTAATTGGATCTAGGCTCAGATCAATTGGGTCTGGCCCAAATGGGTATAGCTAAATTCAATTTTTTACCTTGTATTTTTTTCCTCTTTTTTTTTTTTGTATTTTATGTATTTTATTATTTATTATTATTATTATTATGTATATCTTTATTTTTTTTCTATTAATATTTATATGTAATTTATTTATATAGTTATATATTTATTATTATATTATAATTTATTTTTTTTCTGGTAATATTTTTGGATTTATTTTATTTTTTAATTATCTGTTAATTTTATTTTATTCATTTATCTGATTTTTTTTATTTATCCGATTATTATTATTATTATTTTTTTCCTTTTTTTAAGGGCTGGGATTGAAAGTTGAAGAATCCCACTGTGAATGGGAATTCAATTAGAGGAGTCCAGTTGGATTCAAAGATTGAATTCCCGTCCAAGGAGGAATTGGGATTGATCAGGAACTCCTGATCAATTCCTATAAAAGGGACCTATGGAACAGAATGAAGAACACACAGAAAACAGTAAACAAAAGCTACTGATTGTGAGAATAGGGGCGTATAGAGAGCTCAGAAAAGGTTTATGAGTGTTCTGGGAGTGAGAAAAAAAATTTTGAAGCTTTTTGACGATTTTTTTTTTGGGAATTTTTGAAAATTCCAGATTCCGGTGAAGTTTCTGGCAAAGTTTGAATTTTTCGATGAAAATTCCGGCCAACCTTAAAGTTTTTGACGACCTGCCCAGTTTTCGGCAAAGAATCCCAGAATCGGTGACCTTCCGGTGAACTTCCGATAAAAAAACCTAGATTTTGGTGACAAAACCCAGAATCCAGTGAATCTTCAACTGAAGTTCTTCGACCTTTTAGAGAGAAGGGAGTGGAAAAAAGAAGAAGAGAGAGAGGGGAGGAGCGTTCTGTCGAAAAACAGAGAGAAGTACCTTTTATACCCTCTCAAAATGATGTCGTTTTGGCCTTAAGTGACCCAGAAGATCCGCGCGTTTTGCCGTGACCCGACCCGACTCGACCCGAGCGTCGATCCGCTTCTTGACCCGCGCGTGCCAGTTCCCCTCCGAGCCGAGCCGAGCTTCCCAAGCCGCCCCCCGAGCCGTCTCTCTTCCTTGAGTCGAGCCGCGATCCGAGCCGCTCCAGGTTTTTTTTTTTTTAAATTTTTTTTGTTTATTTGTTTTTTTTATTTATTAGATTAGGTTTATTTAATATTCTTTTTATCTTAATTTTATTTTTATTTTTGTTTTACTTTTCTTTATTTTTCTATTTTTATTATTCTATTTTCTTTAAATAAAAATCAAAATTTCCAAAAAAAAAATATTTTTGGGGAAAAGTTGAAAGTATCAATTTTCCTTAAAAATAAATTTCAAAAAAAATATTTTTTGAGAAAAGTTGAAAGTATCAATTTTTCCTACAAAAAAAAATCATTCTTTCCTTCCTTTCTATTTTGATTTTTATTTTGGTTTTTCTTTAACTGATCCGACGACGGAGCTTTTGCAAGTGAAACAGTAGTTTTTTCTTGCATACTCTTGAGGTGAGGAAATTTTCATAATTTTCTGCTAAAAGTATTAGAGTCAATTGAAAAAAATTTCCAATAATTAATTACTTGGTAAAATTTTAAGGCTCATTGGATAACATAAATTTCAGTTGGTACCATCTTTTGATGGGCGTTGTGAGGGTGCTATAACCTTCCTCACACGTAACCGAACTCTCGAACCCTGTTTTGGTTAGTAGACCTGAACCTATTCTTTTAGAGACCCTTAATTTTAGGTGTTCCCTGACGGGACAGATTCCTTAGGTGACCAATCACACTTAGACAAAAAAGGATTAGTGGCGACTCCCTGAAAGTCAATGTCTAGTGATAGATCCCCGGATCTAGACGTTATGACAGCTTGGCGACTCCACTGGAGACTCTGAGAGTCAGGCCAGCAAATAATTTATGTTATCCAAAAGCCTAATAAAATTGAACCTGTTTGTATATATGTGTTATTGTTCATTCATGTTTATTTACTTTGTTAATTATGTCATTCATATGCATGTGCATAACATGAGCTCTACACCCGAGCTCCGTCCCTCTAGGAGGGAGTAAAGTACCTATTGCTTTCGTGAGGTCTCATGCCTCCGCAGTGGCTAGCAAAATACTCTCACTCAAATTGAACCTTTTTCGCTTGTAGCCTGTAATGGGTGAGGATTAAGGTACCTTACTAGTCTGTGATGGACAAAGATGTAAGGAACAATTTGAGGACCTTTAGATTTTGACCTTAAAACCACATATAATGAACCTTAAGAGTGCCTAACCCATAGATAGAGCCATCACTCTTCCCTGATAGAATTAACCAAAAGCATATGATTCATCCCTTTTACTTCGTGTGATGTTTAAATTTACTTAGTCATTTATTCTTTTTCTGGGTATACTAACCTTTTTTTTCTTTTGTATTGGTTCATACGCATATCATAAAGTTGCATAAAGAACATTTGCCTGAAAAATGGTCTTCAATAAATTTTTTTCATGGACACCAATGAACGCTTAGTCTGTTCTTCATCAGTATTAGCACCTAGTGGGACACCCAATGAAGTAAGGGCCCAGTCAGAAAAGACTCAACTGAAGATGAGAGATTGCTTGCCAATTGGGTATGAGTCTACTCTGTCTCAAGAAACATCTCGAAGATTTACATCCGTAATCGTTTTCCAATCAAAGAATTCTGTGAAAGTGGATGGTCAAAGTGAAAGCCTAAACAAGAATGGATAACTTTCTTACAAAAATTAGAAAGTGCCAGGGTGAGATGGTTGGCCCCATGGATGAATCGTGAGCCTATGTTATACCAATGTGGGGATAGTACAATGGTTTCGCTTCTGGGTTTATGGGGAGTGAAGAATTATGCACCACTCCTAGTGAGAAGGCAATTGGGGGGAGAACAGTTCATTCCTATGACTTATGAGCTTTATCAGTTAGATTTCTCTTACAGTGAGCTTAAAGCATTTCAGAGGATGAATGAAATGATCAAAGCATGGAAAAATCCCCAAAGAGTGAGTCCAAGACCATTCATTGAAAAAGTCACCCCAAGTTACTTAGTTTGGAGAACAAAGAGAAGACAAGAAATGGTATTCACTTATGAAATCTCTCAACCACCAACAGAAGAAAAACTTGAAGAGACACCATCAGAGTTAGAATTGGCAACAAAAGAATTTGAGTTTGAGAAGATCAAGTTAAAGAAAAAGATTCAAGAACTTCAAGAAGAAAAAGCCCAGTGGAAAGGTAGAGCCGAAAGTTATGAAGTTAAAGTTCACAAGATTGCTAGAGAATGAGATACAGCTACTGAAGATCTAGCAAAGTTACACTAGGAGTATAAGAGGCTATGTGTGAGAGAAAGAGCCAAAGAGATAACCATTGCCGAGCTGACTGAGGAAAATACAAGACTGAAACAAGAGTATGTCGAGTTGGAAGAAGAAAGTACTGAAGCACAGGCAGAAATTAACATGCTAAATAATTATTTGAATGGGCTAAGTCAAAGGTTGGAAGAACAAGGAGACCACATCGCTGCATTGGTTAGAGAACATAGAGAATTATCATACCAAGTCTGGTGTGGTAAAAGAGAGAACCTAGGAAGGCAGAAATACATTGAGCACTTAACAACCCAAATTCATAAAGGGGTACGTAAGGCAAGAGAGATGGTGAAAGAGGCAGAGGCATTAAGACAAGTGGTGGCCCTAGTAGGAGAACATGGACAACGTCTCTTGAACTTCATAGAAGAAGCCAAGGCCCAGTATGAACAGATCAAGCAATTTTATGGTTATAATTATAAGATGATAAACTCAATGTAGATCAAAGTTTTTTGGAATAAATGAAATTTTTTAGTTGAATACCATTTTAAGGCAAATGTTCTTTGCATACATGTATTTTTCATTCATTGCATTCTCATTCATTACACTTAACATGTGATGATCATGCAAATTTACTAATTCTGAGATATGGTACTTAAGGTTCCAAGATAGCTCCATCTAGCGAAAACCCTACCCATCAATTCAACACAAGATCCAGAGCAAGGCAAATGAAGCAAGAAAATTCCCTTAGATTTGAAAAGATAGAGAAAGCACAAGAGAAGATTGAAAGTGAGCTAAGCAAGATTCTGGAAGCCCTTAATAACATGAATAAAGGAAAAAGAGTTAAAGGAAGTACAAGCCAGCAAGAAGTGACTAACCTTTTGTACCCTCCAGGTTTTGGCCCACCTCAGGCCCAGTCTGCCCAAAAAGTCCCATCACAACACTTCGCATATCCAACATATCCTGAAATGCCATTAACTTTCAACCCAGGGTAGTATAATAGCTATATAAATCCTGTCTTCACTGAAAAGGTAGCAGAACAAATTCCTGATCTAGATAATTTAAAAGAGAAGAAAAAGGAAAATATGAGGGTGAAAGCTGAGGAAAGTTCCAAGATTAGCATGCTAGAGCAAAGGCTAAGGGCTGTGGAAGGATTTAGCTTTAATGGGTCAGTTGATGCTGCTGGGCTCTGCCTAGTTCTTGATATGGTTATCCCCCATAAGTTCAAGGTACCAAAATTTGAAAAATATGATGGTACAAAATGCCCCAAAACCCATATCACCATGTATTGCAGGAAGATGACAGCTCATGCACATGATGAAAAGCTATTGTTGCATGTTTTCCAAGACAGTCTTACTGGTTCTGCGGTCAGATGGTATGTTCAGCTGGACAAGACTCACATTCGCTTTTGGAGCGATATGGCGCATGATTTTATCAGTCAATATCGACATATCATCGATTTGGCCCCTGATCATTTATCTTTGCAGAATCTGGAGAAAAAGTCAAACAAATCTTTTAAAGAGTATACCCAGAGGTGAAGGGATGTTGCTTCTCAGGTACAACCTCCCCTAACCGAAAAAAAAACTACAGTCTATTTGTCAGCACTTTAAAACCTCCCTATTATGAAAAGATGATAAGAAATGCAACAAAAAATTTTGTTGATATGGTAATTTTAGGAGAAATCATTGAGAGCGCCATTAAGAATGGTAAGCTAGAAGGGAATGAAGCATCTAGCAAAAGAATCCTGAAGAAAAAAGAAACTGAAGCTCAGGCTGTGAGCTTTGATAGACAGCAGCTTAGAGGTTATTCACCCTACCCCCCACCAGAATATCTGCCATATCACCCCACTGTAAATAACACTTCTTTTCACCCATACCAACCATTTACACAACCACCATACCTCCAAACCTATCAAATCTCTCATAGACCCCAAAACACCATATACAGTCCTAACATTCAACCTACTCTAAGACCATAAAATCGCCCAACTAACCCTGCTGGTGGCTCGCGGGAACAACGAATCACTCGTGAGAAACCTATTTTTGACCCTATTCCCATGACTTATACGAAATTATACAAGGAGCTCTACAACAATCATTTGATTGCTCCAAGTAAATTGGAACCCCTCAAGCCACCTTACCCCAAGTGGTATGATCCCACCGCCTACTGTGACTATCATTATGGGATTGCTGGTCACTCTATCGAAAATTACACTACCCTAAAACATAAAGTGCAACGGTTGATCAAGGATGGAATGATTTACTTTGACACTGGAGGGATAACTGCGCCAAATGTTAGTGGTAATCCTTTGCCAAATCATAATGTGAATGCTATAGGTAAAGAACAGGAGTGCCAGGTGAAGACGAAAGTGGCAGATATTAAGACACCTCTCGACCAACTGTTTGATACTTTACGAAGAGCAGACATGATACAACGGGTAAGTTCACACAGCTATCAAGGAATATATATAATTGGCACCAGTTGTAAGTATCATAGTGGGACAATAGGCCATTCCATTGAAACCTATGAGCAGTTTCACCAAGAGGCACAAAAACTCTTGGATTCACATCAGATAGAGGTCTATGAAGAAAAAGAAGACTTGAAGAATGTTGAGGTGCACATGACTGATAGGCCTGAAAAGCTGTTTCCCAAACCAGTGACAATTCAGTGTGGGAACAAACCAAAGTCAGTCATAGACAAACTCTTCCCCAGGCCAGTAACTTTTAAAGTCCAAACTTCTTTCCCATATAAAGATGATAAAACGGTACCCTAGAGATATGGTTGTGACACTGTAGTTCAGGGATAGAAAAAAGAGGTCTCCAAGGCCAATGCTTCCAATATTACTGGTGTAGGAGGCATTACTCGAAGTGGGAGATGTTACACCCCAGAAATGCTAGAGAAGGCTAGAAGGGAAAAGGTTAAAGAAGGAGAAAGATGAAATAATCCAAAGACAGAGCCTGAAGAGGATCAGCCAAAATTGATATCAGAAAGGAAGGTTTATGAATTTTTGAAGCTGGTAAAACATAGTGAGTATTCTGTTGTGGAACAATTGAATAAAATGCCAGCTCGAATCTCATTATTATCACTATTGCTAAACTCAGAGCCACACCAAAATACCTTGCTGAAAGTGTTGAATCAGGCATACGTGGCACATAATGTGTCTGTCGAATATGTGAACCACTTGGCTGGAAATCTAGTTATGTCAAATCACATTTCATTCAGTGATGATGAGATTCCTTTGAAGGGAAAAAGAAACGCCAAGGCTCTGCATATCACAGTCAAGTGCAAGAGCCATATCATAGCCAAAGTCCTTATCGATAATGGTTCTGCTATCAATGTCATGCCTATGTCAACTTTGGCAAGGTTACCCATTGATTACTCTCATATGAAGGACGGTTAGATGATTGTGAGAGCCTTTAATGAAACTAGAAAAGAAGTCTTGGGCGATATTGAGATGCCCTTACAAATTGGGCCATGCACCTTCAATATAAAATTTCAAGTGATGGATATCTCTCCATCCTACAGCTGTCTGTTAAAAAGACCATGGATTCACATAGCAGGAGCTGTGCCCTCTACTTTACATCAGAAGATCAAGTTCAATGCGGAAGGTCAATTAGTAGTGGTAGTTAGGGAAAAAGATATGCTAGTGAGTCAACCGTTGAACACTCCATATGTAGAGGCTACCGAAGAAGCATTGGAATGCTCCTATCGATCTTTTAAGTTGGTCAATTCTGTAGGAGAAGGATCCCAAAGTCAGCCTTTTTCAAAGATAGTGGTGAGCCAAGTCATCAACAAAGGCTGGTGTCCAGGACTTGGGCTAGGTAAAAATTTACAAGGAATTAAAGAACTTCCAACAATAGTAGACAATAATGACAGGGCAGGCCTAGGCTATGAGATGGCAGAGTGGGAAGTCAAAAGAAGGCCATCAAGAAAGACAACAAGACTGATGTTTATCCCACATTTGTATGAAACCTTCAGACCTGGAGGATTCATGAACCCAGATGTAAGGAAAAGTGTGGAAGACGATTTTGTCCAGTTAGCCATTAATGCTGTTGAAGACGAAGTGAGGGTTAATCAAGAGGAGTGGGTTCGCCTTTGTCCACTAGATTATGAGCTGAACAATTGGAGTGCCATCAAAATGCCTTTGACTTTTGATTTTGACACAATGTAATTGTAACATCTCAATAGCTTTTGCCCAAGGCTATGGGGTGATTTTTTTTGTTTGGGCCATTCATCATTCATTATTTTTAAGAAAAAATAGAGAGGATGCATTTTCATTCATTTCTTCTTGTGTCTTCATTATTTTCATCTCTCCAAGCACATCTTGCCAACATATCCCATTTCATTCAATTACAGGTCTTTAAATGAACATGAGGATAATCATGATAACAATCAAGAGGTTAGCTTTGAGAATTCAATTAACACTGATGAGCTTGACAATGAAGAAAATTTTGAAGAATATGTTATGCCTCCGGACCTAATGAGGATGATTGAACAAGAGAATAAGCCAATTGAGCCTCATCAGGAGGTAGTGCACTTAGTGAATTTGGGAAATGAAGAAAATAAGAAAGATGTCAGAATGGGCGCTTCATTTTCATCTGAAGATAGGCAACGATTGGTAGAACTACTTCGAGAATTTATAGATATATTTACTTGGTCTTATCAGGATATGCCAGGGCTGAGCACAGAGATAGTGGAGCACAGATTGCCCCTAAAGCCAGAATGTAAGCCAGTTTAACAAAAATTGAGACGGATGAAGCCCGAAATGCTACTAAAGATTAAAGAGGAGGTGAAGAAACAATTTGATGCAGGCTTTCTACAAGTGGTTAAGTATCCAGAATGGGTAGCCAATATAGTCCCAGTTCCTAAGAAAGATGGATGAGTACGAATGTGTGTGGACTATCAAGACTTGAAGAAGGCTAGCCCAAAGGATAACTTTTTTTTGCCTCATATCGACACATTGGTAGATAACACGGCTAAGCATTCGATTTTCTCTTTTATGGATGGTTTTTCAGGGTATAATCAGATAAAGATGGCTGCAGATGATATGGAAAAGACTACTTTTGTGACCATGTGGAGAACCTTCTGTTATAAAGTCATACTTTTTTTGGTTGAAAAATGCTGGGGCAATATATCAAAGAGCCATGGTAACACTCTTCCATGACATGATGCACAAAGGGATTGAGGTGTATGTAGATGATATGATTGTAAAGTCTTATGAGAATGAAGATCATGTCACCAGCCTTAAAAAGTTATTTGAGAGGTTGAGAAAATTTCAGCTCAAATTAAATCCAGCCAAGTGTACCTTTGGGGTAAAGTCAGGCAAGTTGCTAGGCTTTGTGGTCAGTGAAAAAGGAATTGAAGTTGATCCCGACAAGATACGGGCCATCCAGAATTTGTCACCTCCTAACACATCAAAAGAAGTTCGAGGTTTTCTGGAGAGATTGAACTATATTTCTCGGTTCATCTCTCAACTGACCTACAAATGTGATCCCATCTTTAAGCTTCTCCGTAAAGATAATCCTGGGAAATGAAATGAAGAATGTCAAGAGGCGTTTGATAAAATTAAGCAATATTTATCGAACCCTCCAGTATTGGTGCCACCTATTCCAAGAAAATCTTTAATCCTATACTTAACTGTATGTGAAAATTCAATGGGATGTGTGCTGGGGCAGCAAGACGAGGCTAGTCGAAAGGAGAGAGCTATTTACTATCTGAGTAAAAAGTTCACAGAATATGAATTCAAGTATTCTTCACTGGAGAAAATGTGTTGCGCATTAGTGTGGACTGCCAAAAGACTTAGACAGTATATGCTTTATCATACTACGTGGCTCATAGCGAAACTGGATCCCATTAAGTATATCTTCGAGAAGCTTTCTTTGTCCGGAAGAATCGCTAGATGGCAAGTAATGCTCTCGAAATACGATATTATATACGTGAGCCAGAAAACAATAAAATGGGGCGCTATAGCAGAATTTCTTACAGATTGCGCTACTGAAGAGTATGAACCGATGAAGCTAGAATTTTCTGATGAAAACTTAATGACTATTTCCTAAATAGAGGAAGGAGAGTATATAGAAAAATGTTGGAGAATGTACTTCGATGGAGCTGCTAATGCCTTGGGGCATGGAATTGGGGCAATTTTGATTTCTCCAGAAGAACAATACTACCCTGTAACAGCGAGGTTAAATTTCAATTGCACAAATAACATCGCTGAGTATGAGGTATGTGTCATGGGCCTACAAGCTGCTATGGATAGAAGAGTGAAAGTACTGAAAGTGTTTGGAGACTCAGCTCTAGTCATATATCAGTTGAAAGAGAATGGGAGACGAGAGACTCAAAACTCATTCCATACCATAAGTATATTCTAGAGCTGACAAAGTAATTTGAAGATGTCCAGTTTGATCACCTACCTTGAGAAGAGAATGTGATTGCTGATGCATTGGCTACTCTGGTTGTAATGATTCAAATTAATGATAATACCGACATTCAGCCAATCAAGTTAGATGTTAAGGATATACCAGCATATTATTCTAATATAGAGGGGGAAGAAGATGAAAAACCCTGGTATTATGACATCTTACAGTATGTCAAGGATCAGCAATATCCAGTTCAAGGAATAAAAAATGATAAAAGGGTCATCCGAAGATTGGCTATGAGCTTTTTTCTGGATGGGGATATCCTATACAAAAGAAGTAAGGATCAAGTATTATTGAGGTGTGTAAATGATACTGAAGCGAAGAAAATCATTAAAGAAGTGCATGATGGAATATGTGGGGTACATACTAGTGGACATATGATGGTAAGGCAGATCATGAGAGCGGGATATTACTGGTTGACTATGGAGAATGATTGCATTGATTATGCTCGTAAATGCCATAAATGCCAGATATATGCTGATAAGATTTATGCTCCGTCGTTTGCTTTACATGTTATGGCACCACCATGGCCATTCTCAATGTGAGGCATGGATGTCATTGGTCCGATCTCCCCAAAGGCTTTTAACAGGCACAGATTCATTTTTGTGATGATAGATTACTTTACAAAATGGGTAGAGGCAGCATCGTATGCAAATGTGACACGCTCCATGGTTTGCAAGTTCATAAAGAAAGAGATCATCTGTAGATATGGACTTTCGGAGAGAATCATTTCAGATAATGTCAAGAATCTAAATAGTAAGATGATGCAAGAAATATGTGCTCAATACAAGATCAAGCATCATAACTTGGCACCATACCGTCCGAAAATGAATGGGACAGTTGAGGCGGCCAATAAGAACATAAAGAGGATTTTGGAGAAAATGACCGAGACTTACAAAGATTGGCATGAGAAGTTGCCATTTACATTGCATGCATATTGAACTTCAGTTCGTACCTCTACTGGGGTAACCCCGTTTTTTTTGGTTTATGGGATGGAAGTTGTACTATCAGTGAAAGTAGAGATCCCCTCTTTGAGAGTCTTAAAAGAAGTCGAGTTGAAAGAAGCTGAATGGATTCGAGAACGTTATGAGCAGTTAAATTTCATAGAAAAGAAGAGATTGACTGCACTGTGCCATGGTCAGCTATATCAAAGGAGAATGATGAGGGCTCATGATAAGAAGATTCGACCCCGTTGTTTTCGGGAAGAGAGTTGGTCTTGAAAAGAATTCTTCCAATCCAGCACGATAGTAGAGGAAAATGGACTCCGAATTGGAAAGGGCCGTATGTGGTGAAACGAGCTTTTTCAGGTGGAGCACTGATACTAACTGAGATGGATGGAAATGATTTACCCCATCCTATAAATTCTGATGTTGTGAAAAAGTACTATGCCTGAAAAATGAAAAAATGAAGAAAAGAAAAAATAAAAAAAATGAAAAAATTAAAAAAATAAAAAAATAAAAAATAAAAAAAATGAAAAAAAAGTGAAAAAGAAGGACTCAAGGCGAAAACCCTAAAAGGGCGGTTTGAGTCATAGGGGGTTTGTCTAAGTTGAAAACCTGAAAAGGCGGCTTAGATAAGGAGAATACAACATCGAATTTGAAAGTCAGCTGATATGGAGGCTAGCAAATTCGGAAGAGTTCCAAGTTATTAAATACATCAGAGGGTTGGGTCTTCAGAAAAGACTTTGAGATGTGTTATCATGATTATCTGATTATTCATTTTGGGCTTTGTCCCCATACCTATCCTTGTAATTCTTTCTTGGCCGAAGTTTACCAATATTTTGCTAATAAAAAACACTTTATCTCATTCTTTGTGCCTTTTCTTGATAACTGTTTCCCAACCATTCATATTTTTTTCTTCTCAATACCTCACCATGAAAGAAATGTGCAAATGCATTCTCACTTTTTGAGTTTAAAATAATGATTGATGAATGAATAACAACATAAAAAGAGTTTTACATTACATTGAATAAATCAAGAGTGATAAAGGCAGAATCGAGATGTTCAGTTCCTGATTAGGACATTGAATCTGGGAAGAGATTTTTTTTTACAGAAAGATTATGAGTGGAAGAAACAATTAAAAGCTACACTGGTTCGATATTAGAAGAGCAGTGCAATTGGATCCTTGAAGAATCAAAGGGCTTGACACCCAAGAAAGGAAAAAGAGCTTGAGAAACTTGAGTACCATACATTGAATAGGAATTATTTGGCTAACATTTGCATAGCATGCATTGAAATTCATATGCATTTGCATAGCATACACTACTTTCAGAAAAGTATAGTGTATAAATTCAAGAAGCAAGGGTGTTCCAACATCTCACATGGAGAAGACAGATATGAAGATATTTTGCAAAATTGAAAAAGAAAGAGCATGTCAGGTAAGTCCCTAATCCTTGAAATAGGACGTCTTCTGGTATCAGGGTTGATTTATAAGACCTTTGGGCATAATCTCCCCAAATTCCTTCAAACACAACTTTCAAACTCCTTTGCACATGATTGTGAATGAGCAATTTATTTTTCAAAGTTTCGTTGCCTCTGTTTAGAGGAGCAATTTACTTTTCCAAAGTCGTGGTGCTTCTGTTTAGAGGAGCAATTTACTTTTCCAAAGTCGTGGTGTCTCTGTTTAGATGAACAATTTACTTTTCAAAAGTCGTTGTGCCTCTGTTTAGAGGAGTAATTTATTTTCCAAAGTCGTTGAGCCTCTGTTTAGAGGAACTTTGGTCAAAAACAAAAAAAAAAAGAAAAAAAAAACAACAACAAAAAAATGACAATGTTGAGTTGAGTCTTGATTGGGTGTCTACGTCTTTGCGCAATTTCTGTTTCACAGAAAATATGCAAAGAGAGGCAGCTGTAGACACCCAATTGGGTCCAATTCCAGATCAATTGGGCCTGGCCCAAATGGGTATAGCCCAATTCAATTTTTTACCTTGTATTTTTTTTCTCTTTTTTTTTCCTTCTTTTGTATTTTATTATTTTATTATTATTATTATTATTATTATTATTATTATGTATATCTTTATTTTTTTTTGTTAATATTTATAAATTTGTTTATATAGTTATATATTTATTATTATATTATAATTTTTTTTTGGTAATATTTTTGGATTTATTTTATTTTATTTTTTAATTATCTGTTAATTTTATTTTATTCATTTATCTGATTTTTTTTATTTATCCGATTATTATTATTATTATTATTTTTCTTTTTTTGAGGGTTGGGATTGAAAGTTGAAGAATCCCATTGTGAATGGGAATTCAATCAAAGGAGTCCAATTGGATTCAAATATTGAATTCCTGTCCAAGGAGGAATTGATATTGATCAGGAACTCCTGATGAATCCCTATAAAAGGGACCTCTGGAACAGAATGAAGAACACACAGAAAACAGTAAGCAAAAGCTACTGATTGAGAGAATAGGGACGTATAGAGAGCTCAGAAAAGGTTTAGGAGTGTTCTGGGAGTGAGAAAAAATTTTTTGAAGCTTTTTGACGATTTTTTTTTCTGGGAATTTCTGGAAATTCTAGATTCCGATGAAGTTTTCGGCAAAGTTTAAATTTTTTGACAAAAATTCTGGACAACCTTGAAGTTTTCGACGACCTGCCCAGTTTCTGGCAAAGAATCCCAGAAACCGGTGACCTTCTGGTGAACTTCCGGTGAACTTCCGACGAAAAAACCCAGATTCCGATGACAAAACCCAAAATCTGGTGAATCTTCAACCGAAGTTTTTCGACCTTTTAGAGAGAAGGGAGAGGAAAAAAGAAGAAGAGAGAGAGGGGAGGAGCGTTCTGCCGAAAAACAGAGGGAAGTGTCTTTTATACCATCTCAAAACGACGTCGTTTTGGCCTTAAGTGACCCAGAGGATCCGCGCGTTTTGCTGTGACCCGACCCGACCCGAGCGTCGACCTGCTTCCTGACCCGCGCGTGCCAGTCTCCCTCCGAGCCGAGCCCCAGCCGAGCTTCCCAGCCGAGTGGCCCTCCGAGCCGTCTCTCTTCCTTGAGCCGAGCCGAGCCCCCGATCCGAGCCGCTCCAGGTTTTTTTTTTTTGAATTTTATTTATTTATTTATTTGTTTTTTTATTTATTAGATTAGGTTTATTTAATATTCTTTTTATCTTAATTTTATTTTTATTTTTGTTTTACTTTTCTTTATTTTTCTATTTTTATTATTCTATTTTTTTTAAATAAAAATCAAAATTTCCAAAAAAAAAAATATTTTTAGGGAAAAGTTGAAAGTATCAATTTTCCTTAAAAATAAATTTTCAAAAAAATATTTTTGGGGAAAAGTTGAAAGTATCAATTTCCTTAAAAATAAATTTCAAAAAAATGTTTTTTGGGAAAAGTTGAAAGTATCAATTTTTCCTACACAAAAAAAATCATTCTTTCCTTCCTTTCTATTTTGATTTTTATTTTGGTTTTTTTTTAACTGATCCGACGACGGAGCCTCTGCAAGTGAAACAATAGTTTTTTCTTGCATACTCTTGAGGTGAGAAAATTTTTTCAATTTTTTGCTAAAAGTATTAGAGTCAATTGAAAAAAATTTCCAATAATTAATTACTTGGTAAAATTTTAAGGCTCATTGGATAACACAATTTTCAGTTGATACCATCTTTTGATGGGCGTTGTGAGGGTGCTATAACCTTCCTCACACATAACCGAACTCCCGAACCCTGTTCTGGTTAGTAGACCTGAACCTATTCTTTTAAGGACCCTTAATTTTAGGTGTTTCCTGAAGGGATAGATTCCTTAGGTGGCCAATCACACCTAGACAAAAAAGGATTGGTGGCGACTTCCTAAAAGTCAATGTCTAGCGATAGATCCCCGGATCTAGACGTTATAACAATTATAAAATATAATTTTTTTATTTTATTAAATTTATTTATAATTTTTTTAAAATTTTAAGCCGTGTTATCTTTTATTCGTATTATTTTCGTATTGCGTTATCGTGTCGTATTTCAAATTATTAGATGATTTAAAAATTTTGAACTTGAGCTAAATCTAAATACTAAAAACTTGTAAAAATGACTATATGTTATATAAAATTTAAAAATGATTTGAATTAACTAAAATTTGAATTTGAAAAGATTTGAACTCAAAATAATTTGAATTTGACAAAACATATATATAAAATGATCCAAATTCAAAACAGCCTGAAAACGAAATGACCAAATCCGAACTTGCCTATTCGTATCTCTGGTTTTTGTAGTAAGGATTTTATATTGAATGTTTAAGTCCATAATTCAATGAATACTTGCTAAATGTAGCTCTTAATTGGAGCAGGGCTAGTTGGAGATGATTCGTTTTCGAAACACTTCCTCCTTCCAGGAAAGTGGTAGATCATCCTAAGCTTGGTGGTTTCACTTAGTGATTGCTTCCGCCTTGTCATGATCATCAGATCGGCCTCTAATTAGTGTCGTTTAATTTGTTAAGTTATTATTAACAAGCTTATCAGGACCCATGATGATCCATATGAATTGGATCCACTGCTTTAAATTTGAGTGGACTTGAGATGTTAGGCAAATTACTGTTGTTTTTCAAGAATAATGAAGTAAATACCGGTTGTCCTTGTTTTGTTTTGAATCAAAGTCTCTTGTTCTCATTTCCCCCAGTTTTCAGAGTTTTTTGTTGTTCATTTTCATCTTATCATACAGAATTTTGATGGCAAGAATACACATCAAGAGTTCTCCTTTCACACTCAAGATCAAAGCTCTGATAAAAAGAAATTGAAAAGTATAAGATTGTATTAATCAAGTAATATATTACAATAAAAAATTATAATATATTTTATAAGATTATAATAAAAAATTACAAGTAGATTTTGTATAATATTTTGTATTAATCAGTAGATTTTTATCATTATTTTTATTAGCAACATAAATGTATGTATCATTATTTTTAATGAATGCGTAATTGTCATTGGAAGGTTAATACATTATTATTAAATAGGTATCTTTGATAAGCGTATTGCCAGAATTACAAGAATCAAATTCAATAATTTGTTCATTGCTAAAGAATTAAGCATTATTGCTACAGTCAAATATACAGTGATTGGAAAAAGAAGGGAGAGAAGAAACTAATTTTATTTAGATCATGGTAGAAACGTCTGTAACAAGTATATTTAGCCATTCGACATCATTTATTTGGTTCAATCAGTTTATTTTAAGTGCAGACAGCACTCCTTTATATAAAGAGTGTAAATACCGTTATATGGGGTTTCATCAATCATCTGTTTTCAAGTCTTAATTACCCCTCCTTGGTGGATCGTACAGTAAGACAGGTCTTTCCGTTCAGAGGTTGGGTGGCCTTGCGTTGTTTCTGTTTTGCTGAAAAAGAAAAAAAAAAGGAAGAAATCAACAAAGGAAATTCAAGTTTCATAGAGGTCATAAGGGAATGCAGTGTTGAGATCAAATTTTCACCATGAAATTTTTTTTAAAAGAAAATAGATAAACCGTTTGAATTAAATCTTATACCTAATTTCATATAAAAAATTTTCAAACTCATAATCAGTAAATGAGAAGTTTGACTCAATTTAGAAACACTTACAGGAGGAAGGACATGCTTTAATGCATCAACTTGAGAATGGGAGACCGTCTTGACCTTTATAATTAAGATGATAACAATATATAAGTTAAGAAACATTAATCCAACGATGCAATATAGGAAAAGGAGTTGAGAGGCGGTCAACAGGGATGTTGAGCAAAAGACCTGTTGGAAGACTGTCCAAACCACACCCTCTGAGCAGGGAGGAGTTGTAAGTGAACCCTGGTATCGATAATAATTTCTGCCAGGAAAGTCAATGCTTTCTGG
>NW_019168481.1:21762453-21928800 GCF_002303985.1 Durio zibethinus
TTGTTGCCGTAAAAGAAACGTGTCCATTATAAAAAGATATAACAATATTTAACAAAGAAAAATTATTAAATATACTGACAGTGGAGTTTTTTTAACTCCACATAAGAGATTAAGATGGTGACACATGTCCCTTATATATTTAAAAAAATTAATTTTAAAAAAAATGAAACATGTGTCACCATCTCCACTCCGCTTGTAGAGTTACAAAACTCTACTGTCAGTGTATCAAATAATTTTTCTTTAACAAAATGCTTATAGAAGGCAGAAATATGATGTCTTGAGCATTCTTATTAAAAATATACATGTTGGGAGTTCTGCTCTGTCCATAATTTATTCATATTATTTTTAGAATCTTATTCATTAGTGCAACTAAAAAATAACAAGTCTTTCCTGAAAGAGCAATTCCTAATCTCCAAAATTTCCCTTTTTTTTTTGCCTCAAAAAAAGAGAGAAATAACAATTCATGCACTAACTCCCAGTTCAAATTTTACTGACAGTGCTTCCTTTCTTGTTCCCTACGCTCTTGAAAACCTTAAATGAGAAAATTTTTGCTGTTTTACTGTAACCTTATTTCAACTCTTACTTTTCAAGCCTTGTACATGCATATAATAATGGGGAAAATAACTAGGCTTATACATATTCATGTGCTTTAACAGTGTAAAAACAATTAAATGGAGCTACAACTATCTTCACAGCCAATAAATTTCTAAACCCTTAAAAAGGTAAATATAACTAGCATTCCATGCAAAACCAAGCAAGTAGGAAGATAAAAACGATTTAAGGTGAATAGTGGACTACATCAGTGCATACCAAAGATTGAGGTACATAAGGAGGCACCACTCCCCCATAATATGAATCTGCATATGGATAGGATAGACATGCCTGCAAAAGAGTTTTCCACTTAGAATTTTGTCATTGCACTTAGCATAAAAAAATGAAAGGCAGATATATAGGTTTCTGGATCCAATAATTAGGATACAGAGAAACATGAGATGGTTTAACCATTGGATCAGAGTACATCTCTCTTTCCACCTTTCTATCCTTCCTATCAAACATAGCCCTCAAAACATACATCCAACAGTTTAATATCATACGAGATGCAAATTCTTATTTTCATATGTAAGCAATTACTACCACAACAGCAATAAATAAGGATAAAAGCACGCATGTACTTAAGTGAATTCACATTCTCCCAAGAGAGACGAAAAGAAAAATTACAATTGAGTGGCCAACAAGCTCCAGCTGGGTTGGTGGTGCTACATATTCACCCATTGTTGGATGTATAATGGGTATAGCATGCTGTAAATATGGCTGTTCATATCCACATTTTCCATCTTTTCATAAAAGAAAAACCTTCATTAGCTTGAGAGCATATGACCATGATGTGCAAAAACAGACTGAAAATTCACAATTGTTAAAGTGAAAAAGTATCAGAGAAAAGACGGCAATTGATTGCCAAGACAACCAAGAGTGCTGCTATGGCACTTTGGCTATAGAAATGTTAGTTAAAAGAGTGCAATTCAACACCACGCAGAAGTTTAACTGCTTAATGACTTCTTTCGAGGTCTCATTGAAACCTGCCTTGCAGTACATTAGTTACACTTTCAAGTCTTTTAAATCACATAACTTCAACTTAAGTACATTTATGAAGTAAATTTTATGCCTTGAAAATTATCACATGCAAGAATTACATCTTTTTTACTTCAAAATCATATAAATATTGTGATACTTTGATTTTATAAGGCATGTGCGTGTTGCATGAATCTGCATGCAGTGTGTTGACAGTGTGTTAGACATGCCAAATTATTACGAAGTTAATGTGTCCACCAAGGTCTTTCTAATCATTGGTTAGAGAGAGAGGAACTGCAGAGTCTTAGAAATCAAATTATTTCCCCAACTTGGCGAATTCACCGATGTTTTGATTCTATGAAACATTCTAGAAATATAATATCAAGCAAGTTATGCATCAAGTTCTCCAAAACTCATTTTAATGAGATGGGAAGCTAATTGGCAACAAATGGCATCTTGAATGATTGTTTATCATGATCTTAAAGCTCAGGAAGCTAATTGGCAACAAATGGCATATTGAATTATTGTTTATCATGATCTTAAAGCAAGGCACGGAGCCACTTTTTTTTTTTTTGTTCAGGGAGGGCATAGCTCTTACAAGGGGGAAAAGGGAGGAGATCTTGGCTCAAAACCAGGACCTCTATGTCCTCATAAAGCCTCTTTAGCCACTAGACCAAGAGGTGGAGGACTGAGCCACCCTTTTTTATCACACTCTTAAACTCCATAAACTAAGATTGCAGTTAAAGATCACTCACATATAGCAGACATGTTGTAGAAAACAGCATACGCATTACCTGGATCGGACAATATAGTTAAAGGCATTTCTTTACTAGAACAAATTTTATCATCAATCCCATCGACGCTTAGAGATTCACTTGTTTTGGCATCTAAACCTCCGTTTGGGTGTTTGGCTGGAGATAAGCTTGTACTGCTTTCTCCTAAAACATCTGTTAAGAAGGAATCGTGCCGTGTGCTGCACCACCAAGGTTGAGACCGAACTGTTGGTGGTTTATTGTTATTTGCATTAGTTTCTGGGTGGTTTGTACCATCTGGTTTTGGGTTCATGCTTCCAAAGTCTAAAATCTACAACAACCTGGCCAATTGCTTGGTTATGCAAACAAAAGAAATTTTAAGTCAACAATTGCAACTATTAATATACCCAACAAAAGCATATCATAGCGATGTGAATATATGTGTCTATCTTAGCGCAGGTAGATAGAACACTCACCAAAAAATGCATACAAAGTCAATCTCACGTAGGAAGGAAAAATACACCACACTCTTTGATATGCAAAGATGGAAGCAGCCTAAGCAGAACATTACATAAGAAAAGAAATCTCACAGATCAAAACATACAAAGATAATTTGAGATTCAGAAACCGCAGAGTTAATGCAGGCATAACATGAGGAATATAAAATCATTTTTGCCTTGTGTATGTATCTAGTTTTTCTCCCTTATTTCTTTTCATTTCTTATAAACAAATGAGAGGAACTAAACACATATATAACCACAAGTATTTATGTGCAGTAGATCATGAACGCCTTTGGGCACATATATCAAAGACACATTAGGGAGCTTCAGAAAGGTGCTGATTCTTAAAACCAATTTTTAAAGGTGTACAGATTACAATTAGAGATGCAAGTTAACTAATGCTATGCTGCTTGTTACTTTTGCTACTTGACTTTTTTCTCCCTTAAAATTTGCTAAAAAGCAAAACTAGTAAATAGCAAAATCATGTTAGATTGAAAATGAATAAATTGCTAAAATGTGACAAAATTAATATATAGTTGTTCAATGTATGAGTAAAATTGTACACTGTGCTATTCACAAAAAGTGTAAGTTCGATTTTAAATAATTCAAAATACTACTTTTCTATCTACACAAACTTTTTTCCTCTGTTACTTTCAAAATTACAAAAAGCAAATAGCAAAATAAACAAGTAAAAGGAGGAAAGTTACATGAGCAGCTTGATCCCCACTTAACAAAGTATTCAAGAAGCTGGTTGAGCCTTCTTATCAAGCTTTTTCATATGAAAAGAAACACTGCCAAAACACTTAATTTTTTGTCTAAAAGCTTTAAAGAGTGTAGACAAACTCCATCGGGCAGTAATTATAAAACATTCCCAAATACTAATTATTTATTTATGTAGTCTTTCTTGTATTCATTGGACTTTAACTGTGATGATGAAGTTATTCACTCATGCAACTAAAAACTTTAAAATATTTTTGTTTTTCTTTCTTTTATTCCCGAGAAATAAGACATGTTCCAAAGTAATTATCAAAAAGATAAAAGACCCAACTCCCTTGAAATTTATGGTCATGCACTTAATAAACAAGCTAGGCTGAGTCTTAGTTTCAAGCTTGCCTACATAGCCAAAACCCTCGTTTAGCATTATAAACAAGCTCGATTAGTGACTACGAATTAGAAAAGAATATGCTATTCATTATTGATTGGCTTCACACTATCCTACTCTTTTGTACTTCTTTAACATTACTTTCCTATATTAATGAGGTTTTCACAAAAACAACTTTAAAGAAAGGGCCCTTATAGCTGACTGCAAAGTGGGAAGAGGCTTGTTTTGATGTTGTTGTCAAAAGAAAAAACAAAGTTACCCTTTTCTACAAGTAGCAAAAGATGAAAGCCAATCTGCAATAAAAAACATACTTAAGTTTCCATCTTTAAAGTGTCCAATACAAGATATACTAGATATTTTTGTACATAAACCTATGGCTGCTCAATTCTTGATCTTGAATACTATTTGAATTGATATTTGTGTATTCCTGACCTCTCTTTCTAACCATTTATGGACCTTAGGTTATGTACCAAAAATATCTCAACACATCAGACTCTAATTCTGTAATCGCCTTTGGGAAAATCCTATAAAATTGGCTAGCAACTTTAACGAGGCTGAAAGTTCTATCAGATTGTTACTTTTGTTCCTTTTTAAAAATTTTTCTACTAAATTTGCTATAAACAAAAAAAAATTATCGTTAAACAAAAAAAAAAGATTAAACATGAATAAATGACTAAAATATAAGATCAATTGAAAGTAAATTATAATCATATATATTGCTTTAAAAAAAAAGATTACATCTCTAATATTTAATCCATCAAAAATATTGTTTATTCTTGTGTATGCTTTTGATTTTTTGCTTCTTGAAGCAAAAAAAGTAATTAACAAAAACAATAAAACAGAGCATATGTCCATCCCCTTAAGAGAATTGAAATCAGTTCCAAAACTTTATCTCTGTTAATTTTATTATCTTATATTAATCAATAATATATAAATTAAAAAAGGAAAAAAATAAAGAAAATCAATATCTAAAGACATGCCTTGTGCATTAAAATATAAAAAAAAGGAAAAAAGAGGAACAAGTAAAATGAGCGGTTCTTGCTTAAAAGGCAAAACATTTAAAAAGAAATCTCAATTCAGTAAGAACATGACCAACAGTAAAAGAACAGACACATCAGATCATATCATGTCTTGTCCTGATCATCATCACAATCATCCATACGCGCACATACATGCATGCATGCACATACATAGCTTGAATTATGATCCTTAATTCACTTTCTTATTCCAAAAACCTTTCATAAATAGTAATGAAAACAAATAGAGCAATTAAGAAAAAGAAAAAAACAGATCATTCAAATGAAACAAAACAGAAACCTCAAACAAACTGTTGGCAGAAATCAAGAAAATAAAAACATTAAACCAACAGATAAATCAAAACCCAAAAGAATAAAGTTCATGAAGTTAACTTAAATCAATAAAAACCAAAACATAGAGATCCTTATTTCATTCAAAAAATATAAAGGAAAATAAAAAATTAAAAGCATATGAGAAAGAACTTACTGAGAGAATAGCTCTAAAAAAGAGAAAAAAATCCTTTTCCCCTGGGAGGAAGTGAACTTTGAAAGGAGATATATGCCACCGTGTTAGTAGTAAGAGATAGATGGAGCAACGATGCCAAAAAAAATTTTGGATTAAACCAAAAAAATAAATAAATAAAATTTTATTTTTATTTTTATTTTTTAAATTGGAGGTGTCTAAGAAACGTCGTTTTCCTTCTCCCGCTAAAACGTTTTTATTTTTTATTTTTTATTTTTATATATTTTGGGGTTTTATTTTTAAAGATAAATGTGAGCGAGTTAACGGAAAGAAAAGGCGGACCAATTTTGTTTAAACGGCGTGATGACGTCAATGTCGTTACTTTTTTGACAATGACGAGATCATCCTTCTTAGGTCACAGCTACAAAATGTACGATTTTTTCTTTATTTGCTTTTCCTTTTCCTTTTTTTTCTTACCTAATTCTCAAAATTTCAACCCACGTTCCTTGACCATTTGCCAAATTTTAATTTGCTAATTAGTGATTTAGCGTGTGGTTTACTTTAATATAATTAAATTACTTCATTATTTTTTCTTGAGATTAAAGGTACAAATAAATAAAAAATTTTTTAAAAAATTAATTAAAGTTTTATTCTTTTATTAAATTTAATAAATGATCTTAAACATAAAAAAATTAATTTATATTTAATTTTTTATATTTGATGATGTAAACGACTAAAACATTCAACAAACAATATATAAAAAAATTGATTTTTTTTATTTATTAAATTTGATAAATGATCATAAATAATATTTTAAAATTTTTAATTAAATTAATATATCATTAATAAAATATAATTTATTCATACTCTTTTAATTTACATTCTTAATTAAATAGTATTAAGTCAAACATATAAAAAAATTTATTTTACATATCTTTTTTAAAATGTTAATTTTTTTAATAATTCTTAAATTATAATAAAATATTCAATATGATACTTGAACCATGAATATATAATTAATATAAAACTCATCCTTAATGTGATTAACTTTAAATGATGATACATGACGAATAAACAATATTTTAAATATCACATTAGTCAATATATTTATAATTCAGTATCACATTAGTAAATTTTAAATTTTAAATATTATATTAAATACTTTACTATAGTTCAAGATCTATTCATAACATTAATTCTTTTTTAAATAATAAGTAGCACAAAAATTTTATATAATTTATACAAAGGATAATATCCTAAATGGCCCCTAAACTATTTTAGTTTATTGAATTTAGTACCTAAATTAAAAAAGTTATTAAGTACCTAAATTATGAAATCGTGTATTAATTTAGTCCAAAAGTTAACTTCATTAGCCTAGATGCTGACTTAGCTATATTAGCCAATAAAAATCCACCACGTGGATACAAAATGACATGTAAACATGACATGGATTATTTATATAGGTAAAAATTTTGAAAAAAAAATTAGATTAGTAAAAAAAAAAAATTAAACCCAAAAAAAAAAAAAAGAATTCCCCTTAAACCTAAACCCCAAATTCAATACCTAAACCTTAACCTCTAAATTTTTTAGCCCAATAAGAAATTTTTAATTTTAATTTGATTTATTTGTTTTTGCTTAATTTTACTTGTTTCAAAAAGTCTAAATAAATAAATAAAATAAATAAAATAAATAAATAAATAAATAAAGCTTGAAAAAAAAGTTAAAAATTTGGTAGGAAATTTTGGGTGCCAAATTCATGTGGTCATTGAAAAAGTAATTCATAATTAAATCAAATCAAATCAAATCACAAATTTAAGGAAAATTAATTTAGCATGAATTTTTTTTATAAATTTGTGATCAAAGTAGAGAAAAGGATGGCTCAAGACTCACTAACTGATTGGGCTTCCATCAACCCATAAAACCACCACATTTTTTCACCATTGCCATTCCCACCAGTACTCGATGCCTCACCATCACATTGTTTAGGAAATCAATAGCCCATCACCAAAATTCTCATCATAGTCAACTTAATAACCAGAGCCAAAAATAAAAACAAAAACACAAACCAACTGCCATTGCTATCACTACCACAAATCTAACCCTACCCAAAACCTATCATTGGATCCAACACCTTTAAATCTCAGTTGAACCTAATCAAAATTCTATAAAACCTACAAACAATTTCACAAACACCCACAAGAACTAAAACTAAACCCAACGAATCAAACCACCAATCTTTGCTTAACCAGACCCTATCATTATCCTCAATCTCTTACAAAACAACCACTTTATATCAACTGAAAAAAAAAAAAAACAAAGTTAGAAACAAAAGTAAAAAAGTAAATTTTTTTTTGTTTTCGATTTAGTCGTCCTTTAAGGGTTTCAAGCTTCCAAACATAGTGAAAAGATAGACAAAAGTGAGGACAACAACATACCTAAAGGTGGCAGCCATTGGAGCAATGAAAAAGGAGAAGTTAAACCATAACTTCAAGCTAAAATTTACGGAGATCTAGAGAGCTTTTGTAAAAACCAATCAAAACACGTAAAAGGGGAGGTTGAGGCGAGCTCGTGGAGATTTTTTTAGAACAATTTCAGCCACCGACGGACAGTCAACGAACATTGGTCGACAATGACCTGTGTTGGTAGTAATGGTGGTTGTTCATCAATTTCTAGGTTGTTGAGTGTCCAGTAGCTCTTATTTTTTCCTGGAGAAAAAAGCTCTGGAAATATATAAAATAAAAGAGATAAAGAGCCAAAAGGAAATGAAGAAAAATTGATTCTTTTTTTGTTATATGTATATATTAAAATGACATCGTTTTGATTAAAAGAGGGGCCAAATCATTTAAGCAAGCTGTAAGGTGCAAGCTGAGGTCCTTTGATAGAGGAACTAAGCCAAGCCATCGAGTTGAGCTGTGTTCTAAGCTTTTGACCTAGTCAAATTTTGGTAAACTATATTTTTATGTATTTTTTTATATTTATTTACTTAGTTTGAAAATGTTTTGTTAAATTCATACATTCTGTCAAATTATTGGAGGATGATTATGGATTTAAAAATTTTAAAATATAAATCCTACCACCCTAAAGATGATTTAAATATTGAATTAAATCTTATCAAACTATTGAAAGATTTAATGAATTTTCTTAAAATAAATTTCACACTTAATTTTACAATAACAATTCACGAAACTATTGGAAGATTTGCATCAAAGTAAATATTACCAAACTATTGAAAGATTTTACTGATTATTTCTTTAAATAAAATTTAAATAAATTCGATAACAAAGCTTTTTTAGAGTAAGACACTAGTCTCCATAAATATTACTAAAGTGAAATAATTATCTTAAATTGCTACTAAACTATTGGAGTAATTTTAAGATTAATTTTTAATATTAAATATTTTGGTAAAACATAAATGTGGTTAAGGCTTGGATAATTTGAAATCAAACTAATATCATCCTTTGGATGTGTATTATGAGGGTGCTATAACTTTTCTTATGTATAATTATACTCTTAAATCTAAAATCTAGTTTTATAGACTAAAATATACTATTTAAAGATACTTAAGTCAATTTTGAGACTCTTCTTTAAATAGGACAAATTCGATCAGGTGATCAATCATACTTAATAAAAAGATTGATGGTGACTTCTAAAGTCTATATCTAATGATGGATCCACGGATCTATACGTTATGATAATTTGGCAACTCCGTTGGGAACATCGAGAGTCAAGCCAATAAATAATTTCTTATTATCCAAGCCTAACTTAATAAATTTAAGATTTTTTCTCTTGCTTGTATTTTATTTATTTGTTTGTTTATTCATTTTATTTATTTGTTATTCATTTGTATATGTATAACGTAAGCTCTATACCCAAGTTTCATTCTTTATGAGAGAGTAAAGTACCTACACCTTCGTGAGATTTTATGTCTCCGCATGGGCTAGCAAAAAACTCTTACTCAAATTGAATTTTTTTTGCTTGTAGCCTATAATGGGTGAAAATTAGGGTGCTTTATTAGTCTATAATAGACAATGATGTAAGAAACAATTTAAGAACCCTTAGATTGTCAAATCTTTGAAGCTAGCATGTAAATACACTTTAAAGGTCCGAACTTAGGTTAGAGTCATGTCTTCTCTTGTGTTAGAAAATCCCAAATAGGACATATGATGGAACATTTATTTTGCTTGTAAATTTATATATTTTCTTTGTATTTCCATACTAATCCTTTATGTTATTTTTTGCATATATTATTCTCTCATATATCCTTTTTTACTAACCATTTTCTTTTATTGTATATACATGTATTGACATCATTAAATACTCCTTATCGAATTCATGCATTTTTGCATTTAGTCTCATGCATAATCTGATGGTCATATAAACATCACTCCAAATCTATACCTTAATTATGAAAAATTAAGATCAAAGATAGTTCAACCAATTCCCCATAAGTACAATATCCGAGCTTAAGCTAGAAGAATGGAACAAGATAATGCAAGCCATGTTGAAAAGTTAAAAAAGCTCAAGAGAAAATCAATAGAAAACTTAGCAAGATCTTTAAAGCTTTGAGTAAGCTGAATAAGGGAAAGACGATAAATGAAGATGTTTCGTATGAATTTTTTGATCTATTGTATCTTTCGAGTTATAGCCCACCTCAAGCTCAGTCCGCTTTAAGCCTATCATCACAATAATTTACATTTTTGACAAACTATACTTACATAAAAATGTTGCCCACAGTTAGCAAATAGAATGTCCAAAGCTATAATAACATTGGCCTTACTAAAAAGGTAGTTGAATCGGTCCAAGTTCTTAATTTGGATATTTCAAAAAAGAAAATGAAAACGGTTGAGTTTTGAAAGATTCAAAAGCTGTTACAAGATGAACATGCTTAAAGAAAGGTTGCGAGCTATTGAAGGAATAGATTTTTATGGCTCCATGGATACTGTTGACCTTTGTTTGGTCCTAGATGTTGTGATTCCTTCAAAATTTAAAGTTTCAAAGTTTAAATAGTACAATGATATTAAATGTTCAATAATTCATGTCACCATATACTGTCAAAAGATGATAGCTTATGTCAGTAATGAAAAGCTACTTATGCATATATTTCAAGATAGTTTAATTGGTTTTATTGTAAGGTGGTATGTTTAGTTGGGCAAGACTTGTATCCAATCATGGAATGATTTGACCTTTTTTTCCAACAATCAATATCGTCATATTATAGACATGACTCTTGATTTTTTTTTACAAAGCATAGAAAAGAAGGTAAAAGAATCTTTTCAAGAATATGTCCAACAGTGAAGGCATATGGCTGCTTAAGTTCAACTTCTTTTGATCGAGAAAATAATAATGGTCTTATTCATAAACATCTTAAGAGCACTTTATTATGAAAAGATGATAGAGAACATAATAATAAACTTTGTTGATATGTTGATCTTAGGAGAAATTATCAAAAATGTCATTAAGAGTGGTAAGCTTGATGAAAAAAAGGCTAGTAGTGCCAAGAAAAGTGGGATGCCTAAGAATAAATAAGCTGAAGCTTAAACGTTGAGTTTTAAGGGATAACAATTTAGAAGTTATACTCCATATCCACCATATGATCACCCTGTTACTATTCTGTAATCAACAATATTACACTAGTTCCTTATCAGCCTCATTATCTAACCATGAATAACATTTACCTTAATCTTTATTAATCAACTTTTCAAGCACTAACATATGGGCCTAATCCTATCACCATACCAGTCCAAAGCTTAATAATCAAGCGAGTAGTTTGAGAAGATCCAGGAATAACCAAAAGAGAGCTTGCATTGATCATATCCCCATAACTTATCTGAGCTATTTTCAGAATTAGTCAATAATAACTTGGTATCCCCAGTCTTTTTGAAACCATTAAAATCACCTTATCTCAAATAGTACAATGTTAATACTACATGTAACTACCATAATGAGAATGTAGGTCACTTCATAGAAACCTACCTTACTTTCAAGCAAAATGTATAAAGTTTGATTCTAGTAGGCTCGATAAGCTTCAATAAATCAGAAAAGCTAAATATCTACAAAAGTTTCTTATCCAATCATCAAGAGACATGATTTTAGAAAGGTCAATTGAAATTACTTATCATCTTAATATTTTTTAAAAATATGAATCTCTTTTACGTATTTGAATTTCATCTTATTTTTCATCATTTTAATAAAAGTGATAGATTTGATGTATTTTCATGACATTTCCTCTTTTATGTGAATTACCATGATATACTTTTACCTTCTCACATTTTTTCACTATATTTATTATTTGATTTTGAATAATTAACGTTCAAACGGGTCATAACAATAATTTAATATTCGATTTTAAAAATATCATTCATGATTATATGATTGATAAATTAAATAGTTAATTCATTGAGATTGCTGAATAAAAGAAGATAAATATAGTAAAGAGTTTTAAAAGTGATACAATGCATAATTTTTGCAATGGTTCATTTACAATTCTGTTATCAATCAATCAATCAATGTTCTTCATTAAAAGTATTCATATTGGAAATGATAAATGATCATTTTTCTTCTACATTTCATAAAATGAGTAAAATTATCCTTCGTTATCCCATTTAAACCTATTAGAATTTTCTTTCAAGAAACCCTAGCCAAAGATCACCTCACACTGAGGGTAAAAGTCTGAGAAACTTGTTCATCCTTAGTGATTTCAGGGGTAAAGCATTTTTATACTTAAATTTTTCTTGAAAAATGATGAAAGAAGAAAAAAATGAAAAAAAATGAAAGAAAAAAAATGAAAGAAAAATTTATAGGATAAAATGTCAATGTGCTCTACATAAAAAGAAATGATCCTTAGTTTGATTACCCTTTAAATACAATTTACGCATGTTTCATCTATTTCTTTCATAACTCTTCACCTTAGCTTATGTTACATTCCTTAAAAGTTCATTTTGATCGAATGTGAATACTTTAATTAGAGAATCATGAATTAAACTAAGGTAAATTTGTTATTGAATTGTTTAAAATTTTGATCAAAATATTATTGATGCATCAAAAGAAAAAAGAAATGAGAAAAAAAAGATAAGAAAATAGTGTGCAAAAAAATAATAAAAAAAAAGAGAAAAAAAGAGAAAAAGAGAAAAGTAGGAAAAATGAAAACTTAAACTGAAAACTTGAGAGGGCAATTTAAGTAAAGATGAAAACTTGAAAAAATAACTTTATTTAAGGATCCCAGGGATATGGATAATATCTAAAGATAAAAAATGTTAATCAAATGTGTTTTTTAAGGAAGATTTTGAGTTTGAGTTCAAAATTGCCTGAACAATCATTAGTCTGGATTTAATATCCCATTTACACAGTTATAACATTTTGCTTTCATTTATCTCTGAGTTGTTCTTAACTATACCTTTTTTCTTTCAATAATAAAGACCAATTTTTCTCATTCTTTAGTAAGTGTACATCCTTTGAATGAATCAAGAAAATATATTATATTTGTCATGAATTAGAAAAATGATAAATAAATAAATGACAATGTTCATAAAAGATTTTTTCATTCTTTTGAAAGAAATCCAAGATGAAATAAATGAAAAAAACTTGAGAAACTGATTTTAAAAGGGCAAACAAGATGATTTAGTGATGAATATAATGACAAATTAGTTGATATAATCTGTGAGTTGTGACCAGATGAGAAATACGACATGGATTAATTGACAAAATTTGTTCTGAAATTGTTAAAACTGAGAAGCTAAGAAAAAATGATAGAGTTTTGAGAACCTTGTTACCACTATTAGAATTTTGATATTGATTTAGTGACATTTGCATTACATATATTATGATAATTACATTTGCATCATTGTTGGGGCATATATTTGCATTATGTAAAGAATGTTTAAATTATAGTAGGACACTAGCATTTGCAACATTTAGTGAGAATCGAGATTGTGGCATTTGCATCATTTAAATGATATTTGCATGACAATTATCGCATATAAGAATTTGACTATGATTGGAGAAATTTTTTTTTACTTTTGAATCCTCAAATGAGGAATATCTTTCATAGTGAGATTTTTTTTTTGATGAACTTTTTAAACTTTTAAAGTTACAGAGCCTTTTTTAAAATGAGCTTTTCAAATAAGATTCTTTAAATTTTGGATACGAAACCTCAAAATTTTTTGAATAAGAATCTTTGAAATTTTGATGTGAATCCCAAAAGTTTTCAATAAAAATCTCTAACTTTTGGATATAAGACCCTGAAATTTTTTGAACAAGAATTTTTGAACCTTGAAATCTTTGATGTAAATCCCTGAATTTTTCAAACATAAACTTTAGATTTTGGATCTTTTGAATGTGAATATTTGAATTTATGCGAACTTGAATTTCTTGTAAACCTGAATCTCTTGTGAATCATTGAAGTTCTTGCGAATTTGAATTTCTTACTAATATTTGAATTTGAATTTCTTGCAAAATTTTGGATTTCTTGTAAACCTAAATTTCTTGTAAACCTAAACCTTTTACGAATTTTTGAATCTCTTGCAAATCTAAATTTATTGTGAATCTTTGAATATCTTACGAACTTGAATCTCATACGAATCTGAATTTTTTTTTAACCTAAATTTCTGGCGAACTTGAATCTCTTGCGAATCTTTGAAAATTTTTGTGAATCTTTCAATTCTTAAAATTTTAAAATTCTTGAGAATTTGAAACTCTTAAGAATTATTATGAATCTAAATTTTTACAAATCTTCTACTCTGTCAAATTTGGAACCTTGATGAATCTAGAATATTTGAAAATCTTGAATTTTGGAACCATTGCGAATTTTGAAACCTATACGAATTTAAACAATTTTTAGAATCTTAAGTCATTAAAAACTTTTGGAATCTTTATGAAACTTGAAATCCTTGCAAACCTTTGCGAATCTTGACTTTTGACAAATTTTGAAATCATTACGAAGTTTTTACGAATCTTGGAGTTTTAGAATATTTCAATTCTTGTTATGAAACTTTGTGAATCTTTGAAAATTTGTGAACTCTTGATTTTTTAAATTGTGAATTTTTGGATTTCAAATTTTTAGCTTGTCTGAATTCGAACAAAATGGATATCTTTTATCTTTGCATAATTTTTGTTTCACAAAAATTGTGCTAAGATGAGCAACTGTAGATACTCCATTTTGTTTGATAGCTTATCAATAAAAAAAATTTAAACCCCAAACAAATGAATTTTCCTTAAACTTAAACCCCAAATTCAATACCCAAAACCTAACCTCCAAATTAGAAGAAAAAAGAGACCAAAAGCAAAATAAGCCATCATCTGTAATTATAGACACTCCATTTTATCCAAGAGTTTATTCGAAATCGAAACTGGGTTTTGATCGTGAATTAGGCCCGATTGTGAAACTTCGAGCCCAATAAAAAAATTTTAATTTTAATTTTAATTTGATTTAATTAATTAATTAATTAATTTTTGTTTAATTTTACTTGTTTCAAAAAGTAAAAAAAAAATCAGTAAAAAAAAAGCTTGAAAAAAAATGTTGAAGATTTTGCAAGAAATTTTGGATGCTTAATTCATGTAGTCATTAAAAAATTAACTGATAATTAAATCAAATCAAATCAAATCACAGATTTAAAGAAAATTGATTTAGCATGAATTTTTTTATAAATCTATTATTAAAGTAGGGAAAAGAATGGTTCAAAACTCATTAATTGATAGGGCTTCCATCAACCCATAAAACTATCACATTTTTTCACCATCGCTATTCGCACTAGTATCTGATGCCTCACTATCACATTGTTTAGGAAATTGGTAGCCCATCACCAAAACCCTCATCACAGTCAACTCAACACCTAAAACTAAAAAAAAAAAAAAAACCAACCAACTGCTATTACTATCACTGCCACAAATTTGATCCTACTTGAAACCTATCACTGGAACCAGTACTTTCAAATCCTAGTTGAACCTAGTCAAAATTTCATAAACCTGTAAACAATTTCACAAACACCTACAAGCACTAAAACCAAACCCAATGGATCAAACCACCAAACTCTACTCAACCAAACCCTGCCATCATCCTTAATCTCTAGCAAAATGACCACTTTCTATCAACCGAAAAAAACAAAGTTAAAAACAAAAGCAAATAAGCAAAAAAATTTTTTTTTGTGTTTCGATTTGGTCATCCTCTAGAGGGTTTCAAGCTTCCAAACATAATGAAAAGATAGATAAAAGCAAGGACAACAACATACCTAGAGGCAATGGTCGTTGGAGTGATGAAAAAGAGAAAGCCAAACCGTAACTTCAAGTTCAAATTTATGGAGATCTAGTGAGTTTTTAAAAAAAACCAACTAGAACATGTAAAAAGAGAGGCTGAGGCAAGCTCGTGCAAATTTTTTTAAAACAATTTCGGCCACCAACGGACGACTGACAAACAATGGTCGACGGTAACCTATGGCGGTGGCAATGGCGATTATTCATCAATTTTTTGGTTGTTGAGTGTCTGATAGCTTTTATTCTTTTTTTAAGAGAAAAGCTCTAAAAATATATAAAATAAGAGAGATAAAGAGCCAAAAGGAAATGAAGAAAAACTTATTCTTTTTTTTTGTTATATGTATATATTAAAATGACGTCAGTTTGATTAAAAGAGAGGCCAAGTCATTTAAGCAAGCCACAAGCCGTAAGCCATAAGCTTAGCTAATTCCTTTGATGGAGGAGCCAAGCCAATCCATCAAGTTGAGCCGTGTTCTAAGCCTTTAACCTAGTCAAATTTTTGTAAACTATATTTTTTTATGTATTTTGTTATATTTATTTACTTAGTTTGAAAATGTTTTGTTAAATTCATACATTTTGTCAAATTATTGGAGGATGATTATGGATTTAAAAATTTTAAATTATAAATTTTACCAAACTATTAGAGGATTTAAATATTGAATTAGATTTTATCAAACTATTGGAAGGTTTAATAAATTTTCTTAAAATAAATTTCATAAATAATTTTACAATAAAATCTTACCAAACTATTGGAAGATCTACATCAAAGTAAATCTTACTAAACTATTAAAAGATTTTATTAATTATTTCATTAAATAAAATTTAAATGAATCCAACGATGGAACTTCTTTAAAGTGGGATACTAGTATTCATTAATACTCCTGAGATGAAAAAGTTATCTTGAATTGCTACCAAACTATTTTGAGTAATTTTAAGATCAATTTTTAATATTAAATATTTTGATAAATCATAAATATGATTAAGGCTTGGATAATTTGAAACCAAACTGGTACCATCATTTGGTTGAGCACTGTGAGGGTGCTATAACCTTCTTCACATGTAACTGCACTTTCAAATCTAAAATCTAGTTTTGTGGACTAAAATTTACTATTTAAAGATCCCTAAGTCAATCTTGATACATCTATTTAAATAAGATAGATTCGATCAGATGGCTAATCATACATAAATAAAAAAAAGATTGATGGTAACTTTTAAAATCTGCGTCTAGCGATGAGTCTACGAATCTATACGTTATGACAGTTATTTCTTTTCTATCTACACTTCTCATTTGATATTTATATGCTCAATAGTTTGATTGATACAACCAAAAATCATTTATCTTTCTTTTTTTCTCTAGGATTCAATAAGACGAAAATGAAAAGAAAATAAAAAAATTGAGGTTACTGTTTCAATAACTCATGAATAAACCATTTTTTATAAGGGAAAGTAAAAATTTTATAAAAACTCATCGAACTTCACCATGTCAATACGGAAAAAAATACCTTATCTCATAAAACTTATGCCTCAAAATTACAAAAAAAAAAAATGTAGTAAAAAGGTTGAAATGTTTTTCAGATGAACAATCTTAAAACTTTTTTTGATCGCTGCCTTTAAAATTACTGCCATTTGCAAAAGATCGACTTCCCACTATTGTTGTTTTGGACTCTTCCGACGGCATAGCTTTTCTCATCTTTTCATCGCTCTATCATCACCGATCATCAAGCAGAGATTAAGATCAATCATTTTACATTTCACCACATTGCCAAAACCCTTCATTTTCACAAAATCTTCATCTCTTATCCAAAAACATTGCCCACCGTCTCCAATCATTTATGAAATATCTTTAAAATCTGGCCTCACAACATCAACGCTAAATTCAGAGAAAAGCTACAACGTGTTGCCTTGAAGCACTGTTTACACTACCGATTTGGAGGTTAGGGTGGTTTATTTTTAAAGAAGAATTAATTTGTTTGGAATTTTTTTTTCAGATTTTCTGATCACATGAACAATTTATGTCATGATTACATATTATTTTATATCCACGTAACGAATTTTTATTGGCTAAAATAGCCAAGTTAATATCTAAGCTAATGAAGGTAACTTTTGGATTAAATTGATGCATGACTTCATAATTTAGGTATTTATTTAGCAATTTTTTTAATTTAGATATAAAATCTAACAAAATATAATAGTTAAGAGGCTATTTAGGATAGTATCCCTTTTAAAATACTAAAATAATATGTTTAGAAATATTAAGGGCCTAAGATGTTGATTTTAACAATTATTTTAATAAAATGATTAATTTTTCTAAATGAATTAAAGTGTTTTTTAGTTTTAACTGACGTATATCAATATTATATTTGGTATAATAAAATAATTTAGATTTAGTAGCATTTTGAATTAAAACAAACAAAATCCGATGATTCCAAAAACAATATGAGACAGAAATGCGCAAAGGAGCAGATTCGTCCATAAAAATAAATAAATAATTAACAATGAATCAGATATTAATTTAACCAAAATTAATCAGTAATTAATTAATTAATATATAAATTAAACATTAAACTAATATTATAAATGGTTCTTTAATTATAATTAAATATTTAATGTAATATATGAAATTTAAAAATATTTAATATATTATTTGTATTATGAATTTATTAATTAATATATTATTTACAAAATTATTTATCTATTATATGTTATTTTTTAAAATTATTTAAATATAAAGTAAATATTATATTAATTAATAAATTTATAATAAAATATTATATTAAACTTTTTTAAAATTTAAATATTTTAATAAATATTTTATTATAATTTAAGGATTATTTATGATATGACGTTACCCTTAAATATTACATATTCTGCCACTGGATTTGACGTCTAAACGTGTCCACCCGTCCCCCCACCTTCCACAAAATCAAAACCCACTCACCACCACCAAAAACGGCCACGAGGTCCACGTTAACGGCTCAGCGCCGTTAGTCTGTCGTGGCGTTAGGTAGCAAGCAAGGTGTGGTCCCCGAAGGGAAGGGCAGGGAAAAAAAGACGACAAGCACGGATCTCCAAGACGTCGACCGTAATGCCACGTGTCCCGGAAAGAGAAAGAGTGAATTATAAGCCGCCTGGAAAGCGTGTGGACGGCCGCCAAGTGGAAGGTCTATAGAAACTTTGGAAAGTAAAGAGGACAGTTCATCCATGGTCGTGAAAGAGCAGTGACGTTTTTCAATTTTTGTTTTTTTGTGTGCGCACTAAAGGACAAAAAATGACCAATTTCAAGGTCCCATTGTCGATGATTCGATGATAAAGTATCCTTTGGTTTTTAATTTTAATTTTAATCTTTACTTACTCTCAAGGTACCTACTTATGGTAAGTCGAAATTATTACTATGTCAAATAAAGTCTATTGCAAGCAATCTAGGAAGACAGCCTCACGCGAAGATTGTGGATAATTCGCTTTTGCATCCAATTGGCTACGGGAATAAAAACATTTTTTATCTGATTATTTTAATAGGAAATTAGGAAAGGAAATTTTTTTAGTCGATTATTCTTAACACTATTTAAAGACATTTTTAATTTGTTGGTTTTGTTAATTAAAAAATAAAATTATTGTATTGTAGATTTGTGATATATAATGTAATTTTCAAATTATTTTAATATATTTTTAATTATAATCAGATGTTCAAAACGAATTTGAATTATGTCGGGTATGAAAATAAAAAATTTTACCTAATGAATATATGTATGGTGTCGTAATTAAGTACAAGCATAGAAAGTATCATATACATCATCATATGAGTACGATGATAATAATAATCTGTTGTCATTCTTAACATTCATTATATTTACTTAAATTTCATAAATCATAAAAATAATATAAAATAAAACGTGTGTTTGAATAAAATATTTTATAGAACAAAAATATATTCCTACCGTCCAATTATATTTATCTTTTATTTAAATAAACTTATTTTTTATCAAATTATAATATTAAATATTTAAATAATAAAATGAAATGGTTCAAACCATTGATTCAATAAGACGTAACTTGGCTCAAAAGTGTTTTTATCGATTTTTGACTGATTCAGAATTCCTTCAACCAATCTGACCCACCAATCCAATTCGTAACAAAAATGAAGAAGATTGGCAATTTGGTATTGGCATTTTTACATTTGGTCGCCAAGTGGATGGGCCATTCTTTTTGGGTCTAATAGCCCCTTCTATTAGTGTCAATAAGAACAATGGCTGTAGCCTTTCGAGGTCTGGGCTTCTTTTTCTTTTTGTTTACAACTTTGTCGTTTGGATCTACTTTTCAATTTCACACATTTGCATACTGCTTTTTTTATTTTTTATTTTTAAGAGATTTTAAATTTTAATTAATTTATGTAATCATTTTAAAAAAATCTAATAATTTTAAATTTTAAAATTTAAATTTTAATATCTGTAATTTTTTATTTTTAAATTATAATCTCTTTTGTATATAAAAAAAAAATTTAATGATGTATCTATCTTAATTAGATTATGATGTTTGATAATAACTAAAAAATCATTTGTGAGATCTTAAATTGGTTAGATCGTTACCTTGTGAAACGATTTGAATCTCAGTCAAAATAGTAAAAAAAATTTATCACTAAAGGTAATATTCAGAATTATTTTAAGATAAGTTTACCCTCATAATGGTACCCACTAAAACATATTTCTCTCAATTTTTAATAATTACAATCATCTTCTGAATGATTAATCTTCTTTAGAATTTTATTCTTTTTTTCAAATACAAACCGAACTTAACATAAGATAACCATCGTCCTATTCTATCCATCAAATTTATACTTCAAATATAACCTAAATTAGCAAGATACCAGCTGAAAAGATGATTTATTATCAATTTATCATTCTCAGCTTGTAAAGGCGAAACGTAATAGCTGCAGATGGAATACTCTACAAGAAAACGGGGCTTTCTATGATGTAAATAATCATCATAGAAAGTCTTATATCAAAATTTACATTTCACGGTCCTTTGTGATTTAGTTGATGCAACTTTTACTTGGAAAAGAAAAAATAACAGAACCATCTCTATTTATGATTTGACAACCAAGCATTATTAGATGTTTTATATTATATTACTGGCATGAATCTATAAAGCAATAACATAAAAATGCAAAGAAACAATTTTACAAGTATTCCGCTAGAGATATAGAATCAAATTAAATTATTAAGGGGTGGGGAAGGAAGGGGGGTGGGGTTGTGGGAATGGTACAAGTAAAACACTCACCTTTACAGACAAATCAAAACAATATCGGGGCCGCCTTCCTGCTTTTTCCCTGAGTTTCTCGTCACAGGTAGCGATGGGTGCGGTCAGATACCCGGCAGGAAAGAAGAGTAAAATTTGAGCAACCCAAATCAGAAGTGACCCTGACTGCTCAACCATTATCGCATTAAACTGCGGTGTTGGACACGTGGATGATTACGTGGTAGCTGCAGGCACAGTAAGGGTCATAAGATCATCAGTTAAGGCGTAGGTTTCCAATGGTATTGCGCTCGAATTCCTTGATGGTGTTGGCGAGGTTCTTCATATTATCATCGTACACATAGGGTAGCTTATTGAACCAAGTGACATTGTTCTTGGCAGAGAGGGGGAGGTACTCCCTGCATAGCTCTTGGTGTTCGGTTATCGTGTTGTGATAGTGATAATAACGAATCTTTGTTTCTGTCTTGTGTAATGTCTTCCCAATCACATTCTCCGACATGTGCACTCCTGTTGCATAGGCATTCTTCGCCTGAATTGCATATTTCCTGTCACGTCGAATTCTGGTTCTTGATTCCCTGAAGAGTAGTTTCTCGAATCCCCATTGCCTGCCAAAATATATGAAAGAAATAACATGAACACTTTTATAATCTCTACAACATTGGACAAATTGCAATTGAACCAAATGTTCAAATGAGTTCCATTTCTTTTCGAACAAATAAATTGTGACTTCTTTTTTCTTTTTTGGTCCTAATTAAGCATATTCAAATCCAGAAAGACCTCTCCTTAATCTCTCACAGAAATATTGTAAGTTTTTTTAAGAGAAAATGAACATATGGAGAAATCTAATTGAGGTGGTGAATGATGAGATTACTTGGAATATTGTTGGGAGGAATCATTCAAGCAGAGCACATTGGACATTGGATTCTGCTCAATGGTAAACTGTGTATAATCGGAGAACTCATTCAACACCGATTCCAGAGTATTCCCATCAGGCAAATAGATATACTCGTCCACATCGAAGTAGAAAGTCCAATTGGCAGCGTGTCGATAGCGATGCAGACAATCGTTCACCACCAAAAACTGATTATAATAATACCCATCGAATCCCGCCTGGCCTCGGATGTCCTGCACCGTAGCCCTCCCGGCTCGCACCCAAGGGTCGAGCGCTGCCATGACCTCGGGCGTGACCCCACCCGCATCATGAAACACGAAATGGGAGCTTGGTCCAAAGAACCAGGCATGGTAAGCCATCCATTCTCTCATCCTGTCAGCACTGAGGTTCCCATATAGAGATGACCCACAGTACAAATATTCGTACTGAAAAGGTGGGCGGTACTTGGCCTCATTGTAAGATCCAGGGGCCTCCTCCAAGGCCGTGAATTTCTCGTACTTCCTTTGGGACTCCCCGTAGTAGGCGTTGACCATCAGCTTCCCACCAAGGTTGTCTTGGTTTGGGTTAAAATGGAAGGTGCAATTCACCACCACCACGGTGTAGACACGCCCATACCCCAATCTGGAAGCATTTTATAGGCCTTGGCCCTGAAAGAAGACCCGTTATTTGAGATCCACTCGCATTTATACCACGGCCGACCGAACACAAGAATGGGCTTCGACGCCAATCCCACCACCGCGAACGTTGTAGGACCGCCTCTGTACGTACCCATCTGCACAAATAAAGCAGCCGCGTTACCGTAAGCCTCGAACACTCGCTTATTTGGGTCACTGGGTTTAGCTTTAGGAGCCGAGGAGTACTTCTTTTCAGCTACTGGAGTGGCTGTATAAGGGCGTGAAGCATTGTTAGAGAGTAAATTGGACGTGGCCGCGGCGACGGAAGTCACAGGAGGGGCAGAGCAGGGACGGGTGGTGGAGAGGAGGTTTTGGTAGTAAGGAGGAAGGTTCCAGAGAAGCATAACTAAGGTGAGAGCTAGCAATGTGGCACCTAATGGTTTTGTTTCAAAGCAAACGAATAGCTTCCCAACGGTGGAGGCGTTGGAAGGGGCGGAGGAGGGCGCCGCTTCCTTCCCCATTTTGGTGTCGGTTCGTGGCGGTGATAGCAATCTTTGTGAATGTAATGTAAAATTCTGTAGGGACAATTTTGATTATTCCTCAAGAAAAGAAGAGAAAAGAAAAAAGAGGTATGGGTCAAATGGGGGTCACACTCATACCGACACAGTGTTTTTTTCCTTTTGGCACTGATGCTTAACACCTTATACTCCTCGGCTTCCTATTCTTAGCCATTAATTTACCAATTGAACTTCCATTCACAACCCAATTTTTTTTTTCTTATACACAATCATTATTTATATTACAAATACAAAATTTAAGTGTAATTTTTACTCATTACACATCTGGAAATGCAAATATAAAACTTTGTATTTTTAAGAGTTTGTAGAAATTTTCAAAGATATAAATTTAAAAACTTTTTAAATTTTCTGAAAATATAAATTCAAAAACTTAAAGAGAAGAAGAAATAAATATAGGTGTATGAAAAGTTAGAAAGATAATTTGTTAAAAATTAATTAAGAAATTTAACATAAAGACATTTTTGAAACAAAAAAAAAATACATGGTTGGGTCTTGATCTCCTTTTTGTTTGCAAATTTGACACTCCAATTTTTTAATATATCTGGCTGGTTTATTCACGGTTGTGAAGTGGAAACTCTAAGCCTCTTCAACCATGTTCCATTGGTCAAAAACTTTGAAAGCAACAAAATCACGTATGAATGAATGACGGTGCCAAACTACCAATATTTTGGGAATTTCCTTCTTGTTTTTAAAACGGTTATCCACATGCAAAAACACCAATCACGAAATTCCATATCTTCTAAATTATCTGATTTACAATTGGACATTTTCTAGGTAGGTAAACGAATTCATCACAAGTGTACAATATATGTATATACATTAAAAAAATTTGAAATTCAATTCAATTAATTTATATAATTATTTTTAAAAATGATATTTAATAAATTAAAATTTTTAATTTTAATTTTAATATCCACAATCATTTTTTTTTTATCTCCATAGACTATGTCGTCCTTTGTATATACGTGGGAAAAGTATTAATAAGAAGAGCAGAAGGAACACGCTGGAGTTCTTCTAAAAGTGATTGAAGTTATCCAATCTTCTTCAATTGACCTCAAGAGGAAATCTGGGTATTTGAATAATCCATGACTTCTTACGGCCAATACAAAACAATCAAGTAATTGACAAAACCAGCCCTTTGTTGATAGAAATATAAAATTTCATTGTTGGTATTTGAATATATACCAAAACTATACCAAAACTATTCCTGCCAGTGCTTGCTTTCCTGGAATCAAACGTTACATTAAATTTTCAACACATAGAATATCAATAAAAGTCAGCAAAGTGATTCTTCCCTGTTCCCTCAATCAACAGGTTAACCAATTAAACTTGATTTTATGTCATACTTATTTATATAGGTAAGCCTAAGTTTTATAATTATAAAATAAATAAAATAAGTGTTTGTGTAGGAGGGGTCATAATTCAACATAAATGGAGCCATGTGCATGTCATGTCCCTACAGCTCAGAATTATGACAAGCATTATTGTAGTGTTTCTTTTGCTTATAAGTAGAAAATGCCAGCTTAATTTACAATATTATCATATAAAACATAAAAATATTTTCCAACACACAAACTACATCTGTTTAATTGCAAGATAATAGAACTAGGAGGCCAGGATCCACCTAACCTTCCACCAAAAGGGACCCAAAATGGAAAAAGATTTTAAGTTTTTTTTTTTTTAATGAAATTACAAGTAAAAATTATAATAAGACTGTGTTTGGTTGGTGTTTTTATTTTAATAAAAAAATAATAAATAATAAATAATAATAAGGGACAAATAAAAAATAAAACTTATAAAAACACCAATCAAATGGAGCTTAAAAAATAAATAATAAATCAAACATAAAAAACTAACCAATAAATTAATATAATACAAAGTTAAATGAAAAATTGAATCAGAACACAAATGATAATACTTGAAACTGAAACTTAAAAATATCAAGCTTTAATTCTTCTTGACAATGGGAACAATTTAAAAAGTTGTCGCTAGCGAGTATTTTTAAAATTTTCATTTTAAAGGAATTTTAAATAATTACATTTTATTATTTTTTGTTTTATTGAACACATGTTTTATTTTTTATTTGATAAAATTAAAAATATGCATAAAATATAACAAGATTAACTAGAATTATATTTCACAAATCTTTCAAATGTTGTTAGGTATACTGCTCCAAATTACTAAATCGGCAAAAAAGATAAATTCACCATAATTTTTTTTTTAATCTCAGGACTAGTCGCCACTAAAGTTTCTCGTCGTGGCTGATATTGCCTTTAAAAATATTTCTTTTGTTAACGGATGAAAAAAACAAGCGAAGAGAAAAACTGTTGAGGGGTTAATCTGAACAGGAACAAGGAGCCAAAAAATCTAATGATTAGATTCTTATGTGTTACTTTGCTATTGCAACTGGTTTGTGTCGGTGGTTACGAATGGTAATACTGTCGGTCGGGTTAATCATAAAACCAAACAAAGTAGTTGAAACCCTAATCCATGAAAAATCGCTTGGCATGGCTTTCTGATGGGATCTGTTATTAGAAGTGACATCTCTATTATTTTTGTGGGCGCGGTTCGGCTTGGCCGCTTGGACCCTCCTATTTTTCAGGGCTAAAAATTTTGGGTATGGTACGGCCGACCGAACGTTGGGAATGTTTTTTTCTCAACTGACACCCACCTCGAGTTAAATCCCATATTGTCTTTCTGACATTGTGTTTTAGGGCACTGCGTTTTCTTTAATCCTTTACCCTCTCGCTCGCCGTAACCTTTAACAGCCGACTAGACTTCATCCTTTGAATTTTCAATAATTAGAGGAATATTGTGAAAACAGAAGAAAATTGCTAATTAATAAATGGATTAGTTTAATCAATTCGGAGTCGGTATGGCCCTGTCTTCTAATGTGGCTGTGGATATCAATGGCCTACGCATCATGGGACCTTGTTATTCTTGTTCCTGGGTGGCTGGCTGTTGCCCAAGGGAGCTTTTCCATGACCATGACCGTGACCATGGTTATACTAAAACCACGGGTGGAAGTACCATCTCTCAAATTGTCGCCGGCGTTGTTTGCGCAGGCCGAACCTAGCATGTAAATAGGTGCATTGGATATTCGAGCCAATTTCTGAATAGGACCCAACGACCTTGACGTTTTTATTAGGGCTTTGGGCCCTAAGTCCATGGATTTCAGCTTCCTTTCTCGTAAAGATTCAATTCAATCCAAATTGGTTTTGAAAAATCAAACATTTGCATTAAAAATCTAAATTTATAATAAATTCAAATTCAAAACAATCTGAATTAAAAACCATAGGAAGCTAAAGTCATTTAAAACCACTATGACACAATCCCAAAATCGATCTGAAACTTGTAAAAAATTAAATTTTAAATTAGAAAAATCAACAAAAATGATCTTTATAAGAATCTAACTTGAAATAATAAATTAAAACTGAAATGTTTTTAATCCAAAATAATTGGAGATATTTCAATTTCGAAATAGCTTGTTTGAAATTAAAAAGATCAAGACCAAAATAAACTCATATCTATAAGATTATATTAAAGTTGTGCCCCAATTCTCAATTTCATGGCCAACTTAACATTTTAATAAAAAAATGATTGTAAGGACAATTTAAAAAGAAATGATAGGAATATTTTGGAAAAAAGGGTTTAAAGAAGAATCTAGAAGATAAAAGATGAAACAATAAAAAATGGAAGACGAGGCACTATTGAGAGAAAAGAAGGGAAAAAAAAGAGTTAGGAAAAAAGGAATTTGGATAAGATTGAGAAGTTGTTTCCAATATAGCATTATGACATGGCGCGGTGGATGGTGGGGTCAATTAATAATTGCTTGACGATGAAGCTAGCACTTGATATCAGGTGTGGTAGAGGGATTATGCTCAATGTAGTGGTGACTCAGTTGAAGAAAACTAAAAGTTCAGGTCAGGATGTTGGGCTAGACCGCTTGGAATGAACTACTTTATCTATGTTCCAAATTGCCACCGTGGAAGGTTTGCTACTTTTTTTTTCTTAAATACATTTATTTTCAATTTAATTTTCAAATGATGGAATTTTTTTGTTGTTGTTAGTGAATTTTTACTTTTTTGGAAGGCAAAAAAAAATTTTGTGTATGTGGATTTTTGCATGCATTCATTTCATTTGTTTGTACTTATTTAAATAAGATTTTGATGAGACTTTTTCTAATTTGTCATTCCCCCTAGTTAGGGGAGAGCAAAATTTGGTTAAAATCGAAAAAACCAATAAAATCAAAGTTTTTAAGTAAATCGAGTCGGTTAATTTGAGTTATATGAATTTTTTGGTTATCCTTTTGGTTTAAATGGTTAAAACAGTTTGTTTTTAGGTTTAAATTTTGAAATATAATAAACCAAAATATCTGATTTAATATAAGATAAATAATTAAAAAAATTATAATCACCCATTTTTTATATTTTCTTTTTGCTTGTTGAACCATAGCCATTCACTTTTAATCTTTTACACTATCAACATTTTCTTATCTTTTTTTCTCCCATAGATTTCATGATCTCCCCTCCCTGATCTGTCGATTGTCGCACATCGATCTCAACAATCAATATTCTAATCTGCTACACATCTTTTATCTCTCCCTACTGTCTCTCATATCCTACTCTCATCTCACTCTTAACACTCTGATATGTCATTTTTTTTTTACTTCTGCTTGCTACATCACTCCATGCCTCATTCTACTTCTTTCTTCAGTGCCTATCATAGTCTCTTTAAGCTTTAGCTCTTTTCACTAGCATAGGATACAAGCCGAACTCATAAGGTTAGAGTAAGAAGCTAGATACTTAAAGGTTGGTAAAAAGATTATTTTTTATTTTTGGCTTCTTCTAGCTTCTAAAATGTTGGTATTCTTGTTTGGAGTATTTGATTTTTAATTGTTTTGGATTGGATTCGACTACTTAGTTGTGTCTTTGAATTTGAAATGATAACTCTTGACATTGGGTTAAAGTGATGTTAGTATGTTATTTATTGTAGACAGATTGAATTCAACTTGCCTATTTGTTATCTTCTCATTCAAGTCACCTGAAATTTGTCTCATTTTTTGGAGTTCTCAAGTTGGATATGGAGCAAATACCAAACCTTGAATTAAAATCTTTTGCTATCCAAAAAATCATCTTATGCCAGTCTTTGCATTATTGTCATTTTATTTTTGCTAGAAAGGGAAGGATGGGGGTACCATGGATTTATTTATTTTTTGATTGGTTGAGGGTGCTAAATCTAGGAAAATGAAAGTAGATAATATTGCTTTAGATCACCTTAAGTGCATAGGTGTACTCTTGGTTTGGCAATAAAGTTTAGCTTTCTACTATCTAAGAAATTTTCGTAGCTGTAATAGTTCTTTTCTTCACTTCTATCAATTCAATTTCTTCCATTTAATTCAATAGGCCTTAGTAGATTGGTTTTCATTTGACTATCAATTGTTTCCTTCTTTCCTCGATTTGCTATTTTTATTGTCCACAGCTATAAAGTCATAATTTCACTAGCCCATTTAGAAACCCTAATGCTTAAGGCATCTGTATGCTGACCTTATTTTTGGACTTTTAATGTACTGATATTTCTTTTTAAGATTCAATGACTTTAAGAATTCATGTTAGGTAACGAGGTCTCTAGTGTCTGAAATTTAATTTTTGAGCCTTTTTTCGGTTAATTAATTTATTTAATTTATGCTCACTTTCAATGATTTATTTTCCCCACATCACCCTTCAATTTTGGTTTATTCCATTCATATACATGGTGACTATAGCTTGTTATATCATTTTTGTTGAAATTTTCGTTATACATGTTTTTTTTAATAGTAACTTTTGGGAACAAACAATGGTATTATGCATTTATAACCTACTAGGATACATTATGCATTCAGCAAAGAGAAGCTTACACTATTATCTATATTAACTTGTAATATGAATATTATTGCTTCATTTGTGAAGCTTAATAATTTACCTTTATTCACCAAAATAATGGAAGACTTTTTTCGGTAGTTATTTGGACTAGGCCTAAACAATTTAATTTAAAATTTTGTTTTGGTTGGAATTAATGTTTCGATTTATTCGTGAAAATTTACTAGTTAGTTTCTATCCATTTGTAAAAGGGAATTTATTTTATACTGGGTTCAAATTGGCGACTAGGTGGACTTTATATGGTTTTGTTGACAATTAAGGAAGGAATAAAGATTGAGTGTTTACTTATCATATTCACAAATTTAAGTTTGCTTAACAAAGAATTTCCCATTATGAAACAACTCTTAGGAATTTTTGAAAAAGTTGTTTAATTTGTTCAAAGCCACGAAACTTTCAAGGTAACATGTTTGATTTGTCCAAATCCATTGAGACTTTCAGGTTAACATATTTTCTTACAAGCTGCTTGTAAATATATGGAATGTCATTCTGCTTGAAAAATTTTTGCATACTCTAAGCATGATTGGAATGAAATTCAATTGTAAAAATTGTTTCTCATGGTTTTAAGGCATGTTAATAGTTGTAGCTTTCATTTGCAAATTCCCTCATTTATTGTAAATGTAATCACTCCCACTTCTTTGTGTTTCTTATGTTCATCTACTTCACATGTCTTACAAATGCTATTCATTTCTTTATGTTTATATATAGCTTAACTTTTTATCTTTTTTATTAATGATGTCAAACGAAATGACTAATCGAAATCCTACACAAGAAGATGCTTAATCAATCTCTTAAGTAGACATATATGGAACAAAAGGTGAAGTTATGACTGCTAAATCGAAAAAGAGATGACCAAACACATGGTCGAAGGTATGAGACCACTTCACCAAATTTACTAATGATAAAGGTGAACTCAAAGCTAGATGCAATTATTATGATAGAAAATTTTATGCTCACCAAAAAAAAAAAAAGAACATCTGCATTAAAGAATCACATGAATTTTCGTATGACATTTTTTTGTGGTAATGATGATCCTTCCAAACCAAAATTAGTTTTTAGCTTAGAAGGATATGGGTCTTTAGGTACTTGAAAGTTTGATCAATATGCTATTAGAAGAGGTATGGTTGAGATGATAATTATAGATGAGTTACATTTTAGATTTGTGAAAACAAAAGGATTTAAACGTTGTATAGCTATTACATGTCTTAGATTTCATGTACTATCATAATAGACTATTGCTAAAGATTGTTATCAAATTTATGTAGATGAAAAAGCTTCCCTAAAGTAATTCTTAAAATCGTCTTCTACAATAGTGTTTCTTACCATTGATACATAAATCTCACGATGGATTTAGGCGTTGTATGTTTATTGTATGTCCTAGATTTCATGTATCATTATGATGGATTGTTGCTAGGGATTGTTATCAAATTTATATAGATGAAAAAACTTTCTTAAGGTAATTCTTGAAATCTTCTTTTACAAGAATGTCTCTTACCATTGATACATGAACCTTATTGCAAAGAGTCAATTATATGTGTCTCACAGCTCACTTTATTGACAATGATTGAAAACTTAGCAAAAGGATATTAAACTTTTGTCTCATTTTTTAGCTATAAAGGTAAGGCTATTGGTAGGACAATTGAAAAATACTTGTGTGATTGAGAGATTGATAAAGTTCTTGTTATTAAAATTGATAATGATAGTTCCAATGATGTTGCAATCTCATATTTGAGAAAAAAATTTAACAACGCAAGAACTAATATTGTAGGAGGCAAATATCTTCATTTGAGATGCATTAATCATATTGTTAACCTTATTGTGAGTGAAGGGTTAAAAGAAATGAGTGATTCGATTGCTCATATTAAAGGGGCTGTTAGATATGTAAGATAATTACCCTTTAGATTGACTAAGTTTAAAGAGTGTGTTACCAATGAACACATTCAAAGTAAGAGTTTGTTATGCTTGGATATTTGCATTAGGTGAAATTTCATTTACTTGATGTTGGAACAAGCTCAAAAATTTAAAAGAGATTTCGAGGCTTTTAATGATGTTAATCTTTACTATATAAGTGAGCTTGTGTTTGGAGATAGGAAGCCCCATCAAAATGATTGGGCAAGTGTTAAAAGATTATGCCTTACAAAAAATTTACAATTTTACAGTTAGAGTTTCAGATTTTTTATATGTCACCGCTAATAATTTTTTTAAAGATATTTGTGGTGTTTATGGTATTTTGCAAGATTGGCAATTAAATATTGATGTTGAGTTGAGTGCAATGGCTAAGAGAATAAAAGATAAATATGACAAGTATTGAGGGAATGTGGATAAAATGAGTATGTTACTTTATATTGCTTATATTCTTGATCCTATGAAAAAACTTACTTTTATGAAGTTTTATTTTATAAAGATGTATTCTTATGATCAAACTTTAATGATGATGAAAAAAGTAAAATAAATAATTGGTGAGTTATTTGATAAATACAAAAACATGTTGCAAGCTCAATTCGAATAAGTTAGTGAAAGTAGCCATATAAGTTAAGTTACAGAATCCACTTATGAACTTAGAACTGAGAATTTATGTGACTCACAAGCTATTATGACTAGTTTATGAGGTTTAAAAAGCAACAAGGTAGAGAAGAGAATGAGTCAGAGTTAAAAAAGTATTTAAATGAAGAGCCTGATATTTTCAAAGAGAGAGTGGACTTTGATGTTCTTTGTTGGTAAAAACTCAATCGTCATAGGTTTCTTATTCTTTCTTATCTAGCTTGTGATGTATTGGTAGTTTTCATATCCACAATTACTTCTGAATTCGCTTATAGCACCGGTGGTTATGTGCTTGATGCATAAAAAAGTTCTTTAACTTAAAAACTTGTATAGGCTTTTATTTGTGCTCAAGATTAGCTATGTGAATCTTTAAATTTTGATTTAAATGTCATAGAGAATGAAGTGGAACAACTTGATAAGATTGATTTAGGTAATTATTGTATTTTTACCATTATTTTTTTCAATTCTTATTTCTTTAAATCTTTATAGCTAAATTTTTTTTTATGTATATTTAGATTTATCCAAGATTACATTGGATCCCATAATTGATTAGTAAAGCGTATTGATAAATTGAGGCAACATGAATTAACTTTTTGTTATTTTTTGTTTGTGTTTTTGCTATGTATTGTTATTGAGAAAGCTCACTACTTTATAATTAATGTTGAGCAAGCTTACTGACAGTGGACATTCTTGAATATAATTAGTTAAGTATTGTTGTTGAATAATTTATTATGCTTTATTCTTACTTTCTACTTTGTTTTTTTTTTTTTTTAGGCTTGCTAAATGATTGGCAATGGGATGTTATGGACTTGAATCATGGTTTTTGGACTATTAGTTTGTGTTTCAAGAATGTTATGAACTGTTAGTTATGAACTATTAGTGCTAGATAAATTTTGTGTTGATGGACTGTTTTGGATAGCTAGTGCTAGATAAATTATGAATTATTAAGTTTGTGTTTATGTTATATTGTATTTGTATTTTTATTTGAGTATTATTAACAATGTTTGATCGTGTTGGATTATGTTTTGAGTATTTGAGTACTTAATTATCCTTACATGAATTGCATTTAAGGTTTAATACAGGAGACAAAAACTAGAACAGACTAATACTTAACTATCCTTACATCAATTACATTTAAAGTTTAATACAAGAAACAAAAACTAGAACCGACTAACGCAAGAAAAACATAGAAATCGATCATCTTAATTCAGTTTGATTTTTTCGATTTTCCTTACATACATCGATCGGTTCGATTTTTATAATGGACTAGGTCGGTTAAGTCAATTATTCAATTTTTACGATCAATTTAACTGAACATATTGTTTGCTCAGCCTTACCTCTAGCAATTGTGTTGAAAGCTGGACTTGATAGGGAAATAGAGGTGAAAGAATTATCACAAATTTCAATTCATAATAATTTGTGCACTCTATTGATGTTGGGATTACTATTGAGTTGCTTGATATTGCTGAGAAGGCAAGTTGGGATGAGTTTGACCGTTGGTTGATTTTGGTTTGTCAAGAAAGCTAGGAATTTTTCTAGGGACATTGATAAAATTTTGGTTTTCTATTTTGGCTTGATTTGGTTTTTTGGTAAAGTTGAAATTTTTTTAAGGAAAGTAATAGGAAATGGGTTTTTTATGATTTTTTTTTTTGAAAAAATGAAAATTTTCTAAGGAAAATGATGGAAAATAGGTTTTCTTTTCATTGAATATCATATGATATATGTTTAGTGTGATCTTTTACTATTTTCTTTATTCCCTGGAAAAGTAGTAGTTATAGAATTTTCACTGATCTGAGGGAATTACATATATATTTGTTTGGATATATATTAACAATTGGGACATAACATTTATAGTACAAGACACAGTTTCAAGCAATTAAAATGTAGTTGACAAAGGCTTCAAGAAGGGTGGAAATTTGTGTTAGATCTTTCTTTTGGAGTCTTACTGTCTCAGGATACTTTAATGTTATCAAGGATTAATATTATTGTACCTATGCTTGGAAACTCAAGCATAGTTTCAGCATTTGAAGATCATGTATGTCCTCATCCTTAATATCATTGGGCTGGAAACAAGGTTAAATTTGATGTTAATGTTTAAATTTAGACCTGAATTTTAAAAGGACGTTGGTTAAGAGGAAAGGTTGTTTTGGTTTTTTCTTTTTTATTGAATGTTTGTAATATGATAAAACTCTTTGGGTGGTTGATTTTTGTTTTTCTTGCTCACTATATTGAACTTTTATGTAGGTTTGACCAAAAATTTGTCTATTGAAGACCCATGTTAACATATTTCCTAATTTCACTCTAGATTTTGGTTCTAAACTTCGGTGTATCTCAAATGCTTATGTTAAATGTCTGATGCCTACATTCCCAAGCTATGGCCATTTTTTATAAATGTTTTTTATTTTCAATTGTGAGACATAACTATGTTACAATTCTTTGAGGATGGTACCCTTGCTTCTTATTTTCAACGTTAGTAGTTAAACTTGGTGATGTATATATTTGAAAAATTGAAAATGGTTTTGGTTTTGTAAAAGAGAGTTATTGACCTGCATTCAATTATAGTTATATTTGTGGATGTTCTGGATTTGGTATTGAACTATAATTATGTGTGTGGATGTTCTAATAGGCTGGTGACAATGTGGGACTTCTTCTGTGTGGCCTAAAAAGAGATGATGTGCAGCATGGAATGGTGAGTGGAACCAACCAAGCTACTTTACATCCACTTAGTTATGTAGCAACAAATAGAACTTTTTTTAGTAACTGTAATCTATTTATGATTTATGTGAATTTTTAATCATTTGCCATTGTTACTTAAAACCTTGTGAATCTTTCATGCTTTGAGGAATATTTTATGTAGAATAGGAGAGAAAAGAGTTTTTTAGTAATATTTACTATTAGCTTTTGAATAAAAATATATTTTAATGGTAAGTTAGTTTTGTTGGTCATGATGTGTAAAAAAAGGATGTTGTAAAACATCTGATTTCTTCCAACTGCATAGGTAATTGCCAAACCTGGAACCTTGAAGACATACAAGAGGTTTGAGACAAAGATATATGTCCCCACAAAAGATGAAGATGGACGTCATACAACCTTTTAATCAAGTTACATGCCCCAGTTTTATCTGAGGACTACAGATGTAACTGGAAAAGTGGAATTACTTGAAAATGTTAAGATGGTTCTGCCAAGGGACAATGTTTCTGCAACTTTCGAGCTGATCTCAGCTGTGCCTTTTGAAGCAAGTATGCTGTAGTATTCCTTTTTCTTTTCAAAAAAAAAAAAAATTGATGAATTTGCTAATTGGAAGTTCCATTATAGCAAATTATTTGTGCCAAAAAGAGTTTTTTCTCTTCCTACTTATTAAAGACTCAAAACTTAAAAAATAGGGTAGTCTTAATATGTTGCTTGCCATCAATGTAACAGGACAGAGAATTGCCTTGAGGGAAGGAGGTAGAACTGTTGCTGCTGGTGTAGCAGTAGCAATTGGCTCTTGGTGGCGACGGTGGTTTGCTTTCTGGGTCTTCTAAAAAGTCTGAATTGGTTGCTTTAGATGGGTTCTTTTTTTTTTTTTATCAAAGGTTGTTACTTTTGGGTGCCTTTTTTTGAATTCGATGATTTTTGGGGTTTGTTGTAAATTTATTGCAAATTAAATTAAGAGGCTTATTGGTGCATTGTGGGGGAAACCATTGCCTTTGTTTGCTCTGCGAGGTTGAAAAAGGAATTCTACGTTTGATACCCTTTTTGTGAAAATTGAGAGGCCTTTATTGCAAATTTGTTGGAAGTGAGAGGGTTTTCGGTGCATTGCCTGTGAAAACTCTCGTCTTTGTTTGCTTTAGTTGGATTTCTGATAAAAGATTCTTTCTTTTTGGTTTATATTCATGAAGGTCTTTGATTTCAAAGGCGCTATATCCAATATTACAATTTTTTTTTTTCTTTTTGCGTGATTCTTTCACGTTGAAATCGAAAATTCAAAATTAGACACAACTTTGATGTGATCAAATCCCAGATTCGAGCAACATAAATAATTAATATATTGGGATCCGGCTTTTCTTTTTTTAATATTAAATAAAAATTTTTGTTGATGGTTATATTTAAAAACATAAACATAAAAAATTTACGATTTAAATAGTATCATGTCAGAATTGCAAAAAAAAAAAATTGTTTAATAAGGAAACAAAAATAAAAAGCGTATTGATTGAGGGTAATGAAAATTTTTTAACAGTAATAGAATATGAATATCGGAAGCTGCGGAGATACTTCCTATCCAAAACAGCGAATACATCTGAAAATTATGATTAGAGTTAAAGAAGTCTTAAAAGATGAACTAGCGAGGGAATATTTCCTCCTTTAAATTTGGGGTTTCCCAGTAGTTTCTTTTGTGTAGAATTTTGATGGGAAAAGCAAAAGACTTATCGTAGCTTGGAGAATTTCCTGTAAAACAAAAACAAATAATTGAGATTCAGTGAAACTTAATCAAAAGAGATGGAGAAGTGCACCCTATCAAATTTATGTCCAGAGATGCTCTACAACTACAACTCATCACCGCACACAGAAATCAAATAAGATACTCGGTGCACAGTTCATTTTTCATGATTCTGCAGCTGATTAGAATCATTTATTATTAGAAAGTAATATGAAAGGTAAAATTGGGTCCAATGTTTTATTTGTTGCTCCATTTGATTCACTTTCATGATCTTACTTCAACATGATCTATTAAATTTTATGTTTTCCTATCATGTTGGATAACTTGTGTCGTAAAATGATATATATATTAATATTAAAATTTAAATTTCAAATTCATTAAATGTAATCTTTTAAAAGTGATTGTATGAATCAATTTAATTAAATTTTAAATTTAATAAATATATTATATTCGTGTTAAAAGATTTTGATTAAAAAAGACAAAAAAATCCGAAACCGATGGGTTTCGACTCAACTTGACATTTTAAGATCAATTTAAAAAAAAAAAATTGGGTTTCGGGTATCGGGTTGGATCGGGTGGCATGAAAAAAAAAATCGAGATCGGCTTTTGGGCAAACTCTACCTGATTTATATATATTTTTTATTATTTATTTAATTTTATAATTATTTATATATTTTTTAATATATATTTAATTTTAAATTTATATTAAAAATAATATTTTATTAATTTCAGGTCCGATCGGATATGATTTTATACAATATCGAATCGAATTCGAATATAAAAATAATAAAAAATTATCGGATCAGATCGAATTCAAATTTTGCATATTTAAAATTGAATCGGGTTCGAAGTGAATAAAACCCCGTCCCGACCCGATATCATCCCTAATTTTGACACTTTCTCAATTATAAAACTATTATAAATTAATTTCTTCTTAATACAGCTAGTCCCTGTATGCCTGTATGGTATCATAGAAACTACTGACTTTGAGGCAAAAGCTAATATGGTGTTTATTTTAATAAAAATGAATTAGACATGGCAGGGAATATTTGAGGATTGGGTGTACGTTTCTTTTTGTGTAGAAATTTGGTGGAAAAGGACTAACATATTGGAGAATCACTTGCAACTCACAAACATATATATATAATTGGGGAATCATCAGTGACACTTAGTCAAGGTGATTGAGAAAGCCATCCTATTAAATTCATGTCCAAATATTCTCTACAACTACACGGACATTAAACAAGAGATATTGAATGCATCATCACATCTCCATTGTTTTTATGGTTCTGCAGCTGAATATCATTTCATTATAAAGAAAAAGAAAACAATAAAAGCTGCAATATCGTCTTCTATGGTTTGCTCACTTTATATCGAATATTTACAACAATTCAATGAAATGGATTTGGATTCGCTTTGATGTAGTCGTATGGGACTCTCGATCGTAAAGTGAAGACAACCTTCACATGACATGCAATATAATTGCAGCTGTCCATCGTTTAAAATGTTAAAGAAAAAAACCTTTTGACTTTGATGCCAATGCATGGTATCTATAGGCAGCTAATAGACACCAATTTCTTTACTCGTTTATTTCTTTTTTTTTTTTCCCTTTTTATTAACTGATGGAATTGTGAGTTCTTAACTAAATGAGTGTGCAGTGGGCAATTGTCTTTGTCATCAAGAATCCCAACTGTTTATGGGACCCTCTATACATATTCTCCTATTAGCTTTCCATGGGACATAAACCTAATTTTTTTAGAAAAAAATACAAAAAAAAATAAATATAATACTAATTCAAGTTTTTTAATTTAAGCTAGGGATGATATCCAAAAAGTCGTCAAACCTTTTTAAAAATAAATATAAATTTTAGAACTTTTATTACATGATTAAGGTTATGAATTTTTTAAAAAGTTATGCATTTTTATTTCATTATAATCATACCAATTAAATTTAAAAATTAATGAATGAATTAAGTCTAATTTTTAAAATTATTAAAATAATATTCTCTGAAGTATTTATCTTCTAATTCATTTATAAATATATAAACTATATAACATAATTACTATTTCTATATATAAATATGTACACATGATATGTACATAGCAACTTGTGCTTATCCAAGTTATACATAATATATATGGAATAATTAGAGAGTGTGAAACATGATGAATTACTGTACCCATTTATCAATATCAATTAACTAATAAACTAATCTCACAAAGCACAACACAACAAAGATTTTGTAGCTGAAAAATTAATGTTATACTATTATTATTGAATCTTAATTTACAAAAAAAAAAAATTGTGATCAATAATATATAATAAATAAATAATTTTGGTATAAAGTTAATTGGTAATTCCCCCCATTGCCATTGGTTGTTTGTTGTCGTACCGTCAGTTTTGCATTCCAAAATGGTCAATAGCGTCAACTTTTCAAGCATAAATACTCCATCAGTCATTCCCAAATTGCACCGCTAGCTTAGATTAGCTACATGAGCATACAGATGATGATGATGAGCAACAAACCCTCCTTGAAGAAGACCAATTCGTTTCCCTTAAAAAACATTTCTCCTAATTCCATGTATGTTCAACAGACTATAGTTGGACCCAGCTGGAGGTCTCCTCATCAGGTAGAATTCCCAACCTCCCCTGAGGTCCCCCAGCTGGTCGATGAAATCTTCCATGTCGCTCACCATCAACACCCCATCTCCCAAACTTACCTGCCTGACCTCTTCACCTGCGCAGCTTGCAAGGAGTATGGCGCCGGCGAGTGCTACACCTGCGCTGACTGTGACTATCAGCTACATGATTTCTGCGCCTTTGCTCCTCCAGCTCTTAAGAAACATCCCATCCACCCCCTTCACGACATCATATTCTTACCAAAACCTGGTAATTAACTAGTTAGTTCCGCTCTTTTTTTTTTTCCCCTTCATCACTTGCAAGTGTATATATTTATATATATAGTTCAAAGTAAAGCAAACTTCAAGACTATACAACCACTAAATACCTAGATTGTTCACTAAAATATAGTGGATGACAATCAGTTAAATTATATATTGTGTTCAAGATCTTCATACTTGATACTGATTGAAACTTTGCAATAAAAAAATTAATTTTAGTTAAAGGAGGATTATTGAAACCGAAGTGCGATATCTGTGCCAAAACCACCAAAGGATGCGTTTTCAAATGCAAAGTATGCAGTTTCCAAATGCACCCATGCTGTGCAATGTTGTCAACCGAAATCAGCATTTCAGTCCACTCACACACCCTAAGGCTCTTGCCCATGCCGGCTCATTCTTCGTATGGGGACCCTGATGGCTTTGTATGTCGCGGGTGCAATCGGAGGAGGTCAGGGAGAGTGTACCAATGCACCATCTGTGATTATCATCTCCATGCAGTCTGTGCTAAGAACATGGTGAATGGACTTCAAGCGAATGGTATCAAAGGCATGGATAAGCCGAGCAAGCTAGGATCTGCAGCTAAGGTTGCTTCTCAAGTGGTGATAGAATTCATTGGAGGGCTGCTTGGAGGGCTTGGACAAGGGGTTGGACAGGTGCTGTTTCAAACTGCTACTAAAGGAAGGTGCTCTACTACATCAGCTAGAACTGCATAAAGCATTTCTTAAGCTATATATATTAATTAATTAATTTAACTTGATTGATTTTTTGTGTCTTTCTTCTACGATCTATATGTTCAACAGTTTTTGTTTGTTCAGCAGTTGATGGGAGCTCTGGGTTAAGTTTGCAGTTGGGGAAGTGTTGCAGCAATTGCTACATACGTATTATATCTCTTATTGATTGTGTCAATAATTATAACAATCAAATGACAGTATGGTTTTCTGTAAGTTATTTTGTATATCCAATATATTTAAGGAAATTATTTTGTATATTTTTCAATGGCATTGCTTTGATTTGAAGAACCCATTTTGTTTCCTCCAATTAAACATTTGTGGGCCTTTGCAACATATAGGGCTTTCATATGCAGGCCTTTCTATTTTGTCAGCCCAAACTTTTAATTTTAACCCTAATAACCCCATCTAAACATAGTTTTTTTTTAGTGAAGTATCTTTCGAATTATTATTATTATTATTATTGTCACTTAATAATCAATTATAAATTGATTGACACAATTAAACCAGTTGAATCAAAATTAACAAAATGTGTAACTCATGTTATTGAATATTTTATTTATTTATTTAAAATTTTAAATTGACAAATTTAATTTTCTTTCATCTCATAATATCTTATTTTATATATTTTATGATTTGAACTCAAAAAATTTTTAAATAAATATTAAATTTTAATTGTTAAAATGTTTCTCGAGTCTTTGGTATTCACTTGATTAATGACTAAGCTAAGACAATTTAATTTCTAGCGCAAGTACCATAAATAGGAAAAAAAAATTGGATACGTGTAAATCCGATAATAAGGCTCAAAATTAAAAAATATCTTGTCTAATAATCCTGCTCCACTCATTAATTACTACGAAGAATCTGAAAAGTAAATGCCTAATCATGTCACATCAAGGTTGTAATTCATTGGTCCAAAAAAATTAAGTTTGTGATTCATTGTTGTAATCATAATTCAAGGGATCCATGGACCGCAGCCAGGGAATTATTTTCTCTTTTTAGGAGAATTTGCGTAGATAGTTTTCGTGGTTTTTACCCCTTTTGTCTCATTATTTTTATTTGTTTTTGTTAGATGTCTTAAAATTATATTTTTTAATTATTTAAAATTTTTATTTTTTATGATTTTTTAAATTTTTTATATTAAAAATTAAGAAATTTTAATTTTATAAAAAATATTTTAATATTAAGTATATTAAAATAAAAAAAATTTTAATTCTATGAAAATCAATGTAAGACAAATAAATAAAGACAAAAGAGTAAATTTTAGGTTCCGTATTGTTTTGTTCTTTTTACTTTTAAATATTATTTGTTGGTTTTTAAATCTTTAATGTTGCATTAAAATAAATTTTTTTTTTTGTAAAATATTTAGTTAAATCTGACTTTAATAATAATTGGCTCCCCGTGTCTGCATCGACGACAGAAAAGTGGATGCTTAGATTATTTGTAATTTTTGTATTTAAGTTTAATTTTAAAAGTTAATATTATATATAAAAATTTATAAAAAATATTAAAATTAGAAAATTTAAAATTTTAGTTATTTTATTTATTTTAAATTATAAAACTAGATAAATATAAAAATATTATATTTAAAAATTAAAAAATAAAAACTTATTATAAATATAAAATATAAAATATTATTTATTTTAAACTATAGAATTGGTAAAATATATTAAAAATATATTATATTCTAAAAATTAAAATAAAACTTATTTAAAAAATAAAATTTTGAAATTATTTATTAAAATTATAAAAACTAGAGAAAATATACAATTTTATTTATTTATGTATTAAAATATAAAAAAATTTCTTAAATAAAACAAGTTTTAAAATGTTTAAATTTAATTTTATGATAAATATTCTATATGTTAATTTAATTATAAAATAATTATTTTTTAATGACTATTTAAAATATTTAAAGCCTCATTACCTAAACACTATAGTTATCTTAATCAATTAGATGATAAACTTTATCAACCGAATATTTTGATTTTAAAATTTCCAAATTATTTTGTGTTTTTTATTTACGTTAATGTAAAACTTAAGTGTATGTGTATAATTTTTTTTTTTAAATTATAGAACTAAAATTGGTTAAGAACAAGCGATTGTATGCACCTTGATGTAATATATATACCTAGGTAACTTACCAATAATTTTAAAAGACTTATACAACACTCTGTTCAGATAAATTATAAACTTAACAATATCAATTCAAGTTTTTTTTTAATGACTAATTTTTTATTTAAATTAAAAAAATTCAGCTTTCCGAATTGGTTTTTTTAGGTATTACCTAAACAGCCTAATTTGAATTTCCAAAGAATATGGTCATGGTTTTATTGATAGCTATCATTTTTTATTATAATTCGGTCACATTTTCAGATCATCAAAGCTTGGTGGCTTCTTATTATAATCATCTTGATTCAGGACTCAGGAGTTGTTAAGCAGAAGGAGCTCCAGGTTTAATATGTCAAGCCCGACCCAGGATGCACTGTCCGTCGGCCATCTGCTCAGCCGCCCTTCATACCTTTCAATTTTGCTTGAGCAACGAGACCCCACTCAACCAAAGAATGCCCGCTTATGTTGGTACTCAAAGTCTGAAACTAAAACCATGAGAAAGTACAGAAAAAGCTGAGCCAAAATATTAAAGGAAAGAACGACAATTTGACGAAAGGAAGGCGGCTCTTGCACTAACATTAGTAGGCGAAATTTTGGCAGATGCCCCCTTTTGGAACAAAGCCTCTAAAGAGTGTCATTACTGTGAATGTTAGTCCTACTAACTGTACAAAAATGGGAATGAAAAATCAACGAAAATGATGACTTGTACATCACAATCCTAATGTCTTTGAGCCTAACTCTGATGAGTCTTCTTCCTCCCTTGGTGCTCTCCAGCAACCAAAAAGTGGTGGAGGAGGATCAACAGGAAGTGTACCCTCCAACACCTTCACTACCTCCCCCATAGATGGCTTCACACGTTCATCTGCCTGAAGGCACCAAAATGCAATTCTCAATGCACGCTCCAGTTCTTGGGCATCGACTTCATCCTCAAGTCTTTTATCTACTACATTCTTTGGATGACCTTCCATCCATTCTTTGTAAACCCAATCAAAAACATCATTCACTTCTTTAAAGCCACTAACTAGTATCAAAACTATCTTGCCAAAATCCTCCACATCCTTTTGTGCTGAAGCCCTATGGGTGGCTGTCTCACCATAAAGCATCCCCAACCCGAATTCGTTCACTTTAGCCTCAAAATTTTCATCAAGGACTATATTTTCACATTTCAAATTTCCATGGCATAAAAATTCTCTACACTCTGTGTGCAAATAAAATATGGCTCTACTGACACTTAAGCAAATCTCCATTCTCTTTCTCCAAGTCAGTCTCTCAGCCAGTGTTGGATCATCAATATATTTCTCCACCGAGCCATTCTTGGCATATTCATAGACTAAATACCTGTGATCCAACTCACAACAATAGCCTTCCAGCTTGACAAGACCTTTGTGATAAATGCTTCCTACCTTTGACACTGCAGCTCGAAATTTTCTTGCTTCAATGGTAGCTTCCAGTTTTTTGACTGCAACTGGTTGGTTGTGAGATAAGGCACCTTTGAACATCTTAGGCCCAATTTGGAGGTTGAAATTGCCTGTAAGGTCCTTGATCTCAGTGAAGGATAACATGATTAAACATTTTGACTCAGGACTGGAATAAGCTACAGCAGCCATTCTCCGGTAAGTGTTTCTTCTTTTATAAAGGTAAAATCCAATTCCCAAATGAATCACAACAAACACAAAAATTGTGCCTGAGGCTGCTCCAACAATACAAGGAATGCAAATTTTATAAGACTCCTTGTGTGCTTGTGGCGGGGACTTCATTTGGAAGATGGGATCAACAGCTATGGGGTCTGAACACCTCTTCACAAAAGAAGTGGAACTAAAGGAGGAATCTGAATAACCACTAACATACTGAGTTTTCATCATCCTGCATTTTGGATTTCCATCATTTGTGAAGGTTACAGCAGTACAACTTGAGTCACTGAGGCACATGCTTTTGCATTGGTCTAAACTAGTTAGGGAGATAGAATCATTGACTGGGTAAATTCCGTAAAGAAACATGCTGGCATGCTCAACCATAATGGACCCGGATTTGCACTCATGCCGAGATGAAACCAAACATTTTGAATTAGAATGCGCTGTGTGGTGAAATGGGCATGTGCAAACAGGGGAACCAGATGCATTAAATGCACAGATGCCTCGCTGATCACAAGTTGCAAAGACATTACACTGATTCTCAACGGCTTGCCAAACTGATCTCCATGTTTGTGAAACCTCTATCCATGAATATAACCGTAAATTGCCATCCACATCCAGCCGAAGGAACCTAAATCTTACCGTGTCATTATGATCTTCTCCAAACACAGACCAAACAGGTCCCAAATTTGGGGCCACAAGTTGCAGGCTTCCATCAGGAGTGAGAACAGCACTGAGATTTGAGTGAGAAGGCCCTCCAGCTCTCCAATAGGTGATGCTGCTTTCCCACCTTAGCTGTAGTTGACCAGAAACATTCATACAGAGGCTATATACACTTGAAACATAATTTTGGCTGGCAGCTCTCAATATTCTAGAGGAGGAAAGTCTCTGGCCAGGAAGAAGCGCATCTGTTGGATTATCAAAGCTTTGCCAAATTACATCTTTCTTCTCATTCAGTAAGACAAGATTGCCATCATCACGAAGAAAAGCTAAAGCAACAGATAATTGGCTTGTTTTGCTGGTCCACACTTCTTGACTCTGCAAGGCATCAAAAAGAACCAATTCTCCATTCTCTCGAAGCTGGAAATAAGAATTGTTACTAACAGTAACATCAGCTCCAGCAACCCAAACCACTATCTGTTTATCAACAGGAATTGACTTGGAATTGAAACGAATGCCAACACTAAACTGGTTTGGAAGATCAGGGCGGTTATAGAATCCAATTGCAAAATCACCATTAGAAGAAACCCATGAATTATTTTCTTCTACAGAAAGTTTAGATCCCAATGGAATTTCTGAAACTGCAACCCCAAATAGCAAAGACCCAAGAGAGATACATAGCAGGAGCGCAGAACCATGGAGGAATCTCTCCTCTTCAAGCATATTTGCATATGCTTTAGAGATACAACATTAAAAAAAAAATCAGTACAATAATGAAAACAAAAACAAAAACACTATAAAACTTAGCACTGATTAAGACATTTAACCTCTTTTAGCATGTAATTAGGCTAAGATAAAGGAGGAAAGTAGGCAAAGTGCATGATTTTCAAGACCAATCATAATGCAGCTCATAGAAAACTATAACTACAAACTTCAAAATTTGTGAACTATCTACGTTGAATCAAAGTAATGGAACCACATTTCAATGTTTATTAGGTAAAAGCCGGCTAAAAACTTAACATTTCAAGGGATTAGCAACAAAAATCAAAAGAAATTATAATAATTGAAGAAAGGGAAGCAAATATTTTCAGAGTTTGGTACCTGAAAGAATAAGTCAAGAGACCAGAAATTCAAGCAGCAGGCATAGAATAGCACCTTGAGCATAACCAGAAAAGGAAGAACCCTTTTAGGGCACTTATCAACGAGTGAGCACTAAAAACTTGACCAAAGCAACAAGATTTCAGAAGTGGTTGAATGAATATTAGAATAACAGAAAAGAATATGACTTAAACAAAATGAAAATATATATTTATTTATTATGCATGAATGAACTGTAAAAAGATTTTAAACAATGTGATATCGATGAGCAGGTGGCGTCAATTAAAAAAAAAAAAAAACTTTTAAGCATTTATGGGACCCAAATTCAGGAGAATAGAAATGCACTGTTGGAAAAACGCCATCATTTTCAAAGCTGGAAAAGATGGGCTCTGGACAATGATATTACAGATGATTCAGTTTTTTTTTCTTTTTAACACTAAAAAAAGGTGATAAATTTAGAAAGAAAAAGTTGAACTGGGCTTGGTTGCAAGAGGAATATGCTCTTCACAAAGTGAATCAAAGATTCTTCTTTTCTCTTACATTCCTTTTGGTGAAAATGAAAAACCCAGAAAGGAAAATTATTAAAAAAGAAAGAAAGAAAGAAAGAAGAAGAACAGGATTAATGAAGAAGAAAGATCTATGGCTATTTGCTATGAGCAAAGGAAAAAGAGATTAAGGAAGAATTAAAGACAGCAACAAAAAGTGTCACATTATTAGGTAGAACAAGGCTAGATGAAATTGTTGAAATGTGAAATGGAGAAATAGGAGTTAAAGAGAAAGCAGGCAGGAAAGAAAACCAGCAACCAGCAGACTTATTAAGGCCTAGAAAGGGAAAGAAAATTAATGTGATTGTCTGATCAGATGACTGGTGTTTGAAGAAGTGGGCTTGCCCTTTCTTTTGTCGGCTTTATTTTTTATTAGTATATTGTTTTTATAAGTAGTACTACTTTTATTTTGTTCTTTTTAATCACTATCTGAATCATATAATGTAGTGTGCTTGTTTTGGATCCAACTAATCACTGGAAATAGAATTGTTTTTATTCAATCTTAATCAATAGAAAAAGGCAAATCTATTATGAAAGACAATATCTGATTAGATTATTGATAGAGTGAATAGATTTATTATTTTCTAAATTCTCTCTTTTGATTAAAAATGATAAATTCACCATATATTAAATTTGAGCAAAATTCAAACCAAATCTAGTAATTTAAAAATTAAAATTTTTATTATTTTTTCATATTTGAAGCATATTAAATTTTTATCATTAAAATTAAAAATTTAATATTCTACCAAACAAATCACATGTCATTAATAATTTATATGCACAAATAATGTATTAAATATAAATAAAAATTAATATATGAAAACAAATATCAATAAAATTTTGAAAGTATAAAAAATATATAAATCAAGTAAAAAATAAAAAAAATTAAAGTATAAAGAATTAAATTCACCTAAAGTAGTTGTAGAAAATTTTAAAAAAAAAAGATCCATTTTATATATTTTATTTATTAATAATTTTTACTTAAACCTAAAACCTTTAAATATTATAGCGAAATTTTTTACGTAGAAATTAAGTGAGAAGAAGGTGAGGAGGAGTAAAAAGGCAAGGAGAAAAGGAAGTGAAGCCCACGTGGGCAAGGCTTTGGGGAAATAATAATAATAATAAAATAATAATCAGTCAGCTTTGGAGGAATCAAAAGTGGTCCCGACATAAGGATGCGAGTAGACTTGGACGGATGCCATGGCCGCCTCTGCCCCTCTCATCTCATTGTTCAAGAATGTCGGAATGATCTACGCACCCACTCTTGCCCCCAGATTTAACTATAATCACAGTTATTGCCATTTACTTTCACATTTATTGCATTATTATATATATATATTATTTCGATAAACAAGTATTTGATTAGACGTATATCCGTGAGCCATATACTGTGTGTGTTCATGGATCAGACCGTCCATCAAGTTTGTGGGCTTGGTCCAATATGAGTTGGATCTTTAATAGAACTTTTCAAGTACAGATTTGGATTGATTTTATCAGACTATTTTGTTTTCAAAAATGGCAAAGTACCTAAGTCTTGAAAAAATGTTGCCACTCTGACCATAGTCTTGAAAAATGTTGCATATCCACAAAGTCTAAAAGCTGAGTTGTTTGTAGACGAAATCACGATTAACTAATTGAAGCATTTATGGGCAATATAGTTATAAATTAGTAGTGGTTAGTATTTTGGTCAAGACATATGACCAAACCCCAACAAATTGATGAAGAAATCCCAGCTGTTCAGTCCATGAAGATGAAGGATATACTTGTACGATTAAATAATAATAAATCAACAAATGTAGGGTCGAGAAATAAGAAATTGATATGATAATCTCATTTGCTTCGCTACTTTTTCTCAAAAGAATACAAAGGAAAATCACGAGGCCTTGAGGTGCATGGCAATGCATAAAGTAGCTTTTTCTTCCCTCGGATTCTCAAGTACAATGGACCCACGTTACTGGCTCATGTCTAAGAGGATTTAGCAAATAAAAAAAATCTTAATTCTTAATCTCAATTATTATTATTATTATTATTTTTATCTTCTTTGCCAAAGAATCCATTTCTTGATCATCCAAGCAAAGCTCGGTAGAGCAGCGAAGGCAGTTAAGGTTGGGCTAATAGAAGAGAAATTGGATTAATGTTGAAGCCCATGTCAAATTCCCAGTGGCCTGCACTGTTTCATAAGGCCTAGCATTCACTAGGTGGGCTAAGCCCTTTTGAAACGAAAAAGAATCTCGCAATCTCGAGAAACTCGAAGATTTTCAAAGTTTTTAACTCAAATCTTGAGTCAAAATAAGAAGTGTTTTAGTAAAGGTAATTGCTCTAGGAAGTCCCAACAAATATATTTTAATCTTGTTGTTTTAGTGATTCTAACCATTCATTTTATCCCATTTCAAATATATTTTGCTGTTTCAAAGAAACACAACAAATATAAACATTTGCTTCAATTTTATAATCCAACCAACCATAACATTAATTAGAAGCATCATTGCTTATAATTAAAAGGAGAAAAAAATATAATAATCTTCACATATTATTGATTTATTTATACACAGTCCAAGTTCAAAGTAAAAGCACAGTCTGACATGGTGGCTGCTAAGGACCCAAAGACATTAATGATCATAGACACCATCACATAAAAGGAAAGGCAAATCTATAAATTATTTAACCATTTTTACATCCTTCACCCACATGAAAATGACCCATCCACAGCCAAGATGACCCCATTTGTGTAAATTTCGATCAAATATATCCATTCATTCTAGAGCCCTCTAATCTGCTCATTGTTCTTCAATTAATTCAGTTGCTCATACATATAAATGCAGATTTTTTCAAAAACAAAGTTTTGGGTTAGATAGATTATTCATTTTTTTTTTAATAAGGCAATATGTATTGTAAATATAGAATTGTTCAATTTTTTTTTTAATTTCTTTAAATGATCTTAATAAACTTTTAATTTTAAGTGTAAACTCGTTTATTGGGCCTAATATTAATGTTAAAATCCTCTTAAATTTTGGATAGATTTTCAATCTCGGAGCGGATAATTTGGCCCTTGACGGGTCTAATATCATTGTGTATAAAATTGTTCATTTGAGAATATCGACAAAAATAAATTAATAAAATTCAAAATTAAGACCACTTACTATCGAAAATTGACAAATTACACTAACAAGAAGGTACATACAAAACTGAACTAGCAATGAGGTAAAGGAACAAGCAAGTTTCATCATAGACCACTAAATCAAACATTGATTTTCTGGTGAAATCCACAACCAAACACAAATGATTTTCATCTCTTGATTGAACCGGTCGGCGCAACCATAGAGTGCCAAGTGTTTGCAATGATTTGACCTCGGTCCCCATGGGAGGGAGCCAATCGAGCCGGCCATTTCCATGTCATATCCCCCACAAAAATGAGGTGTTAGCTAATAATAGTCCAAAGTTGGCTACAGCCACCGATACCAAAGTGAAAACATCTTTGTCAAATTGGGCATTCTCGAAAATTATTTTTCGGTCCATTTATCAAAACCTTAGAGAGTCAGTCCAAAATGGCTGATTTGGAAGAAGTTGAAAAGGGTGCAATCTCATCCCCACATGCCCAAATCTCCAAATTTTGGACCATATATTCTCATCTTAGCGCATATAATACATGCAAAGTTGCTTTGTGTTTGTCAAAATTAGAACCAATGCTTCGTTCATGTCCATTTCACACAGAACTTGAAAATGAAATATGAAGAGAGACAAAGACATAGTTCTAAAAATGTTGTAACCTTAGTTACCTGAAATTGAAAGTTTTAAGCCAAATTTTAAATCATATTTAATGTTTATGAACATTATATTATATTCTACTTTTTTATGGAAATATTTTTTTTATCCAGTCAGAGGGATAGTTTAATTTATTTATTATTAAAATGGGTTGGAGAATTCATACGTTTTTAACATTTTTTTTTTAATTTTTTATGTTGTTATCATTTGATAAATTAGTATATTTCCTTCGAAGACAAGAATTTTATAATATCAAAGTTGTTAAACGTCCAAGTAACATGACATGTATTAATTAAATTAAATATTTTATTTAATACAGGTAGTTGGTACCTTGGCGGTTTTTACTGTAATGAGAACTATCTGAATATTTTTTCAAAAATTTTTTGGGGTATTTTTTTAGATAATGTTTTGTATCATTTATAATATCATTATGATAATTTAATTATCAAAATGATTTTATTATCAAAATAATACCAATATGATTTTATTATCAAAATGATTTTATTATTCATGATTTGAAATCATTTTATTTAGTTAATAATTATGAATTTTTAAAAATTAAAGATAATTGTATTTTATATTATTAAAAATTAAATATTATTTTTTTAAAAATGCAAAAATAATCATGTACATTGTAATAGTTACACAAATTAATGATTTTAATGTTGTTTAAAAATAATAATTTATAAAATATTAATAAATTTTATATATAAATTATGTAAAAAATATTTGAATTAATAAATAAAACTAATCAATTAAGTTTATAACAAAAGAAAAATAAAAAGATTATCTTCTATATATAAAATATTAAAAAATATAAAACATAAAAAATATTTTTAAACTTGTTATAATAAATATTAGTTTAAAAATATAAAAGATTATAATATAAAATAATTACGATTTTAAGAGAAAGTAAGTTTTTAATTTTCATATTAAATGGGTAATATTAACAATTAAAAGTTTTACATATCATTTTATTTTTGTAATAAAAGTTTTTCACTTTTTTGAATAAAAATTAGATAATTTTCTGAAACAGTGACTTAGATCGCTTTTGGTGATCTAAGATTACCCGTCACGTAAAATCATTAAGTACTTATTAAATATAATGATTTAATAATTTTATATAAAACACTATTTTTTGAATTAATCACCCCATACCAAACATTACTTAAAGAGTAATATAAATTTATTTATAACTTGTAAAAATAAGTAATTTTAAATTGATAGGTAAAGACATAAAAATAATTTTAAAAAAAAATCAGAATAAATGAATTTTTACTTTTTTTTAATGAAAATTAACTTTTTATTTCCCTTTTAATGTTTATAAATTAGTAGCCTTTTCTTTTTTATTAAAAAAAAAAAAAGAAAAGGTCAACAAGCCTATTATCACAGACCGTGCATTCTTTATGCTTAAACTACACGATTATGTGCACAAAGGCTACTCGTAGTCAAGGTTAGTTTTTCTCAAAGTCTATTTTCTCATGAACAACTTGCTATGATTCCTGTAAGCCATATTTACAAGAGCCTTTATTCGTTCTAACTCGTTAGGGTCACAAGCATAATTATTAAACTCATTGAGAGTGGCCCACATCTCCCTTCATATAATTAACCCATAGGTTTCAAAGTGGTCTCGAGCACTCATCTAATGCCTAAAGGCACTAAGGTTTCGAGCAACGACCAAACAAGATCTCGTATAGAGACGTGCAGCCCCGAGTCCTACAAGGCAAAAACTTTTTAGTATGGTGAGAACCCAACACCGTGCCTGTACACACAATCGAAGCTTTTGTACCTGTAACCATAAGACACAACACAAACGTTGGTCACAAGCCAACCTGGAGTTACATTAGGCTCATTTCATTAACTATGAATTTTAAATCTTGAGGCATCACCCCTTACCTTTATTGCAGATTGCCTTCATGTATGATGAACACCCAGCACCATACCTACATATCATTGCGCTACTCAAGTATGTGGACCCAATTATAACCCACTATTGCACGTGCTACCGAATAGCCATAAAAGTTTAGCAACTTGCTTGCCTACTAGCCTGCTTCTCCTCTAGGCTCATTGGTGCTCTCATACATAAACATTCTCTTATGATCATTGGTTCCTTACTCTCTAGCTTAAATAGGAAAAACCGAAAGGTGTGGCGAATGCTACCATCTAACTTTACGATTTAACACAAAAGTGTGATACAAAACCCACCAGCCCCAACCATCTCCCGAGATTACTATGCTTTGAGGAGATACTGTGCCACGCTTGTGATCTAATGATATATATATCCACCTAGACACTAAGGGTGAGTAATCGATCAGTTCAGTCTGAAAAAATTAATAACTGAATTAATAGACTTTTATTCTACAAGTAACCAAACCGACCAACAAAATTTTAAATAACTAATTTAATTGAACCAACCGAAAATCAATTTAGTTCGATCAATTCAATTAAATATCCAATTTTTTTATCATTTTTCCTATTTTGAATAATTATTTAGCTATAAATTCAATTCAATAAAACTCAAATTCACGTATTATTCAAATTAAATCACTAAAAATTTTAATAATTTCAACAACATTTTGCAAGAAAAAAGATAAATAAATACTTATCTCAACTTGTTTAATCAAAATAAATTAAACAATAAGTTTTAAAAAATATTACTCTAATATATATCAAATAATAAACAAAGCCAACAATACATAATAATTGTCATTTTAACACATAAACAAGTTTTTAAGTGTCAACAGGCCAACTTAAAAAACCAAATCAAGTAGATACAGCTCTCATAACTTTTGTGCAAAACATAAAAGATATTTTAAGTTGACAAATTGAGCTAACAACTCATACAAAACATAAAACAAGTTAATTAAAGGACATTCCAAGTTCTAACAACATTCTTCATACATGAACCCTATAGCTTTGGTGCATATTCTTCATTGTTTCCTAAGATGTTAAAAAGATCAAAACTTTAATTACTTATCAAAGAATTAAATAAATAGTTTCTAAATGCAAATTTTCATAGAAATTAATAATGAAATTACTTCAAAAGGTCCATGCACCTTTTTCTTAACCAATTACTAGATCTAAGGTAACTTTTGACAAATCTAAAAATATATAAACAAAAAATAACAAAAGTAAAGTTTAAACAATTAAAAAAATAAAAAATAATAATACTTACAAAATAAATAATGGTATAAATAAAATATTACTCAAATTCATTTTGTCAAGCTATGTCAAATCAGGTTGAAATGAATCAACATTAAAATATCTACGTAGCTAATCTTGAGTACAAATAAGGACTTACACAATCTTAAGAGTTAAAGAACTCCTATATGTATCAAGCACACGACCACCAATAATCAAAGCAGATTTAGAAACAACTATAGATATGAGAATCATTAATACATCACAAGTTAGATGGGAAAGGATAGAAAACCTATGGCTATTAAGTTTTCACCAAATTAAAACATCAAAGTCATCACTATCATCATCATTATGCTCCTCACTCAAATATTTAGCCAATTCTAATTTATGTTCATCTTTGCCATGTTAAAACCTATACCTATTGTACTTAAACTTAAAGCTTTGCTTTTTTTTTTGTCATTCCATTTCCACTTTTATCATCGATGGGCTGTAATATTTGGCTCACTTGACTAATTTTACCAACTTGCTCAAATTGTGGTTCTAACATTCTTTTGTATTCATTGAACAAGTCTTATATCGTTTATTGTACTTTCTTAATCTCAATGAAGCTTCATTAAAATAATACATTTTCATGAAGCAATATTCAACAAAAGGAAGCTTTTTTTAAAGATTATAAAGAAAAGCAATATAAACCAACATATTCATCTTCTCAATATTTTTTCAATACTTATTATATTTATCCTTCATTCTCTTTGCCATTGCATGCAATTCAGCATCAGGATTTAATTGTTATTCTCACAAAGCAAAATAAATATCACATATATCATCAAGAAAGTATTAGATGTGACTTAAAAAGTACTTAAAACTTTCATGCTGAGAGCATAAAATTGTTATAAGAAAAGATAAAAATTCCTAACAGCTACCTAATTGTTCTAATCGAGCACCCTATCTCCCATCAAAAGCTCATTCCTATAATAAGGATCAATATCATCAAATGCATTAAATGCTCTTTCAAACTTTTAAGCTACATCCAACATCAAGTAAGTAGAATTTCATTTAGTGTTGACATCCAAACACAATAAACTCTTCCAACATCAAGTGTCATAAAAGTTTTGGGACCGCCAAACGTAAAGTGTTTTAAAATTGAGAGAAATAAAAAAGAGTCGTCACCAATCTTTGTTAGGGTGTAATTAGCCATTCAAAAATTTATCTTTTTAATAAAACTATAAAAACAGATTTAAAGTTTATCAAAAAGATAAATTTTGATCTACGAAAAATCAAGTTGGGTTCGGGAGTCGGTTAAGTATGAGGAAGGATTAGCATCCCCATAACGCCCATAAATTAGTACCATTTAATTACGCGTTATTTTTTGTGTTGGATAAAAATGGTTTTAATTTGAAATTTAACAATAATTCTCTTCATCTGGAAAAATAAAATTTTGCTAAAATTTTTATTTAGAAATATTGAGAAAATTTTTAAGTTAAAGAATTATCTTAAAATTTTTCAATATCTAGGCAGAATTTAAAATAACTCTTTTTGCTTAAGATTTAACACAATAATCCTTAAAATGAAATAACAATCTTTATAGAAGATAAATGTTAGTGACTCTCCAACATCTAGGCAGAGTACCAAGAATTATTTCCTTCGAAATGTTATTTTTATTTTATTTTATAATATCATAATTTTTTTTAAAAGTATTATTTATTTTTTAATTATAAAATATTTTATCATCAAATAGTAAATAAAACTTAAAGACAGAATAATGTAAATAATTACTAATGATAACACGTAAATGTATGTATGCCAATGAATGTTATGTAAGATAAGATGCAATTTTAAAGTTGAATTCTTAAGTATAATGAGACCACCACGACTCTCCAACATCTAGGCAGAGCTTAGGTACGACTGTTTATATTTAAGATCTTAATTTACTGTTATACATTTTATTTATTAATCTTATTATTAATGCGAATTAAGAAATCATATGAAAAGACTTAACGAAGTAAAATTTCCTAGATACCCATCATCTAGACGATATTCGAAAACAAATTACTTCAAATGAAATTTTCACACGTGTCTTTAGGATTTTTAGGATTTTGAATTTTAAGGGGTTTTGGATTTTATAAAGGTTTTAGAAACCTAAGATTTTGAAAATTAAAAAATAATGTTTAAGGTTTCGTTTTTAAAAAAATACGAACATCTCTAAAAATCTCCAACATCTAGGCGAATTTTCGAAGTGAGTTCGATTTTAGTGATTTTTAAAAATTAATTAAAAATTCTTATATATATATATTTTTTAAAAATTTATTAATAATAATTTTTCAACATCTAAGCGAAATTATTTCTTTAGAAAAATATTTTTTATTACCCCCAACATGTAGGCAGAAAAAAAAAATAATAATAATAATGATGTTTTTTGAACATTTTTAATATATATTTTTAATTATTTTTATTTTTATTATTAAAACAATGAGACATTTATTCTAACAAATTTAGAAATTTATCATGCAAGAATAAATAAATAAAAGCTCAAAATAACAAAAATAATAATATAAAAAATTCTAAAAAAAAATTTTTTTTACCTGAACTGGACCGATCAACGCTGGTCTAGACTGGTCTGATCAGTTCTACGGTTCAGTCAACGGATCGGGCTAGCGGTCTACAATTCGATCTAGGTCAAACTGGTTCAATTGGACCGATCAACAGCTGTTGGAAAAGCGGGTCCATGTGTCAGGTTGCACGGATCCCAGGTTAAATCCGGGTTGACGCACGAATCCTCATTGACCTAAAATGATGTTGTTTTGCTCATTAGTCTTTTATATATAACTGAAAAAAAATTTTGTTCATTTTGTTTTTGTTTCAGAAAAAAAACGGATGAAAGCTCTAAATCTCTTTCATCGTCTGATCGTCGAACCACCGCACCGACAGTTATCGACGGTCGCTGCCTGTGGTTTTCAATCATCGAAAAATACAAAAATTATTCTGGCAGCTCTCTTCCACGCCTTATTTCCAGATCTGACTTTTTTTTCGTCAGAAATTGCCCCGATCGTCATAGATTGGGGCTTAAAGTTTTTTGCCTTTTTTGTTGTTGAAATGAGACTAAAATTGATATGTTTTCTTTGTTTTTGCAAGGAGCTTGGCGCTGAGGTTCTTCCCTGAAGGGATCACTGTGTTTGTCTATTTTTTGTTTCTATTTTCTTTAGTTTAGGTATTTGGGTGTGGGTTTGAAATTTGGGTTCTTTATGCGTGGGGATGAGGATTCTATCTGGTACTGTTGAAAGTCTTTTGAGGGGGATAGTTCGTCTGAGCTTGGTGATTTCTGGTAGGGGTGAAAAATTGGCTCTTGGGCATCCGAGAAAGCTTTCGAAAATGGGAGTCCGAGAGAGATCAAGGGGAAGAAGTTGGGGGTTTTTAAGGAGTTCAAAAGGAGAATAAGTGGTGGTTGTAGGGTGGCTGTAGGCTAGTGAACGTGGGCAGCTAGTGGTGGCTGTAGAGTGGCTGGTGCCAGGCATCAGCTGCCCTGCTTTCTACTGTTTTCTGTTTCTCTTTTTTTGTTTTATTTTTTTATATAATTAATAATTATTTTTTATTTTTTAAAATATATTATTATTATTATTATTATTATTATTATTATTATTATTATTAGACCCGGACAAAATCAGTGTCTACATCAAGTAAGTAGAATTTCATTTAGTGTTAACATCCAAACACAATAAACTTTTACTTTAAATAAATTTGTTTACAACACAATCTTTAAACTTGACTAACTTAAAATGTGATTGTCTCACATATCTTTATGCTCTTCTAACACAAGCAATTGATTCATTCATTTTCTTTAATCCATCACAAATAATAAAATTAACAATATGTGTAATGCATTTTAAATGAAGATATTTACATCATAAAATACTAGTTCCAACATTATTAATTTTTTTTCTCAAATATTTAAATACAACATCATTAGAACTAACATTATCAATTGTAATGATAAAAATCTTATCAATCCCCCGATCACCCAAATATTTCTGAACTGTCTTACCAATGGCTTCACTTTTATGACTAGAAATAGGATAAAAATTTAATATCTTTTTGTTTAGTTTTTCATCATTGTCTATGAAGTGAGCCGTAAGACATATATAATTGATCATTTGTAATGTGGTCCATGTGTCAGTGGTAAGAGATACTCTTGTGGGAGATGATTTTATGAATTGCGTCAAATAATTTTTTTCATCAATATAAAATTGATAGCAATCTTTAGCAATTGTCCATCATGATGGTACATGAAATCTAGGACATGCAATTGACATGCAATACCTAAATCTTTTTACCTCCACAAATCTAAATGGCAGCCCATCTAGAATGATCATTTTAGCTACACCTTTTCTAACAATATCTTGATTAAATTTTCATATGCCTAAAGATTCCACTTTCTTTGACGGCAACACCAATTCTATTTGAGTACCATCATCCCCACAACATAAAAAAGCTTTTTACAATAATTCATGTGATTATTTAATCTAGTGGTTCCATTCTTTTACACCTAGCTTTACTATCACAATAAATATAGGATCAGCAAAAAATTTTCCATCATAATAATAAAACCTAGCTTTACAATTATCATCTTTGTTAACAAATTTAATGAAGTGGTCCTATACTTCTGACCATTACTTAGATGCTCGTTTCATCACTTTATAATTTACAGCTTTACTTATTGTTATTCCATTATGTGTAGAAAGTTAAAAGGTTGATTGTGTTTGATTAGATGTAGAATCCAAAGTCATATCATTCAATTCATTTGACATCTTAAAAAAAGTAATCAAATTATATATAAACAATAAAAAATAATTAATTAAATTATATTCAAATAATGCATAAAAGTAACATTATTAAAAATGCCTCACAAGGAATATTCAAATAATATCTAGGAACCAAGGGTTGGTTCTTAGATTCACATAAACGTAAAATTATATAATTAAATTACATTCAAATAATTAAATAAATGACTCATAAGGAAGATTCACACCCAATTCTTTCTTAAACATAATCAACCGCAAACAATTCATGAGCTCTAACTACAACACCAATCCTAAAATTATCTAAAAATCGAGGGTTGGTTCTATAAGAATTCATTATAGAAAACTTGCCTGAAACTAATGTTGCTAGCCAAAGCCTCGGTAGGTGTAGGCATAAGCTTAATTGACCAAGTGGCTATATATATATATATATATATATATATATATATTAGAACACATCACGCACAACTATTTTGAATGTTGTAATGTACATAGGTATAGGTCAATCCCATATTGTCTACTATTATTTTTTCTTGTAGTATATTCCTCTGGCTATGTGGGTTTAAAGCAACTTTTGCTAATTTATTTACTTACTTGGGGCAAAATCACTTTTGGTTTATAGATATGTAAATGCATTTTTTCTAACTTATGCTAATTGTGGACAAATTTATTTTATTAATGTACTTTACCCATGCATTTGAGTTGCCAGCTTCAGGAACCCATGGGAAATTGATTGGAGATTATATATTCAAGCTTTCAAAGGTAATAAGTCATAAATTAACAATACCATATGGCTTTTTTCTTCTTGGATTAATTGGTTTTTAAAACATTTTTAATATAATATTCAATCTTTAATTTTCCTTTTTGATTTTTTTTCTAATTTACCTAAATAATTACACTAAAAAAAGTGTAAATCGTTGTTAGCTCAATTTCAAATTGGTAAGTTGTTTTTTTTTTTAGTTGTTTGGGGTTTAGCATTAATTCATTAGAGAAAAGCCAAAGATCATTATGTTTATAGTATCACGGTAAAAGAAGAAAGAAAGGTTATCAGGGACTTACAATAGCCGTAAGTCTTATGCAACAAAGGAAAATCTCAACAACTGTCAAACTCTGATCTTGTGCAACAAATTAGAGGCGAGAAAGGCAAAGTACGAGATAGGTAGAGAAGTAGTCGAACAAGAGAGAGAGGTAAAGATACAAAAGGCTGAAAAGCAATTGAGCAGAAAAGGGACAACATTGGTGGGTCTTGATAGGGGTAAAACAAAGTGAGTTAAGTTTAGGATTTTTTTGGGGGAATATACATATTTACCCTTAGTTATTATACAATTGGTTAATGTGATTAATTTAGTTATCAGTTTTAAAAATTGATAATCGATCGATTTAACTAGTTTAACTGACCTTAAAATCAACTATAATAAAAAATTGATTAGGTCAAACTGAATTAACCATATTTAATCAGTTTCGATTGGTTAAATCGATTTTTGCTCACCCTACGTGTACTTAGAAGTAGCTCATTTAGACTAGTAAAGCCTCTGCTAGTTGTTAGCCATAGAGGTGGTGGAGAGCTGATAATAGGCGTTTTTCTATAAATAGCATAAGAGTTTTCACTTTTATACTACCAGGAACTATAAAAATGTCTGAAATGAAAACATTTTTTTCTCCAACCAATTCCAAGCCATATTTAGCCAATTTAGGGCTTAGTGATCTTCCTTTTGGCCACCATGATGCTATGATTCCACTTGTTGTTCCATCAACCCATTTGAAGATGCTTGCACTAAGCTTCACTTGAGAGCACTGACTGGCTAATAGACTTCAAGATGTCCACACACTAGCTCGCACCAAGACACTTGCCTGTACACTCGATTAGGAATCACTATCTTATGCACAAAGCTTTTTTTGTTGCTCACATCAAGATAGTCATGGTAAGACCAAGCACACTAAGGTCTAACCATTACACCTACCTTTATTTTGTTGGGCTTGAATAAACAATGTAATTTAAATACAGATCATAAATGAATAATATTTTTATTTAGAAAATATAAAATACATGTATTATTAATTTAAAATTATTTAATATAACTAAAAATAATTTTTTCAATTTTACAAACATATATATTTAAAAATATTAGTCTTGCGTAGATTGTAAAAACATATGGATGAAAATAAAATTTAAACACATAATTGCAAACTTTTAAAGTTTCAATGTCAAATGAAGAATTTGGCTATAATTTTAATGTCAAATATATAAATTTCCATTTCATAACTAAGAAGGTGTTGCACCCCACTGACCCAACAACGAATACTAATTAGATAAGTAGTGGGCTTTATCAACATCAACCCTCTCCACCGTCTTGGTCCCACAAAGAATCTGCAACATCAGCGGTTGTTACACTAGCTGACACCATGATGGAATCCAATGCGTTACACGCAACAATCTCCCTTTTTTAGTTTATTAAAACAATTAATAATAATAATATATTCTCTTTCACCTTTTTCTGGTATTTGTTCAAATGGGGCGGCTGCCAAAATTTCCCATTTTAGAGTACATTTTTTCATTCCCATGTTTTATTTTAAATTTTTTATACATAAATTATAACACTTTTTAAATCAATCTATAAACAATATTTAAAGTAATATCCCTCAAATATTACTAAAATGTCCCTCATTTTAGTTAATAATCAGTAGACACATTGTTAAAATGATTGTAATGTCCTTATTGTTATAATTACAAAAATATTCTTCAAATAATATAAAAATTTATTATAATTTATTTTTATCTTAATTATGAAAATATTTAGTTTATCATAATTAATTAAAATTATTATAATTATGAAATTATTTTTATACTATAATTAACTAAAATTATTATAATATCTTTTATCATAATTATGAAAATAATTTTATAATTGCTTCATAAAAAGTTGACATATAATATTTTATTTAAAAATTACTATAAACACCCTTATTAAAATTTTGAAATAAATATTACTATTAAATTATGTATTAAATTTTAATATAATATAAAATTAATTATATATTAAATTATTTAAATATCTTTACCTTCATTTTGAAACAAATTGACATGTGACATTTGATTTAAAAATTATTATAATACTTTTACTTTTAACATAACATAAAATTAATTGCAAATTAAATTAATAGTTTCTTATTGAGATTACTAGAATGCCTTTTAATTATTTGATGATGAGTTGACATGCCTTAAATGAGTATAATGACTCTTTTACCATAATTATGAAAATTTATTTTTATCATAATTAATTAAAATTATTATGATACCTTTCTTATTATAATTATAAAAATATCTCTTTATCATAATTGATCAAAATTATTATAATATTTTTTAATTATAATTACAAAATATATTTTTTATCATGATTGATCAAAATTATTATAATATCTCTTATCATAATTATAAAAATGAACTTACGATTATTTTATGGAAAGCTGATATATGATATTTAATTTAAAAATTATTATAATATTTTTATTAAATTATGTATTAAATTAATTATAAATATATTCAAAATAATAATAATAAAAATCTTGACAAAAGATAGTTTATCCCAATATAACGGGTGGGTCTTTCTAAATTTTATTAAATTATCATTATATCATATTTATTAATATTAATGTCCACAAAGGTTACGTCTACATAAGTGAATTTTAATTTTAAAATTAACAAATTTAATTAGTTAAGTAGGAAACAAACATTTAGATTTATTTTTATATTTAATAAAAAATTACGTATCTTGTAAATTTGATATTTATAGTAATAATTATTCATTTTTATCGTATTGTTAGCGTTTTATTGAGAAGAAAAAAATAAACAAAATGATTTAAAATTATAATATTCGATTTGATATATATCAATTTTTTTATTAAGTTTGGATTGAATTTAAATATTAATTATATATATTAAATATATATTAAATTTTGAATTATAACATAAAAAATGATAAAAATTAAATTGAACATAATTATATATTTTTATTAGTTATATATATTAAATTTTTGTAGAATAAAAATAATTATTTTATATAAAAATTTATTTAAATATATTAAAATTATTATTAAAAATATAAAAATAAAAAATTAATTAACTAAATCAATCAATAAATTTTAATTTAATTAAAATTAATTTAAAATATTAGTTTAAATTCAAATCAAATTTTAAAAATTTATAATAATATATATTATTAAAAAATCGAATGAAATCAAATATGATCTAATTCGAAATATTATCAGCCCTAGTGCACTGCACTCCATGCTTTTCCACCCCCTTGTGATTTGACTCCACAATTAACCACAACTGATTAATGCCTTTCGAGTCCGCTCTTTCTACGCTTGAAAAGTAATTGGCGGACTCCATTTCTCTTTGTAGATCCCAGTTCAATCGCCTTTTCGCGCACGCCCGCGCTTTCACTGGCACCTCCGGTCCCCTTTACTCACCTAACCCATCTCTTCTCCTACCTTTCCACCTCCTCAACCGGTTCGCAGTTGCGTTTACACTTTAGTTTAAAGCTAATTTTCGTAATTGACACTAATGAGGTGTCAGAATCGTATTGGTTTAAATGGGGCACGGATTCCTTTTTGGCAACAAATAAAGGGCATTTAAGGGAAAATAATAGATTTCCTTACGTTTCAAGAGCCAATGAAACGGTGCCAGGTCTGATTTTTCCTTCGTGTTCTCCGGAAAGAAAAGTTGCAGTTGATGGCTACTTTTTCGGAAATTTAACCGTCATGTAAGGTGAATTTAGGTTGAATTTCTAAGGAATTTGATCTAAAGACAAGGTTAAATTATTACACAACAACTTAGGTTGTCTGTCGAAAGGGTTGTACTAGTTAAAACAACAAAATGCAATCAATTCACGCCACGTAAAAAATAAGAAAATCACATGCTTTTTGAATTGACAAAAATAACCTTAACTTGAATTTTTAATTACATGCTTTTCCTTTGGAAATGACGCGTTACTATTTGATCGGTCAGGAGGAATATTCATAGCTACACCCAATTAACGTCACCTCAGCGCGTTTGCCTTTTTTATTTTATTTTTTTCTCTTTCCTTTTTATTGGGTAGGCGATTTTATCTAAAAAATAAAGCAATTCTTCAAAAATTTAATTGGTTCTTTTTCTTTAATTGTTTTGGGTTTTTGAAAATTTTTTTTTCGTGACAGAAAAAAGCCGCAGTAACATAGGAAATAGAGATGGAAAGTAGAAAAAGAAGCAGCAGCTGTTCCTTCTCTCAAAATTCTCTCTTTCTTAGCTTGAGTGCTTAACCCCATCCCCCCCGCCCCAAAAATAATAATAATAATAATAATCGAATCGAAGTGAAGATCAAAAGTTTTTCTTCACTTCTGAAGCTATATCTCAAAGACCCAGTTCCAATTTTTTCCAAGTAGATCTGTAAAAACCTCTCCTTTTTATTGGTTTCTTACAACAGAAATGGGTTCTTAAACTGGTAAGTGTTTTTATTGGTTTTAGTTTAAGTTCATTTTTTACTTAAAAAGCCACTATGTTTTGCTATTCTTACGTTGTTTTGTAATGGTTGGGGTGGTCACATGTAAGAAAGATCTCGTTCATGGGGCTTCTCTATTTTTGTTTTTGCTTTGTTTTTTAGCTAAAATTTTGATTTTGATTGCATCAGAATTAGATCTTTTATCTACTTCTTTTGCTCTCAGTGATTCTTTTATTGTTTTTTAAAAATTATTTTAGTTTGATAGTGATGACCATTGAAAGATTTGTTTCAAGATCCTTTAATGATAATATAGTGTGTTTCATTTTTTTTAAAAAAAATATTTTTCGTGATGTTTTTGTTTATTTTAATTTTTGGTTACTGGGAAAACTGATTGAAAGTTAAGAAAGAAAATGGAAGAGAATCAATCTTGTTTTTCTTGATGTTCTGTTTTAGCTTGTTACAAGTTAAAAAATCAGTTTTCTAATGTTTGGAACCTATGAAGATGAAAGCCTCAATATTTTTGCTTCCTTTTTATTTTCTAACGGCTGTCAAACAGAATTATTTTCTTTTTCCTTCTTACTAGTTCTTACGAGTTCCTGCCTTCAGCTAAACCCTATATTTTATTCTTAAAACTCTAATTTCCTGATATTAATAATAATATAACGTTCAATTTTTCTAAAAAATTTTAGTAAGACACTATGTTTGGGCTTGGCAATTATGTCTGAAAGCGTAGGAAAATATGAAGTGAAAATTATTTATCTTTTTCCCTGGGGTATGCTTTTCTTTTTCTTTTCTCCTCCCTCTAATGATCTATCAGGTTTGCTGTCAATCTAAATTTAATATTCCACTACTATTTGTTGTTGTTGAAATCTTCTTGATGAACACTGACTTGGCCTTCCCCGTTGTTTTCTTAAAACCCTTAGTGGAATATTTGATCATATATATGAAGTTGACTTTTTTTTCACAGGTTGATTCTAATGGGTGCTGTTTCTAAATCACGGTTGGATTCTTATCAAATGAAAGCGTGTGTTGTGGATCGGAGTGGTTAAAGCAGAGGCCGACTCCAACAACATCTAATATTTCTTTTGAAGATAGCAGACCAGCTAGCGTAGATATGAATCACTTGACTGTAGAGACCGAAGATACTTTTGCAAGCTTGCTTGAGCTTGCTGCTAATAATGATGTTGAGGGCTTTAAACGATCCATTGAACGCGATCCTTCTGGTGTTGATGAGGTTGGGCTGTGGTATGGCCGTCAGAAGGGCTCGAAACAGATGGTTAATGAGGAGAGAACTCCTTTGATGGTTGCTGCTACATATGGTAGCATAGATGTTATTAAGCTGATCCTTTCTTCATCAGATGCTGATGTTAACCGTGTGTGTGGCCATGACAAAAGCACTGCCCTTCATTGTGCTGCCTCCGGTGGGGCTGTGAATGTTATTGATGTTGTGAAGCTGCTTTTAGCAGCTGGTGCTGATGTAAATGTGGTTGATGCAAATGGTCATCTTCCTGCTGATGTTATTGTTGTTCCTCCAAAGCTTCAAGCTGTAAAATTAGCTCTTGAAGAACTCCTTGCAACTGAGAGTTCTGTTCTTGAGCGGAATTTAAGGGTGTCAACAGCTATTTTAAATTTCAACTCCCCTCCTTTATCACCTTCTCAGGAGAATGGGTCACTGTCATCTGGTTCAGATTCCCCAATTAAGTCCAAGTCAACTGATGTTCCTATTTCTTCAACATCAGAGAAGAAAGAATACCCGATTGATCCATCTCTTCCAGACATTAAGAACAGCATATATTCAACTGATGAGTTCCGGATGTATTCATTCAAGGTGCGGCCTTGTTCACGTGCCTACTCCCATGATTGGACAGAGTGCCCATTTGTTCACCCAGGGGAGAATGCTCGAAGAAGGGATCCTAGGAAGTTCCATTACAGTTGTGTTCCTTGCCCTGATTTTCGCAAGGGGGCATGTAGGCGTGGAGATATGTGTGAATATGCTCATGGTGTTTTTGAATGCTGGCTACACCCTGCACAATATCGAACCCGGTTGTGCAAGGATGGTACTAGTTGTGCAAGGAGAGTCTGCTTCTTTGCTCATACTCCTGAGGAACTCCGACCTCTTTTTGTCTCCACTGGTTCTGCTGTTCCATCTCCTCGTTCAAGTACTTCTGGTGCTGCAGCCATTGATTTTGCTACCGCCTTGAGTCTGTTGCCTGGATCACCTTCATCTGTATCTGTAATGTCTCCATCACCATTCACACCACCCATGTCTCCATCTGCAAATGGCATGTCTCATTCTAATGTTGCCTGGCCACAGCCTAATGTTCCAGCCCTGCATCTACCAGGAAGCAATCTTCAATCTAGTCGCCTGAGATCTTCGCTTAATGCAAGAGACATTCCAGCTGAAGACTTCAACTTGCTGCCTGATTTTGATATGCAGCAACATCAGCTGATAAATGAGTTATCTAGCTTTACCCAGCCATCAATGAGTTCGAGTTCTTTGAACCGATCTGGTCGATTGAAGACCCTGACCCCATCAAATCTTGATGATCTCTTTTCTGCTGAGAACTCATCTCCTCGGTACTCTGATCAAGCATTGGCTGCAGCCGTTTTCTCTCCAACCCATAAGTCTGCTGTTCTCAATCAATATCAGCAGCAGCAAAGCATGCTATCACCTATAAATACAAATTTTTCTCCTAAAAATATCGAGCATCCTCTATTGCAGGCTTCTCTGTCTGGTAGGATGTCTCCTCGAAATGTAGAACCTATCTCACCAATGAGCTCTCGGGTTTCAATGTTAGCTCAACGTGAGAAGCAGCAACAATTTCGCAGCCTAAGCTCTAGGGAGCTAGGTTCTGGCTCTGCTGCCTTTGTCGGTTCCCCTGTAAATTCTTGGTCAAAATGGGGATCCTCCAATGGGAATCCAGACTGGGCTGTCAATGCAGATGAATTGGGCAAGCATCGCAGGTCATCTTCATTTGAGCTTGGCAATGGAGATGAGCCCGATTTATCATGGGTTCAGTCCCTTGTAAAAGAATCTCCCACTGAGATCAAAGAGAAAATGGCAGCACCTGTCTCGGGTATTGCACCTAATGCTTCTTCAAGTGAGGGTTCTAATATGAACTCTCAAATTGATCCTGTCGATCATGCTGTGTTGGGAGCTTGGTTTGAGCAAATGCAGCTTGATCAGCTTGTGGCTCAGCAAAACTGAACCAGTTCACTAAGCCCTGAGGTAGAGACAACAAAAAGGTTTTGGTAAATAACATTTGTATTTTTTGGGATTTTGTTGGTGATGAATGCGGAAGGAAGGTAAACAGTAACAAAAGGTGAAGGCAAAGAGAGAAGGTCAGTTGACAAGTGAAATTTCATTTTCACCATTTATTATTACAACAAAACAATTAGAAAAGGTTGAGGATAAACCTCTGGGTTATGTTTAAAGAAATTATGCCCAGGCTAGGTGTTTTTTCTTCCAATATTTCGAAATTAGACTTCTATTGCTGTCATTTTATTTCTATTTTTTTTCCATATTTCTAATGATGAGCAACTTTATTCCATTACAATGAAAACCAAAAATCCTGTGCTTCCTTCTATCCTTTTCCTGTTATATTCGTTATCACATTTGTGAGAAATCAAATGAAAATGGATCATGAAGTTCTCATCTAAAGAGTTTGATGGTTTTTCGGGCTCGGTCAATTTTTTTAGAGAGATTATAAGATAGAGCAAAATTTGTTTCTTCTAATGTAGTTTGGAGTCAATAACTTGTTGGTGCCTGTAATTTGAAAGAATGGGGTGGAGAATTTATGATGCTTTTGTTGATGATGACGATGATGTAACATTCAGCTATAGTTTTACTGCTTTATTCATATTCCAATACCTTCATTGTTACTTGTACTATAAATTTCTTTTCATTTCTTCTTCTTAATCTTCCTGTCTTTTTGTAACTTTCTTTTATTCCATTGGTGTTGATTCTTTTTCTGTTCTTATCTCTTTGGTATTGGTGGGGGTTTATTGGAATGGCATGGCATGAAAGTCTTGAGATTTGGATTCTAAATCCCAGTTGTGGAATCTGAGAATTTTTGTGGTGAAAAAAAAAAGCATTTATAATTGATTCTGAAATCTTAACAGGGAAGATCTGATGCTAGATTTTTACATTTTTATTGCTCAAGGGATGTGGATTCTGCCAAGCTGATCAAACTTTTTAGCAAGGACATTATTCATCAATTCATACAACAAAGTTTCATTTAGTTTCATATGGGTGATATTTAGATGCTAACTGTGAAGCTAAACCTCATATGGGTGATGAACTGATGATTTTGTCTTAAAGAGTTATATGTATATATATAATATATTGAAGCAGAGTGGTTTGGGATTAAGAAGTGTACAAAAGTATTAACTATAGTTGTAAGCCTATAAATTAGTTGTTTGAGAAATCATTACAAATTGATGACATTCATTCTCATTTTGTCTGGCTTCTTTATAAGAACTATAAAGTTAAAAGTGAAGTAAAGAGAAAAAAAAGTATGGTGAAAATTCTCTTTGCACTCTTTTATTTATTTTACCACTCTGCTTTCTTGAAATAATAGAAAAGTGAAGAAAAATATGAGTGGAGGTGGAGCTTTGCCATCCCTCTTCAACTTTCGGTGCCTTGGTTGCTACATTTTTCTTTAAAAGTTTTCACTAATCATATTAAACTCCATTTATAATAGAACCAAGTATACAAAAAATGTATCTATAAAGATATAGAAGTAAAGATAAGATAAAATAAAATAATAATTGAGCAAGCAATTAGCAAACAAAGTGGCCAAAATGCTCTTACAATGGGAATTTTACTTTGTAAAATTCTTACATCAAAACTCTTATTTTGGTTTTCTTTAGGGTGGTGTGGAATTAGTGGTTGAGTTGGGTAGGCATTGTGGGGTTTAGTTTAATATAGTAAATGAAAAAATGGTGTCAAAAACTGCCAAATTGGGTAATATAATAAATGTCCTTTATATATATATAAATTATTAATTTGAGATTTGAGATGTATAATATTTAGATAATAATAAATTATTTTAATTTCACAAATGGAATTAAAATAATGACATGTTTTATTTTTAATTAATTTTTTAAAATATATAAGAGACGTGTCATCATCTTAATTTCGTTTGTGAAGTTAAAAAATTTTACTGTTAATATATTTAATAAATTTTTTAATATTTATATGAATAAAATATTAAATCAAACAGTTAGTTTAATAAAATATGAGTTGGAGGTAAAAAAAAAAAATCAACTGGTGTAACTATTTAAAATTCTTTTATATATAAATATATGCCATATATAAATGTTATTAAGGGGTGTGATACTACATTGGACTGACCCTTTATAAGATTCAGAAAATAAGTTTTGGTGACCAAATAACTATGCTGCGGAGGACAATGTTCATTAGCACAAAATTTCTGAAGGAACCAATGAATTGAAGTACTGGACATCCCCGGGCAGATGAGTGGACGTTCTAAAGGCTAAAGCTGTTACGGTTACTAAAATCAAGAGTACCAATTTTGTAAATTTTGTGTTTTATCGATATAATAATTTTAAATGTTATGAGGTTAATTAATTGTGATTTTCCAAAGATTTTAAATTCAAGACTTTGGAAAATTTTGTTAGGGCAATGGTTCTCTTCAACAGAAACTGGGGAGGAAAGATTTTTTTTTTTTGGTTCCTTTAACGGGTGATTAATCTATTTCAGGAGGGAAGGAAGGCTTTCCCTATTTCCCCAATTTAGATAGAGCAGTTAGGTTGGTAGCATTTTCAAGGAAGTGATGCTTGCAGTAAAAGACAGTACATAAATTATTAATGACCCATATATATATATATATATCCATAAAATCCCAAGCTTACGAATCTAATTTTGTTTGTATATACTTGTGGGTTGCACTCATTCTATGTTTGATCCATATCTAGGAATTCTATTCTAGGCGTTGCTTGTTTGAAATATGGGATCACCGAATCAGTGAGTTGGGCCAATAGGTAGATCGACTGTGTTCAACTTGAACAGTGCAACGATTTATAGAGACCTAGCTAACGAAAAGTTGGATTAATGCTTTTTTTTGGACCCAAAATCCCAATTGAAGTTTCTGCCAACAAAACAGAAGAAATTCCTGGACGGCCTGTCTCTTGACTCTTTACGAATGGTTTACTTCGCTAACCTATCAACAAAGCCTATAGCCTATTATTATCACTGAACAGTCCAATCTTTCTAGATTTCGAGTAGTGAAACAGAGGAAAGAGTTAGACGAAATTTTTTATGTAAAGTTTATGAAGTTTTTAATTAAAATTTAAAATAGATATATTAAAAAATTTTATTATATAGATTAAATATATAAATTTTAAAAAAATTTAAAAATATATATTTATAAATATTTTTAATAAAAATATTTATAAAATTTTGTTGTTAAATAAATATGATTTAAATTATAAATAATATTTTTAATAAATTTTTATATATTATTATTTTTCATATTAAATTTTATTAATATATTAATTAAAATTTTATTAAATAATATTTAAAATAAATTTTTTCATAAAAATATTGATAAAATTTTTATAATCAAATAAATACAAATCAAATTTAATAAATTTATATATATATTTTATAAATATTTTTAATAAAAATATTGATAAAATTTTTTTGTTAAATAAAAATGATTTAAATTATAAATAATATTTTTAATAAAATTTTTATATATTATTATTTTTCATATTAAATTTTATTAATATATTAATTTAAATTTTTATTAAATAATTTTTAAAATAATTTTTTTCATAAAAATATTGATAAAATTTTTATAATCAAATAAAATTAAATTTTATTAATCTATCTATTTAAATTTTTTATTAATATTTTTATTAAATGATTTTAAAAAAAAAGAATTTTACAAAACTCCACTCAAACTTCACATAAATTTTCTACAGAAACCAACCGCAAACATCTCCAACAAGTCACGTCCCCAATCTCGTCCCGAGTCATCACCGCCATTCCCAAAAAGTTTCAGTTCTTGCCTCTCTCCTCCAACAAGTCACCGCCTTTCGTATCTCGTCGACCACCCTCCTCATTGCCAGTCCTAAAAAGTTTCACCATTTCAGTTGTCGCATGTCCCCTGACTTCTTCAACAAGTCTCCTCAGTTCCCATCCCAAAACGCTCCATCACTCCAGCTCTCCCCTCCTGATTTCTCTAACGAGTCACCGCCCTTCGAATCCCTTGGACCACTCCCGTCTCAAAAACCTTTAGCAATTCAGTTCGCTTCTCCAACAAACCTCGTCCGACAGTAAACCTTCTCAAACGCCTTACTGAATTTAAATTGCTATTCCTCATCATTCTACATTATTTCGAATAAAAACTTGATATTATTTTAATGTTAAATTTGCAGCTTAGTCTGGTTTCTTCACAAGTATGTCAAAGATGGGGCTTAGGCCATGAACATGTAACCTAACTTATGTGTAATTTATGCTTCTTATTTCTTTTTTCTTTTTGCCATTTTGGTTTTTGTTTCCTTTCAAACAAAAACATGTTTGAAATAATTATGAGTAAAGATGAACGATATATAGCTTTTGGTTGGTGTACTCGTGCGAGAGCTCATGGAGTACGTGACGTGAGTACCATGGGTCAGTTTTTGGTTAATGCCAAAAGGACAAATTCTGTATTCTATTTCTCTATGAGTTGCCCTGTGGTGTAGATAATGTATCTATGTTTATGTTTTAGGTGTTTTATTTAGATTAGAGTCATGGTGTTCAAAAAACTTATGCAATCCTTCGCTTGTTGCTTTTACATTTTTATTTTATTTTTATTTTAACTTCAAAAAAGCCAAAAGTGCGTTTGATTCTAAAACAAACACTTAAGAAATATAATTGTTTTAATAAGAAAATGCATGGTTTTACTATTATGTGGAACCCTTATGTTAGAATTGGTGTTACATTTTATCGATTTGTTTATTTTTAATTAATTGTGAGTTTTCTTACTACCATTTGCTTTTAGCTCTTTATTAGCAACCATTCAGGAATCAAAAAGAAAGTAGCAAAAGGATCAGCCAGACACAGCCTTATAGACGGCATTTTTTGACTCGGTAGAATTGATTTCCTTACCAAAATTTCAATTTGTGACTCAGTCTTGATATTTATTATTTGTATTAGCATTAATTTTTCTTTGTTTCAATGAAATTGTTGAATTCCTTATCCCAGAAAAGAATAAAAATGCAGTACTACACAAATAACTACGATCATCTGAGAGCAAGGATGGTAGTATAGAGATCAGAAAGTTTTTCCTCAATGTTTTATGCCTTCTGCTGGGTCATTTTGATTGGAAAATTTTGAAGGCATAGTGTCAGAATATGGAAAGCAGATATCACATGTTCTTTTATCACTGTTAAGTATGCATGAGGGTTCTTTACTTAAACAAGAGCTGCATATGTCTATTGCACTTTATTGGAAATAAGTGGACTGATTGTACTCAATCTTAGCATTCCATGATTCTCTGGACTTGAGTACTCTTTATGCAATGTTATTATCATTTCTAACATACAATGTCTTAGTTACAGTTAGGGATTGTGTCTTAATGTCAACATACTCGTACTGTTGTCCGCTTTTGGTGCATTTTGGCAAGCTTCACTGCACTGTTGAAGATGTAATAGATGGGGTTGTCTGCATATTCAAGGCTGTCATTTTAAGCCAAATAATCATCTGGAAACAGTCTTACTGACACTGACCAAATGGACGCTGTGGTATCACTGCTGGTTCACCTTCTTGATGAGCAAGATGCTGCAACTAGAGCGATTGTTATGCTCGTAGCAGATTACTGTTCCATAAACCTGTAATTTTTTGGCAGAACCAGTAATTTAATGTCCTCTGTTTGGGGTTGACACCTGACCTAGTTTAATGGTCCGCCAGAAGTGGTTATGGTCATTGTCTTGAAGAAGTTCTTAAATGCCTAGCTTCTAGTAATGCTATTCGGAGAAGGAATGGTTTTGATGTAATATCAGAACTGTATCACATATAACAGATTCATCTCATAAAGCTTATCACTAAAACTGGTATGAGATTGATTTAGCTGCTATACTTTTGTGATTTCTTGAGTTTTTATCGTTTAGTCTCTTCATTGATCTTCTCCCTATTATTATTGCAGGCAAGTTATAGCAAATCTCTTACTAGTGTGCCTTGAAGATGAAGAAACTGCAATTGGAGAACAAACACCCAATTTGGTTCCAATGATTGTTTAGTTTTAACCTGATTATAAGGTAATAAGTGTTAAGATGGTGTAAGTATTTTATTGTGTGTGACTTTTATAATTGTAACAATTAGGCAAAAGGTATATGGATTTTCATTCCTTTATTGCAATTCATGGAAACTAGAAGTTCCTGGAAACCATATTATTAAATTCTTTTCTAATGCCATATTTATGTTCTACAAATGGTTTGGGTATAAGCTGCATGTTAAGTCTTGTGGAATTTTTCTTGCGATTAATCATATGCCTTAGTATCTTGAAAAAATGTTCTTTTATTCTTACTTCTATTGAAGATTGATGATTTGAACACAGCTTGCTGTATAACTGAATTATTTCTTTGCCAACGCATAATTTGTGTTGTCTGCATTAGTTCATCTTGTTAGCTGGTCAGATGAAACGATTCGACCAGCAGCTAGTGAAGCCTTCATTGGAATGCTCAAACATTATAACCAGAAAATTGAAGTTTTATACATGGTGCTTGACAGTCTTCGGTATCTTGCTTTCTTTTTTTAACTTTTACCCCAAAAATTCAACTTAATCTCCTCAACTCCTTGCAGCAACCTCAGACAGGGCCTAGCTGATGCAGAAGCTGGAGCATGTATAAGGGAAGGTGTGCTCTTGCTGTTTCACTTCCTTTCATTGATATTTAATTTGTTCCCATTCCATTGTTGCAGAACCAAAGTGCTTTGAATGTGGTTTATGGATTGTTTTAACAGTCATTAATCGCTGAAATTAAGTCATTAAGGATGCAATATAAGAGCTGTGAATCTAGTTGTCTAATATTTGTGTGGGTGTCTGTGTATCATGGATTTTGTTGTATTTCTATTTTAATACTCTGACTGGTAGCTTTGTATTATTTACAACTTCGAGGAAGTGGACTTTGCCATTTGATATGTGCTTATTTTTTATACTTTTTTGTTCGGATTCTGAATGCACAGGGACGTGCGATGTCTCCCTTCTGTTGTTTTTTTTCCCCACTTGTTCTTTGTTTGTTTTTCTGTTAAACTCCTTGTTGATTAAGCGTCATTTATTGAAACTTGTGCATTCTATTTCTTTGCAAGCTTCATTTGTTTCTTTGGACTATGATACTATCTTGGATTCATGATATCTCTTTATACTGTTGTGGTGGGATCAAGTTTAGACTGTGGCAGAGGCTCAGGCTGATCCTAGAATGGTCTAAAACTGTAAGAACTGAGAATGATAATGCTACCCTAAATTAGATGTCTGTTTTGCCATTGTATTTCCCTTTTTGTGATGCATTGAGATAATGTGGTCCATTGAGGAGAAACAGAGACTGGATATGTGAAGTGCTACACTTTAAGGCTATAGGTTTTCTCTAGAAATTATGATTTGAAATTGCAATGAAATATTAACAAATGCATACATAAATTCGTATTTCCTGTTGTACATACATGCATAAATTCATATTTCCTATCTATTATTTACTACTATTACTACCTATATAGATAAAAACATAGTAAATTCTTGTTTCCCAAACAACAAAACGGAAAAAGGAAAGAGGAGATAAAGGGTGAGACAAAAGGAACAATCTTGTTTTCCGAAATAAAATGGGAAAACGAAAGAATGGGATACATGCCGACTTCTTTCTTATTTCCCGGTTATCTATTGGAAATCCCCCTTGACTTCTTTCTGATTTCGAAGTATCTGTCGTGTATTCTTCAACATATTTGTGTGCATTCTATTGAATATTGTATCTAAAGGCGTTAAAGTGTTTGTACATCAAGGCTGTGCTGGCGTTTCTTGCGCCATATTAGCAAATGTCTCTTTGTTGTCGTTGTTTTGGCAGAATGTCTGTACAATGAAAAAATTGGTCTTTTAATGCCACTAACATTTTGTTTTCTTTCTCATCTTTACCCTTTTTCTTCCTGACATCATTACTTACTACAATTTTAATTGGAATTGTCGAAACAATTTTCTGGCATGGTTACTTCTTGTAACATATATTATATCATTATAGCATTGAATGTGAAGAGGATGGTATGATGGTATGAAATCCTAGATTTTGAGGAACCTATCTCCCTCTTCTCTCTGACACACACGGACAAGCAGGGGACACAAATGCAACCAAAGGTTTATGCGCATGATGATAAGTAAGCTGATATTAGCCCTTAATTAAGAAAGGCTCAAGTTTTGGATGATTAAAATTCCTTTTGACTCTAAAATAGCTTTTCTGCCTTGCAGGTTGTAGAAGATACAGCCATATACTGGCTGAGTGGAAGAAAACGACGTGTATAATTGACCCAACTTGTTTGAAATGATATCTGATTTGGCTTGGTTGAGCTAGGCTTCATTTGGTTTTAAACGGAGCTCCAGTGCGGCGCAGTTGAGGCACCTTTTTGCCCAATCGCGCGGTAGTTGGCTATCCGGCAAACATTATCAAAGTCCAGTAGTAAGCTTTTGCTTGCATTGAACCTCCGGTGAGAAACTGGAGTATGGAGGGTGCAGTGGCTTACTGGGATGTAAATTGAACAATAATATCCAAACTATTTATTTTTATTTTCTTTTTAACCCTTAAATTTATAACGATAAGACTTAAACATCCCTAATAGATAAAAATATTACATTTTTAATTTAACCAAATAATATTTACAATTATTATAAGTATTATTTCTTCAAATATTAAATATTTTAAAATATTTTTTATAATTTTTAATACTTAAAATCTTAATTATTATTTGTAATATAAAATAATATGTATTAATAGATCGAATAAAAAATTTAAAATACTAAATAATAGTAAAATTTATAATAAATTAATATTTTTAATGATTATATATATTTTTTGGTCTTATCATAATCACTGTATTTATATCTAAATAAATATTTTCATCATTAATTTTAATTTCATCGTTATAAAATTTAATTTAATTATTATAATAATTAATTTTACTTCTATCAATATTTTTAATTTTGCCCCAAATTAATTTCATCACCTATTCAAACGTATCCCTAGTCAGATTGTTAACACAAATGTGATAGTCAATTACGTTATTCTTCGTTGGTTTGTACCGTAGACAACTTCCATATGATTACTCCCAAAAAAGCCCTTGGAAGTTGATACATTCGTTCCTCATCATATGCATGTATCATTTTGATCTGTTTCTAGTATTTGAATGTTTTAACCTTCTCGTTCTTCTGACATATTTTAGGGTCAAGACTGGAACACATTAACCGGTTCCCTGATTGGCAACATGTTTGCAGAGCCATCAAATACTACTATTCTCAGGTTTGAGTGGCATAAATATTTTACTTTGTTAGTTTGTATTTTTTTTTTTTTGCGGGGGTATTTTGTTTAAAAATATCAAAAATAAAACTAGCTCTTTATTCCCTCATATAATCTAAGTGAAGACAAAAAAAAAATTTGAATTGTATTTGGGAGAAAATATGAATGAAAATTTTCCTTTTTTCTTTCTTACTTGTTAAGATTAGAGGCAATCAAAAAGTGTAAGAATAGGAGAAACCTTTCACATGAAAATTATTTTTCCAAACATGTATAGTGGTCCAATGGACAAAGACAGCCAGCCAGCAAAATTGACTCCGTTGAATGTCTATCACTCAAAAAACTTTAATGAGTTTTATAGAATAACTAGGATGTATGCCACGCATTGCCATGGTCGGGTTGAACCTGCGGGTTCTGAATTCGATCTTGGGCTAACGCGTGAATTTTTTTTTTTTTTCAATTCAATATAAAAAACTTTTTTTCATTTTTTTTTCTTTTTAAGTTCTCATTCTAAAAACTCATTCTCTCACTCTAAATTCCCTCAAAACCAATTTATGATGTCAAACCATCATCCTCGTCGCCATCGGCCGTTGGCCATCAATGTTAAAAATCTCTAAAAAATTACCAAAATCTTCTTTTTGAACTCTTCTTTTTACTTCCATAGAATTAGCTTTTACAAATGGGGTGTTTTAAATATATCACCAAAATTCTTTTATACCCTCCAATTTTTTTTTTCAAAAATACCTATATTCCAAATGCTAATTTTAACATTTAGTAAATGACAAAAATATTTTTAATAACTTGTACACTTAAAAATCATCTTGTATTTTTTAGAAATGAATTTTTGAGAGTTATATTGTGTCTTCAAAAAATTTTTTCAGAAAAAATAATATAATTCTTGAAAATAGATTATTGAGAATACAAATTAACTTTCAAAAATCTATTTTTGAGAATATATACAAAAATTTTAAAATATATATTGAATTACAAACTTTTAATAATGAAAATATCGAAGTCTCTAATCTTTGGGATACTAAAAAATATTATTAATAAATTGATAATTCTGATAGTAAGAACTGGTGGTTGAAAAATTAGATATTATTGGATTTGTCAACCTATTGATGATATTGTCAACATCAATGTTTTATAGGGTGTTCAAGTTTGGACTAGCATGCATACACACATGAGTCATTGATATACCCATTCTTGATCATATGTGCTAAGAGAAAAAATATATTAGTTCTCAAGCATGCATAAGCATAAAAATGGTTTTTGTTCTAAGCCTAGAAAACTATGAACTCCATTTTGCCCATTCAAAACCAGAAAAAATGGTGTTCTCAGTGTTCTAAATGCGTAAGAGAAAGAACAAGTTTATGTTGTGCATGTTGAGAACATTGATTTTAGTTCCATTTGCATACATATTCAAGTAAATATGTTCATAATTACATGATTAAGATTTTTCAGTGATCAAAAGTAAAAATTGAGCTTCTCAAAAATAAATATTCGAAAAATCTCAAATACTCTGTAATATCTATTTTCGAGCATAATTAAGGTTTTTTGGAAATGGATATTCAAGAAATTTTGAGGCTTGTAAGATATTCATTTTCAAAAAGTTTGATTTCATAAAGTGAGGAAAGAAGAAGAGAGGAAGAATAAGAATGGAAAATTAAAAGTAAGGGATGTGATGTATTTAATAGAAATAAGAAATTGAATTTTGAATTTTAGATGTGTATAATATTAAATGGGGTATACATAGAATTCTCTTTAACAAAAAACCCTAAAAATTCAAATTTAGCTTCAAACCCAAAATTGAAAACTTCTTATTTAGGGTCGTTGCAATTGTGGTTGGTAACCAAACTTTCATCATAACTTTGTCTACTATTTTCCTGGGTTTTCATCTTAGATTCTTCTAAATTCAACAAAAAATAAATCTTATATTGAATCTTTAGGAGAGATAAAATCTCTTTTTTTTTTTTTGTGTAATTTGCTTGATATGTGATTTTTTGTGTATTTTTTATTTAAGTTGATTTTTGTGTTTTGGTTAAGTATTTTAGGTTCTGATATTATTTAGTATTATTTTTTGTTGTTTGGTCAATTGTGTTTTTAGTCATTTTTTTAGTGTTTTTTTTTTGTTGATTTTTAATATTGTGAGGTTTGTCTTGGCCGTTTGTTGTCGGCATTAGCTTCACCGATGGCAACCATAGATTTCGGTGAGAAAAAAAAATCCATGTTTTTAATTATAGTTTGTATTTTGTTTTTTCTTGTTTATTTCAACTAAAGGGCAAATAGTATTTTTGTAACTTAAAACATGTGTACAGAAAAAAAAAAACTCTCTTTAGACATAATTTAATACATAGTTATTGATTTTTATTTTTTATTTTTGTGGCTTAGTTCAGATGGCAATGACAAATGCAAATTCTAACATAGCACGTTTATTCTCATACCTTGACAAAACACTATCAAGTATAGCAAATTCAACTAAACCTTTTCTTTTATCGAATGTAATTTTGGGAAAAAAATTTCACTTTTTCTATTGAAAATATAGAGTAAAATGTTTTAAGTACTTCTTTTTGTTATTCAAAACACATGAAAGATAGACAAATAGAAAGTATATACTGCAAAAAAAAAAAATTTAATCTTAAAGCTCAACTTTATTAGAGTTGTAAATGAAATGAATACGAATGGATGAATATAAGTTTTTGATTTATTTATTTTATTTTTAAAGGTGTTTAGATTTTATTTGTGTTTGATAAAATAATTATTCTACTCATTCTAGTTAGGTTTGTTTAAATTGTAGGATATTTGTATTCGACTCGTATTTAGTTCGATTAAGTTAAATAAATTTTTTCGTGAGTATTAAATGAATATTTTAATGAATATTAAAAATTAAATAAATATATTCATAAATAATAAATAAATTATAATCAAATAAATTTAAACAAACTCTAAACGAATATAAACTAATATTTAAATTAGATTAATGTAAAAGATAAAAATATAAATTTGTTATTATTATTATAAATAAACAATAAATGAAAGAATTTTAAAAAAATCATAAACTAGTTTGTTTGTAAAAATAAATGAATTAAATATATTTCTATTGATATTTAATTCGTTTAATAAATATATATAAAAATATTATTTAAAAAGATTTTTATTTTGAAGATTTAATTTTGATAATATGCATATAGCACTCATCAAACAAAATAAAAGAAGAAACACTTATTTTTTGACGGACAAAAAAAAAAAAAAAACATCGAAACAACAGCTTGCACCACTTTATGTGTTGTGGTATGGTAATTTTAAACTATCATTTATTGGATAAAAGAGTAAGGGATCTATTTAGAAATTTTTTGTTTTGGAAGGTAACATAAATAATAAACCGAAACATTTAATACTATCATGATATTTTGGGTATTCTACCCAAAAAAACAGAAAAAAAGGCACACCTCAAATCCAATACAAAGGAGAATTAATGAAGGCAAAAAAAATGTAGGAATTGTTTTCTTTAATAAATACATTGACTTATAAAATTAAATGTTTAATTCCATGGCACCCAATAAAATAATAAATAGAAATATAATTAAGAATTCATCTCCCAAATTATTAAAAGGAAAACAGTTGCTATCCATAAATTCCACATACAACTACTGTGTCTCTCTAGATTCATCTTTTTTACTTTAAAGTAGAAACAAAACAAAAGAAAATTTTGAAAGACAAAAAAACCAATCAAGAAAGAGCAAAGCAAAGCAAATGCTGCAACTGTTGTTCGCGCTGGCTTTCTCGTCGGTGCCATTGATTCTTTACGTGCCGCCGATTCGGAACCTGAATCTATTCGTGGAGAAAATCGAGGATATTCTTCGACAGACAACCTTTTACTCACTTAGGGCTTATTCTCGTATCCGCCTCGGTTTTTCTAGGATCTTTCACTCCTTTTTTCACTTGTCTAGGTAGATTTTTTCAAAAAGAAATTCCTTTTTTTTTTCTTCTTGTTATGAATTTGGGATGTTTTTAGAGATGGGGATGATAGAGGTTTGGTATACATGACTATATGTAAATAACCTTCGATTATTTACCATTTGTAATTTGGGTTTCTCTTAAAACTCAAAATTTTCTGATAAATTTGTTATCTTTTTTTCTTGGGTTTTGTATTTTTGTTTTTTTTTTTTTATGTTCTTGATCCATGAATGAAACAACTCCTTTTATTTTGGGTTAATTTAATTACAATTATATTTTATCATGAATTTTGATTATATTTTTGTAAGTAATTATTGCATTAGTTATGGTTTATGAAAGGCAGAAACATTTTCCAATTAATCTGATATTGTTTCTTATTGTTGGAAAAAAATTATGCCATTGCTGCATTTGCTATTGTTGTTCAGAAAATTCCTTCTTTTTTTTTTCCCTGCTTATGGCTTTTTCAATGGATTTGCCAGAGAAATTCAAGGTTTATTGGTGATTATTGTACAAAAAGTGAAGGTTTATTGGTGATTGGGCTTGTCTTTTATCTATCTTCGAGTAAATTAAAAAAACCTCATTGTGTGGATAAGAAGTCTAATTAAGGACAAAATAAACATTCCATATGGTTTAAAAAGTGATATTGATTGAGCTTCTTTTCACTAAAAAAGTCTTTGATTCATGAAATTTTAGATTCATGAAGGTAAAATTATTTACTTTGCCTCTCGACACCGGCCTACGTGGCCGGCCGACCCCTCCCCTCCCTCGCTATGACTCCCTCCCTTTCCTTTTCTGTGATCGTCGCCTGGCATTTAAAGGCTCTTTTTTCTCCAAAATGTTCATTTATGCCGTATCATTAATCCACTGTATATTATTTTATGTGCTGTCATATCATGCAGGATGTCAATTGTACGGTTGTATTTCAGTTTTTTTTTTTTTTTTTCTAATTTACCTTTTTTTCTTTGTGGCATCGAGTAATTGGTTTTTGTGACAAGGAACTTGTTAGTTATTAATATCCAAACAGTTAAACTGAATCAAACAATTTCGACCCCAATTGAGTGTTGACTCAGAATCGTAATAAACATAGTTTCGATGAAATTAAAAATAATAACGATAGTGAGGTTAATTATTATAATTAAAATTTTAAATATTATAATAATGATATAAAAATTAATGATAAAATGTATATTTAAATGTAAATGTAATGATATTAGTAAAATTAAATATAATAAAAAATAATTATTTAAAATATTAAATTTAAAATTATATATAATAAAATTTATATTATATATTACATATTATAAAATTAATAAATTATTAAAAATTATTAAAATTAATTATATATATTAAATAATATTTTTAAAAATAAATATTAATAAATAATTAAAAATTATTATTTTAGCACTAATTGTTTTTACACAAAGCAAGTGCACAGACCAATATTGATTAATTATTTATTTGGATTTCATCGTACTTTTGGTATAATACAATTAAATTTATTGTATCACCAGTTGAATCTAAATGTTAATTCAAATGAGATTCATTTAACACAAATTTTTCATTGAATTTTTTTAATCATAGCTACAATAATTATTATTATTATTTTTAATTTTATCATCTAGGGTATTTATTCGGTCGGTCTGGTTAATTTCAAACCGAATTATCCTAAATTAAATTAATCGAGTTATATTATTTTATTTTCGTTAATCGAACTAAATTTATGAATTTAAAAAATTAAGCGATTGAATTTAATTTTGTCAGTTTGGTTAATTTTTTGGTTAACCAAATAATAAATGTATTTAAGTTAAATTATATTTTAAACTCTTAATTTCTCATATTTTAAATAAACTAACTAAAATTATTCAATAAAATATTCAAATATTAAAGTATTATGTTAAAAATTCTAACAAATTATAAAATTAAGCAATTCATTTCTTGTATTTTTTATTTTATATTTGGATTAGATTATATTTCTGTTAAAATTTTAGTTAATTTAATTTTCAAACAAAATTAACCGAAAATCGAAATTTTTCTAAAATCATTTTTGTTAGCCAATCGAAATTAATTTGATGATCGATTGATTAATCAAATTAAACTAGTTTGATCTATTAATTTGATTAAAATCGAATTATGAACACCCCTATTACCATCTATCCAAGCTATACACCCTTTTAATAGATGTGTCAAATGGTTTAAATATTAATTCATGTATTTAACATATTATTTTGGCATGGTTTGTGAAAGTTAAAAGTATGATTCAACAAAATACATGACCCAAAATCTTTATAGATCATGTCATGCTTAGTAGAGTATTATTCTTTGTATCTAATTGGATTAAAAACGGTCAATTAATAATTTTTCAAAATTTTAGGATTAGTTTAGCTTTAAAAGTTTAACCCTTTCTCAGTTTCTCTTCCTTAAAAAAAAAAAACCCTTGATACATTTACAACAAGTGGTTGAGTATTACTAAACTTATATATGGTTGAAATATATTTATGAACAAAGTGATACTAACAGAATTCCAATGGATTAAAAATTAGGGTTTGAAATTTGCATATGAAAGCTGGATGTTAATTGGGTAAAGCAGACACTTTGTTTCTTCAACAGCTTAATATTCATCCTGGCTCTTGAGCTTGTAGTTAGCACAAGAGTTAGTTCATGGTACCCCATTTTTGCAAATTAGAATAACATAACCAACTTTTGGTCTTTATTCTTAACTCCTTTCTTCTAATTATGATCAAAAGATAAGCAATTTAGAATCTTTACTTAAATCTCATCCTACTCTTACCACTTATGTATTTTTTTTGTCTTGATTTCAAGAAAGTACTTGGAATTAAATACCAAATATATACTTATTAGTATTTTCAATGGGAATTATTTACATATGATTAACCATTAATCATTTAATAAGAGCAATGAATTAGTGGTCATGCTATTTCATCATCTACATGTGACATGGTTAAGGAATATGGAAATCTAAGGAGACAATAGAGGAGGGAGCAAGGCATGGGAAAAAAGTGAAGGGAGTCTCGGGAATCAGGTCGTGAATGGCAGGGCAGGACAACATGTGAAATAGTGGTGGCTCGTGAAAGTGAAAAATGTTGAGGTGGATTTCCTCTATGCAATGGTAAAATTCAGTTCATGTCAGAGCGGTACTAGAAAACAATCCTTGCAGAATCCGAGGGAGATTGTCAGGCCAAGAACAATCACTGCATTTTCTTACTCAAATCAGCAAAGCAGCATTCACTGCATTGTATTATAATACACTCACTCTGATCATTCCATGTTTTATATAATGTTAAAATTACTAAAAAGATATAAATCAGTGCGTTCGAAAATTTATCTAACACTCGCCAACGGTCGAATGAAAGATTTTCATGAAACGTGAAAACATTTAAACCAAACTACATTTCCCTTCCCTACATATCCCGCGCCTTTCAACCCACTTCTCTTCACTCCCATAGTTCCAGCTTCACTCACTCTCCTCACTCCCCACTCAGCTACCTCTTTTCTCTTAGTGAAACTCCCATGGAAAGTTACAGAAGATCGCCATTGAAGCCATGGAAGAAAGGTCCAACTCGAGGCAAAGGCGGCCCCCAGAATGCTTCTTGTCAATACCGTGGAGTCAGGCAGAGAACATGGGGCAAATGGGTGGCTGAAATAAGAGAACCCAAGAAGAGAACAAGACTCTGGTTGGGTTCTTTTGCCACGGCGGAAGAAGCTGCCATGGCGTATGATGAGGCTGCGAGGAGATTGTATGGGCCGGATGCTTATCTTAATCTTCCACACCTTCAACCAATCTCCAATTCTCCAAACAAACTGCAGAAGTTCAAATGGATTCCTTCCAAGAACTTCATCTCTATGTTTCCTTCTTGTGGTTTGCTTAATATAAATGCCCAACCTAGTGTTCATGTTATTCATCAGAGGCTCCAAGAACTTAAGAAGAATGGGTTTTAAGTCACATCGGTTCTTCTAGCTCTTCTTCGTGTGAATCAAAAGCCGAGATTCAGATTATTGATGATAAAACCCCTGCAGAAGACCCTCAACGAAGGGAGAAGGATTTTGAAATTTCATCAGATAAAATGGCGGGAGCTTATGAGGATAAACCACAGATTGATTTGCATGAGTTCCTTCAGCAGCTGGGAATACTCAGAGAAGAAAAGCAGTCTGAAGGAGCTGATGCTGCAGAAATTTTAACAGCAACAGATTCTTCAATAAAAGATTATGATGAATTAGCTGCCTTTGAAGAGAATAGCTTCAATTGGGATGCTATGATTGAGATGCGTGGAGTTGCTGATTACCAAGGAGCAGAAGCCAACTTCCAAGTTCATGATCCTCAAGAAGAGCTAACTTTTTCAACTTCTATTTGGAACTTCTAAGAGTAGTAGTCAATCTTGGAAGAAAAGAGATAGCTTCAACTTTTCCTATAGGGTGTCAAACTTTTTCAGTTCGCATTTGAGCTAGGATATAGATTTGATGCTACTTCTAAACATGTTCTGAAGTTATAGATTGTAATGATGTAGAAAAGTAGCATTTCTATCCATTGCTGGCAGAAGAGAACATACAAGAAAATAGTTTGGACTTTGACAATCAAGAGAGGCTATAGTAGATTTTAGTGGCAAAAGAATTTTTGGGAGCCGAAGGGAGGTAAAAGTTATTTCCAACCAACCAACCAATGTGTGTGATCGGAACAGATTAAATGTTAACTTGAGTCACTTTCACTTCATTGGAGTAGTTTGCATTTCTGCAATTTTCCATCTCAGTAGCTGATTCCCAGAGAGACGACAAGAGAATACCACCCTAGCGTAACATGATTAGTAGAAGAAAATTAAGTTGATCAAACAATCGTGTTGGAGGGCTCATTTACAGGATCAAACCAAGTAAAAGAACTGAAAATCGGTGGTTAAAAGCAATACGAATAAATAATCCAAGACACGAAGACAATACCTGAAAACAAGTTAGTACTCATCTAACAAAACAGCAGCTGAAAAATCTGCCAAATTATTACACTCAATAATAAGTAATGAATAAATAGCTCAGGAATATGCGATGCAGGTAAAACACTGTTTTGAAAATGTGAAGCTTTATGATGATGCAGTTTGTGAGAGGCTTTAGACATTTCTGTCATCAATGATGAAAACCAACTTTTGTTTTTGTTTTTCTCCATGTATTAATGAGGAGGTTCAAGCGCCATCTACATAATCTTCTCTGGAATCCAAGTTGCTGGCTTGTCACACCATTTGATATTGCCATATACTTCCCGTGACAATAAAGGTTTGTATATATATATCCAACCAATCTAGACCATTAAAATTAATTTGTTATAATCTATCCAAATTCTGATGTTCATATAACAGTCATGCAACCCAAACCTAAACGCTACTCGTTCAATACCAGCATGGGATAGAAACACGGATGATCAGGATCTGTCAGGTCACTTTCCATTTGCTTTTGCAAATATAACAAAAATAGACAAGATAAAATGTATAAAACATAAGAATATCAATTTTGCTCAGCTCCAAACACAAGAGGTCCAAGGAATACCCCAAAGCCAACAGATTAAAATACCTCATAATGTGATCAAGAATATTATCCTCTTTGGATCTTCACTTTATTCATTTCTGTACTCAGAGGCACTTAGATACTCACCATGCTCCTCAAAATACTCAACCACCCGCTTTAAGAATCCATCGCTGGTAACTGTTTCAGTGTCACATACAAGACAACACTGTCTTCTTGCTCGTGTCACAGCCACATTCATTCGTCTATGGTCACTTAAAAACCCAACCTGAAATGATTTGAGAATGACACGAAGCCCAACAACATAATCTTAACGCTGAGATTTCTACCATATATTCTGTAGGAATCTAGTAACAATGGTGACAGAGATGCTTAGAATACCTCTTTCTTTGAGTTCGATCGAACCATTGAAATAATAATTGCTTCCTTCTCCCGACCTTGGAAACCATCAACGGTTGAGATTTCCAGATCCTTTAGCTTATCTCCATTGCTTTTCAACATCTTCAGTAAGACCACCTGCAAAATCATCCATGGATTTATGAGTTTATGCATAGATATAGAGGGTATAGTTTCAGTAGAGTGTTTCAGTTTTTCAATGTTTTAATCAATTGGTAAAGCCCACACAAATGAGACAATTGACCACTTCACTGTGAACTCTTTTATACCTGTGCAGCATAAGGGGTAATAATTCCGATATCAGAAGCATGGACTCCATCCTGAACAAGTTTCTTGGCATGTGAAATAGCAACCTCAGCTTCACCCTCATTCAACGTGCTCTCTTCCTCATCCTTCTTCTCTTCCATATCACACCTGTAGCAAATTCAAGTCGAGTCATATAGGGCCTCCCATGACGTTTATTGTGGTAGATTCAAATAGATTTCTCATTTTCACACATTTATCTTAAAATTCTACCAAATTTGGTCTTACTTTTGTTTTAAGAAACAAAATAGTCAATATATTTCACCACAAGCTATGTTAATTAACAATCGAAATGAAAGGAAGTGAATCCATTTTATGAGGTTTCCTAAACATGAAGAAGAAGAAGAAGAAGAAGAAGAAGAAGAAGAAGAAGAGAAGGCCAAATGTAAAACATGCCTACTGCTGACCCAATTTCAGTAATAAACTGCTTACCCAGCTATGTCTACGAGAAGAAGTGTTGGTTCTGTTGAAGATGACCTCTTAACATTCTCAAGATCAAAGAGCATGTGTGCAGCAACACTTGGATGGGCTTTGATCTGCAGTAATTATGTAGTTTCCATCAACATAACAAACCAAAACCAAATTATTTTTTTAACCAACAACTTAAATATGTAAGCAAGCATAAAGCTAGAATCATAGCACCTTGCTGTCGTAAAGCTCTTTGGATGACCAGTTCATAATAAGCTCATGCATGCGGTACTGGACAGTGAGCATGGACATGACTTCATCTCCATACAGATCTGCAAGGCGTTCAAAGAGGGTTCTTCCTAACCCTTTCCTCTCAGCTTCAACACTCTGGATAGTTGGAGGAAGCTGCAGATGGTCCCCTGCAAGTATACATCTTGAACCCTGAAATAATGATAGTGGATCCTTAGGTGGGATTGCACTTTGTTATTGCTCTACATGCTAGGTTGATACCCAGCCAATGAATCTTATTAGTAAAATATCAAATTTCATTTAGAAACATTAAAGAATAAGCATGCATCCTGGAGCCTGGAAGAAGGCATATTTTACAATCATAAATCTTCAAGAACCATATTTACTAGATGGGATGGCAGAATAACCATGTAAAATGGGGGGGGGGGGGGGGGTTCCAGTTTGTAAAATCATTTTTCAGTGTCTCTAAACTGTATAAAATGTTACTTCATATCTGTTTTCCTTTTTATAGGAACACACTTTTATTTTCAACGCATTATTACCTTTAGTAGAGCCATCCAGCAGGCTATTTCAAGTGCCTGAGCAGCTTCATCAATAATAACCAAATCAAATGTAGTGTTGTCTAGTTTGCGAGAAAATGCACCAGTCAAAGTTGTCAATATGACATCAGCATCCTTAATTACATCGGTCACAGCAAGCTGCTGCCTTTTACGCTCTTCTTTGGAAAGAGTCCTAAGCTCCTTCTGGATATCTCTCCTTGTATTTCTGTCTTTGGTTTTCAACAATTTCCCATTTAGTGCCTGAAGCAATGAACTGCAGTAAGCTGAAGAACAGACTAAAAGTAAAATTCCTCTGTTTATGTAACAATGAAACAATCTCTTGCCTTCCATATCAAAAAGATAAGCTTGCAATGTCTAAAATGAGTTCAGTACGCAAGTATTTTTTATAAAAAAGAATGCAAATGTCAATACTCAGTCACTTATTCAAATATAATATATTACCATTAGAGACCATTTTAGGATGAAAACATTTAATATCTAAACAAATTTCTGAAGTAGCATCATTCTTCAGTGGATTAGTTTTACCATTAGCAAACTGACACTTAAATCAATTTTTTCTTCTTTTGGGTACAGTACAACTGAGACTTCAAATTATAGCATAAACTTGTACCTTCATTTCTTTTCGAATGTCATTTGCAAGAGAGCTATTATCTCCTCGTAGAACCTAACAGCAAAAACAACCAAAAATATAAGCGCACTCTATGATTTATACAAGAGATAACCTCAAACCTAATAAAACATGCAAAAAACAAAAGTTGCATCCACTTCAAAAGAGAAAAGTTTTAGAGTACAAGAGAAATATTCATTCTCACGACCATATTCAGAAGTAGATGACATCAAAACAAAGTTTCCTCACTTTGTGAATAGCCACTCAAATAAAGTGATGATACATGATCAGGATCCACTTCTCAGTAAATAGAAAATGGGCAGGATATTTCTTCCCCAGGAAAACTAAGAATAACAAAATGATAAAAGATAATTATCTTCATTTTTCCAGAAGCATTCATGACATCCTTTCAACAGATGAGCAAGAGCATAGAAACATAATAAAAAGATTATCATAAATATGTAAATCATTGGACTAAGATAACTTTCAAATATGTGCCTGAAGCTAAAACCAACTATAATTAAGACAAATTTTCTAGTCTTCTAATTTTAAAATATACATTCAAATTTCATCGTTCAGTTCTGTTTCTTTTCAGAAAAAACTAAAGGCTTGCCTTTGCATCAAGTGCACTGTCCAAAACTTGAGGTAGTAAACGTGCAGGATGCCCCAATCTCACCAGCTTTACTCTGATGAAAGAAACAGAGATAAAATTGAGTAATCACATTTCATGTCAAAAACATCTTACATATTAACTGTCAACAGTAATCACATGGAAAGAACAGGGAGAAAAACCTAGGAAGTGAATAACTGTTATATGGCCAAAAATAATAATAATTAACTGGTATATCAAATAGCAATTCAAATCGGAGAAGTTCATACAGCCACCCTTAAGAGGTGGCATCTAGCAGGTCTGGAGTTCAAATCCCAGTATCTGCAATCCCTTCTCCTATCCCCAGGCTACAGTCTCCTATGTTAAAAAAAAAATAGCAATTCAAGTCAAAATATCTCCATAAAATCTTACATGCTAATACAACAACCTAGCTACAATTCCCTGTGAAAGATAAAATCGTAACTGTTAACAGCTTGAAGGTCTAACAAAGACTAGTTCTAAGTTGAAAATATCCATGGTTATTATCATGTTAAATAAGAACCTTTATCCAACACTCTAACTGAAGATGCTTTGAACTAATTTAATTAAATAAACAGCCAATACAATTTGGGCATGTATATATATTTGACAATGCTTTATTAGATGGAGACTACCTGCCTGCAATGGATAAGTTAAACCATGTTTCAATGCTGACTAACCTCTCTACTATATTCAGTACACTGACAAAATTTTATTCGACCATAGACAAATCAGAACAGAAATTTCCTCTTGTAAATTCTGCATTTCAGTTAAACAAATCCTACCAAGTGAAAATTTATGGAAAATGAAAGATGCTAAAAACCGCAAACTTCAACAGAACCACATATTGCATTGAAAAAAGGGTAGTTTAAAGCCTTTTGGTTTGTATCTGTTCAAAAAATCATTAGTCCTATTCCATGAATAAGGTCACTAGAACATGGGGATAGTCCAGTTGGTAAGGGTAGGAGTTCCATTTCCTTATCAATCAAGGTTCAATCCCTATAAGGAGCACTTCAGGAGTAAAATCTTGAATGCACCAAGTCAATGTGGGAGAGTGTGCCTGAAGAATCGTCTGGGGAGGGGATTAGGCCCAAGCAAAGCTTAAAATAAAGAGGTCCCCAAAACAGAAGAAGATCCAAGCAAAAGTAAATCAGAAAAGACTTCTTTACTAGCTCAGCCAGAAGAATCACTTCCCAACACATTGGACCAGTGTACCTGTGAGGAGCAAGTCGCTCAACAATGTTGTCAACAGCAATATTTGAAGCAGCACAAGCAAGGATCTTTGATCCTCGCTTCACTTCTTGTAAGATAATTTCCACAACTGTTGTAGTTTTTCCAGTTCCAGGAGGCCCATGCAGCAGAAATATATCCTTTGATGACAGTGCCTTTAAGATGGCATCTTTCTTGATCCCAAAAAGAAGGTTAATAAATAAATTAGGGCACGGAGAAAAATCCTCAGTTTGTAGAGATGTAGCATGCATAAAGCCGATAAATTGGATATACTAAGACACTTATTGGATAAGAATGTGGGTCTATAAGCATGGTGATGACCACAATACCATATAGCAGTCCATTAAAATTTAACATAACATCATCACCATTCCCTTTCCAACTAGAAAGAGAGAAGAAAACAAAAGAAACACAATGAAGAGAAATAAAAAAACTATTTGAAAAGCCAAAACACTATGAATCCATACAACGCACCTGAGAACGATCAAGGTTGGAGTTAAAGGGGGTGAATGTGATACCCTTCTTTGATACTGTTGGTGATCTCTCTCCAAACAATACAGGAACTAGATCTGCAGCTGGTCCCTTCAGCACACCTTTACTCAATTGTATCAAGGCATCCTTCATTCTTCGATATGTCACCTGCAAAGGAAAATAAATCTATGGTGCTCTTTTTCTTATAAGCTTAAGCCTACAACACATTGACAGTATCAACTCTAGAATATCTTGTAAATTGCCATGTATTTGATACTATTTCCACAGTTTTCAATCTACTTTAGGCCTTGTATATATGATTAGACGTTAATGGTCAAATGAATACTACAACATTAAATTTGAACTTCTATATGATTTCCTAAGGTCAACCACAACAAACTTTTTGACAAACATAAAAAACCTGAAAAATACATAACTGAAAAGCAATTTGAAATGCAAAGGGGAAAGTTTGAGTCCACATAAATACTTAAAATAAAAGAAAACTATTGTCTAGGCAGTGTAACAGAAGAAGCCAATATAAAAAACCTGGAAGCAACTGAAAATTTTGAATAGCAAACCTCATTTGCCACTTTTTCTAGACGCAAGGGACTGTTTAAACCATCTTCTGGGATGTCATCAAAAGCAACCATGATTGAGGAATCCTGTTCAACGCGTACAACAACCAGTGGCACAAGAATTTAAGGGAAGGATAATACATGACATGAAACAACAAAACCAATAAAGAAATGACCCAACGCCAACGCTTTATTTCTAATAAAGTCACGATTACCTTCAACCGGTAAACTACACCTTGTCCAAGAGCAGGAGAACCTAAATCAGCCTTGTTTGGTTTTAGAACAACTACATCATGGGTTCCAAACTGCATAGCAGGGAGGAGAAAAGCACAAGCTCATATAAAGAAGGGAACATTCATTTCAAAATAAGATAAAAGTTGTCCCTTCATTGTCATTTGATGGACATTTATTACTACTCATTTTCCAATAGCAATAGCTTATGGATAATTTATGCAGGTTTCTCATAACTGGAACATGAAAATAAGCTAGATTTCCTGACAGGTTTTACTTTTTGTTGGAAGTTTAATCAATTGTTAGTCCATGCAATTGAATCTATGTCATTTCTTATTTACATCAATTAGTTATTTCATTATTTCTAAGTAACTAAATTAGAACATTTGGACCCCAAGTCATGTTTTCAAGCAACATTACTCCAACAGTGAAGTAAGTCAAATTTTGGCCAAAAAATAAGCCAAATAACTATTGGAATCCAGCATTTGTAGTATCCAAAGAAAATAGAAACGTGTCATGCATATAATAGAAATGTTTTGAAAAAAAACATAACAGTTGTTGCAATTAAGCAAAGTACTAAGAAAATCTTACACTGAAAATCAAAGAATAATTAAATACAAAACATTCTTTCTTCATTACAATTTAAAATGTATTCTAGAGTACATCAGTATTAAGGAAGAACAAATATAGCACCAAAAATCTCAAAATTTGCCAGCTCTACCACTTCAAGAATCCTCACCTTGTGAGCGGGAAGAACATCCCCTTTGGTGGATTGGAACTCAAGTAGTGTTTTCCCCATTAGCCCTGTCTATTTGCAAAATCAAAAGCAGAAGAAATAATAAGAAACCCAAGCCATTTCTATTACGTCATTTTTAGCATGTTCCCTTTAACAAACCCAAAAACATGGTTCCCTTTTTTTCCCTTGCCTTCTATTTTCTGAACTACCAAACGATGCAAATTAAAAGAAGCACAAAAACCACACAAAAAGCTAAGACAATAATACAACCTGAGCATCAACACACTTCAAATTTAGTATTGTGGAGCCCCTCTTTTGAGCAGTGTCCAAATTTCTCGATGCTCCTGAACTGATAGAAGCTGATATCTCCGCGTTCTGAGAAAAAAAGTTTTGTAAAAACAAACAACCAACCAATAGAAATATCCAAAAATATTATCTTTTACACCTAAAATCATCAATAAAGTTTCAGACTTCAAGAATTCTGGAAGAGCTGTCACATAAGAAAAATTTCTTCACTTTGGTGCTATTTGATGAATTGAAAAGTGATTTAGAGAAACACCCATTTCTGGGTTAGTAATAATAATGGCATACAATTGATATCAGATGCATTCAATACAAAAATCTTTTTAGAATCAATGGAAGAATGCAAAGAAAATGATTATATGTATATATATATATATATATATAAATACAGAGAAAGAATCAAAGAAAGAACCTTCTCCAAATCAATTAAAGGGGTCATAGTGGAGATGAATTGTTGGAGAGAGATTGGAGATGATTTCTTCTTCTTTTGTCCCTCCATTGCCGTTGCTACTTCTCAGATATAGCTACCGTTCAAGAGATCTGTGAAGTTTAGTAGAGAAACTGGACTTCGGACTACCGAGAGGTTTGCCGATTTTATTTTTGGTTTTTTTGTGGTAGGTTTGTTGTTGTTATCTTATTGGAATAAAAATTTATAGTAATTTAAAAGATAAATGTTATTTTATCCACAAACAACCTAAGTAAATTGGGAATTTATTTCTTTTTTTGTCAATTTTATATTTTAAATTTCACTTTCATTGTGTAAATAAATGAAATTACAAGTTTATTTTAAATGCCCATTATTATACATACTATTTGATAAAAAGATTGGAAAGTTCTGCATACAAAAGGATTTAAATACGTAATATTTTTATAAATTAAATAAATAAAAATTAAATATTGAAAATGTATTAAAATTTAAAAAAATAATTATATTACATTTAGCGAAAAATTCTTTTGTAAATGTGACCTTGAATATGATTCCTAATTAATTAGTTATGCATTTGCACACCTAACATATTTTTAATATACTACTGTAAGAATTTTCTTTTTTAAAAAGAAAAAGCTATTAAAAGATTTGGATTTTATTTTAAATAAAATCCATAACACATTTTTTTATTTCAATTCATTTTCGCTGGTTTATGAATAGAATAAAAGACTTTCATACATTCTCATTAAATATTTTCAAAATCTTTCTTTCACCAATATCAGACAACAATTTTATTATTATTATTATTATTATTATTATTATTATTATTATCTGAACATACCCAAATTTTACAAATGATCGAAACTACATTTTCAACTGATGAATTGAATAGAAGAGAAAATAGAGATCAAAGCTTTCATTATCAAAATATATTCAGAGAGACTTCTAAGCACAATATGCTGCTAAACCAAATTTCCTAAAGCAGATTGAAAACCTCCACATTCATTTATCCCCAATGCGAGTAACCAGAACAGGTGAAGATATTTGTTATTTTATGACAACAAATTTTATGTATTTCCCTACTTTCATCCCAAAAATTTCCCCATCATAAGGGGATTAACACTTTTCCATCACAAATAGTATTATTTATTTATTTTTGCGTTAGTGCAAGAAAATCAACTAGTAATAATATGATTGAAAACTGGTCAAATCATTTGAGAATGAGAGCATCACGGCTAGGTCCGACTCCAATATAATGGACAGGCACACCAACAAGCTCCTCTATCCTCTCAACATATTGTTGTGCAGCCTTTGGAAGATCTGAATAGTTTCTGATGGAAGAAATGTCACACTTCCATCCAGGCAAAACTTCATATTCAACCTAAAAATGAGTTAACAAGAGTGCTTTAACAACTGCTAGAATAATATCAAATGCGAACAACCTAGTATTTGCTAATGCATCAAATATCCATTGTTACCATTCTGAGGTGCGTAAAGTGCTCCCGCTATGCACAGGGTATGGGGAAAGGTCTATTATTTGCTTTCAACATTGCACACATTAAAGGAAAGCTCAAAGAAGAAAAAGCAATCAACATATGGTGTTCTCCTACATGGTGCCTATTTTTCAAAGGACTTCCAGTTGGGTCTTAATTTAAACTTAGAATGCAGTATCAATAAGACAACTGAATAAGTTAGATTTGTATAGTGAAAAGGGAAAAAAATAAAAATAAAAGATCTGATGAGTGTCAATTATGTTAGAAAAGTTGACTAACCTTCAACTGCTCAAGAAGACGAAGATCAGATGGGTATGATTGGAATGGTGTACCATCAACTTGTTTATAAGTAACACCCAATCTAATTTCAGGAAGATCCGACAAAACATCCAGTTTGGTGAGATTTAGAGAAGAAAAGCCATTAATCTGACAGCAGAACTTAAGAGCAACTATATCAAGCCAACCGCAACGACGAGGGCGGCCAGTAGTTGTGCCAAACTCTTGCCCAGCAAACCTAAGGATGTCACCCCTTTGACCCAGGATTTCAGTTGGGAAAGGACCAGAACCAACTCTTGTGGTATATGCTTTTACCTGCAGAGTATTTAAGAGAGAGGAAAATGATTGAAGTTAAACATATTTTATGCATTAAGAAAAACATCTACATTTATAACAGAACCATTTGATTTTGTATCGCTTCTCTAATTCATACCACCAACCATGCAACAAATCAATTATCTGATGAAGAAACCAAGAAAAGTAGACAAAACAAATCATTCACTTACAACTCCAATTAGATCACCCACAACTCTTGGAGCAATACCAAGCCCGGTGCAGATTCCACCAGCTGATGGACTTGAGGAAGTTACAAAGGGATAAGTACCAAAATCAATGTCTAGCATAGTAGCCTGGCCACCTTCCACCAATATCCTCTTCTTCTGTGCAATTGATTCATTCATCACATGCACAGTATCAGCAATGAAAGGCTCCAACCTCTCAGCAAATCTCTTGTAATTTTCAACCTCTTCCCTGAGCATTTCTGGGGTATAGTTAAAACCAGGGAACCTTGAAGCTGCATCTGCTAATAAAATATCAAGCTTCTGAGGGAAAGTATCCATGTGCCTCAAGTCACTTACTCTAATGCCATTCCTGATCATCTTGTTTGAGTAACAAGGTCCAATTCCTCTTCTAGTTGTGCCAATCAATGACTTAGCAAGCTCAGCTTCCCTAAGTCCATCAACTACTTGATGAAAATCAAATAGCAAGTGAGCACGGTCAGATACCAATATCCTTCCTTTGCAGGAGACCCCATTAGCTTCCAACCCATCAATTTCTTTGAATAGGCCTGGCAAATGTACCACTACTCCATTTCCAATAACACATAAAGTCTCCTCATTAAGGATGCCAGAAGGTACAAGGTGAAGGGCAAACTTCTTTCCCTCTGAATTATAGATGGTATGTCCAGCATTAGCTCCACCCTGAAATCATAAAATTTTCCAATACTAAGAAGGATGCTACTTGCAGTGACTAATTAGAAACCACAAATTCAAGCTGGCTAATTAAACTCTTATAACAACAAATTCAAGCTAGCTAATTAAACTCTTAAATTATCATTATAACATGTAGTCGCACTCTGTCCAAATAAGACATTTCTGCATTTGCTTATATAGAACTAGCAGTGCACAATGAATAGTTTGTTATAACTATTCAACATTTTTTATTTCCCTTTTCCTTTTCAGAAAGAAGCAGTAGATAGACCCTATTATTATATGAACAACCAAACTCATATGCAAGGGCAGGTCATATCACGTTACTTATGATCTGTAAAAGTTCCTAAAATTACCTGTAGTATGAAGAAAAAGGGCCATTATACTGCAATAGATAACTTAAAGGTCCAGTCCAGGAGAAAAGTCTTTAAATAAGAACTAAGTTCCGAATGCATATTGATTAAAGTTGTGGGTTAATCACATTTCCATGGTTAACATTCTGTCCACATGACATCACAAACACTCTCCCAGGCACAAATCACCAATCGCAAAATCAATTCTAAATAATTTAAAGTTATAAGAAACTGTGAAATGAAAGGTTAAACCTTACTACTTGTACTTCTACTAAAGAACCATAGGTTGAAACTTGAAAGTCTAAGCCCTTGCTAATTCAGTTAAACAAACTTTCTGACCATGATTTCAGATTTAAGGTCTCTTAAACCCAAATATGATAAGAGGTGTAAAACTATCTATGCTACCTTTGGTTGTTAGTTTTGCTACATTTTTGTTAACTTCCTGAAAAGTTGCTAAGAAGCAAAAGCAAATACTATAGAACCCAGAGTTTAGCGTTGGTTCATGTAGCCATTCAGGTGGCATTCAGCACACAACCCCTTCCCTTGTTCCTAGGCTGCGGCCTCTTTTGCAACAAAAACAAATACTAATAAAAAGAACACATTCAAACATAATTGTTAGACATAAACGTAAAATCATATATTTGTTCCTTAAAAATTTTTAATTTTTGATAATTCAAAAAAATCTGCTTTTGCATTCAAACTAACTTTAACACCAAAAAAAAATTACACCTTAAGTCAATCAAGCTTGACTTTTAACCTCATTTTTCAAACAATTTTCCTATGTATTTAAATTGCAAAAAATCACACCAATAATTTCACATTTTTTAATGAAGAGATCAATTTTAATCAATTGTAAGTCCAATTGAAAATAGATTAATCTAAGGCTCCGTTCGTCTCATCACTATTCATTTTATTTATTCTAAGAAATTTACCGTTTGTTTTTATAGTATCCAAAAGAAGTACCTTTTGCTTATGAAACCAAAAAGAAACAGAAGAAAAAGAAAATAGGTGTAAAAATAAGCGTATAAGAGTGGTACCTGGCAGCGAGCGACGATGTCGAAGTGCTCAGCCAAGATATCAACTAGCTTGCCTTTGCCTTCATCACCCCACTGAGACCCCAACACGCCAGATACCTGACTCAGCGACCTGATTCGACTCAGCGATTCACTGGTCGCCGACTCAGCCACACTCAAAGAAGAGGAGGCGGCGGGCTTCAAGGAGCAAACAACGAAGTTACAGCGGTGGTGTTGAAAGTGGCGACTGGGCCTCTGGTGGGCCCATCCTGAGGTTGCGACTGCGCTGGGGTCGAGAGCGAGAGATGAGAAGTACATGGTCAAAAAAATAGAAGACAAAACGAAGAGGGAAAAAGACAGTCTGGACAAGGAGACCTGTTATAAAACGAGGTTTTTGAAGGGAGTGAAGTGATCAAGTTACATGTGGTTGATCAAAGAGGACTCGTGAATGGTTGACACGTGGATTTAAATTGGGTTTACGGGGGGTTTTTACATCTTTTTTAATGAGGGACTCAACTCGTGTGGTCGTGTTATTTGAAAAAAAAAAAAAAATGCATGGCTTTAATTCATATTCTTATTCTAAATTGAATTAATGAACTAATGTAAACTATTTTGACGTTTTGGAGATGAATATTTGATTATTGGAGCACAATCCCATATTTCATTGGACAAATGGAGAAGCTACAATTCACTTATTGCATTGTAATATCATCCAACATACAAAATGATCTCCTACATCTTATGCACCCATGCAATGCAAAGAAAAATAGCGTATATCTCTTCTCATCTCTCTCTCTTTCCCTCACACACTACTTGGCTCTGCTGCATTTGAAACCCCATTGCTGTCATATAGGAGTTTTTCCATGGCATTTTTGGAAGGATCATATTGTTGGATCACCAAAACGGATGAAGTGGTGGAGAAGTCAGACGAGGCTAAATAGCTTCCAACAAGGCCTAGTTCAGGACAGTCAGTACCCCTTTCCGTCAATGGCATTGTTGGTGACATTCGTCCTACCAGAAACAGGCTAGCGTTGCTCATTGAGCTCAAAGCAGCAATTATGTCTTCTTTGCTGCTCATTGTTTTCTCTTCATGTATTACTGACTCGTTGTTCTTGCTTAAATTAATGGACTCGGACAAAATTTCATTGTCCATGTCTGATTCAGTTTCAACATCAGCTTTAGGATCTAGTGACATTCCAGTTTTGGGTGTAAACTTAAGGACCGTTAGCTTGATTCCAGGGTGCTCAGCCATCCTCATTCCATATGCAAGTGCTTCACGATCGTCTTGACCCCCAAAGAAAGGTACCACCATCGAGTAAGACACTTCACTAGCAACAACTTGGGTGGTGCCTCCCAGGCCACGGTCTACAAGAATTCCCACAGAGCAAGGGGCATGTCGGAGGACACGTTGGTTGACTAGATGGAATGAGTGTCCCAAAGACTCCATTGATCCATCTAGTCTTTGGTGCTTGTGGAATGGCATTAGAATTAGGGCAGCTCGCTTTCGATCAGCACTAGTGCAAATATCTTCATGGATACTATTCAAAGCTGAGATTGCAGTCATGGGGCGGACAGTGACGCTTCTTAGCTGCTGATATGCCTCAAATGCAATAACCATTTGGTCTTGATCCTCACGTTTCTTGTTCCAAAAGGGTAGACCATTTTTTCGGGCTTTGTGAATCATTGAAATGGCTGATGATCGTTCAGAGAGTTCCATAAGATGCATAGCATATACACAGAGGTGTCCCCTTTTCCGAATCCCCCGAGAGGCCTCTATCAGATTGATCAGGGTAGGAATGTTACGAGTACTATGGAAACAAGACAGGATTCGAAGCTCTGTATCAAGGTCTTTGCGCTGAATCCTTCGATGCTTGTAAGGCTTTCCCTTTCTGGTAGGCTTGTAAATAGCCATCACAATTGGGGTTGTGATGAAGGTAGTAAATAATGCCATTAGAACTAAGATAGCAAAAGATTGGTCGTTTAGCACCTGCAATGAACAGTGCTCACGGTTGGGTTGCATTTCAATTAAATACCAAGTTGTGCATTTCAAGAGATAGTAAATTAAAAAAATATATACCTTGCGGTCCTTGCCTATATTAAGGACGATGAGTTCCACCAGGCCTTTCGTGTTCATAAGGAACCCAAGTGTCAGAGCTTCCATGAAAGGCACCTTGAACAACATTGATAGACCAATTGTGCCAGCAATCTTCCCAAAACAAGCATTGAATATAACAAGCACTAGCAACCCCCACGATTGGGCCCCTTTGATACTTGCAACATTGGTTTTCAATCCACTAGATGCAAAGTAAAGCGGCAAGAAAAGCCCTGAAACTAGATCTTCTATCTTCTCTATCAACACGCCGGCGAAAGGACCGTCTTTGGGTACTAATATCCCCACCACAAAAGCCCCAAAGAGTGCATGAATGCCAATGGTATCCGTGACAAAACCTGCAGCCAGTACCAGTGATAGTGTAATACAAATATAGAGCTCCTTCACTGGCTCACCGTCAGGAGAACGCCTAGCCATGAATGCAAGTATTGGTTTCAATACCAAAATGGCAAATAAAATGAAAACTGCTCCACAAAGCAGCACCCACACAGAGACGAGAGGAGAATGGTTGGATCCAGTGAGTGCAATTGCGAGTGCGAGAAGTACCCAGGCAACAACATCGTTGACAGCTGCAGCAGACATTGCTATGCGGCCAACATCGGTTGTTAGGAGTTTTAGCTCAGCGAGAATACGAGCAAGGACAGGAAAGGCCGTTATAGAGAGAGCTACCCCCATGAAAACAAGGAAAGATATCTGATTAACTCCTTTGTTGATGGTAGAACGAAGAACAAGTGATGTACCAATGCCAAGAACAAATGGAAGACTGATCCCAGCAGCTGCTATTACTAAAGCCTTTTTGCCTGTGCGACGAATTGCTCGAATGTCGAGCTCAAGACCCACCAAAAACAAGAAGTAGAGCAGACCAATGTTGGCCAGGGTGTCCAACACAGTCATGCTTCTTTTTGGGAAAAATGTGTTCAACAACTTCTCGCTTCTTCCCAAGGCAGAAGGACCAAGCAAAATTCCTCCCTGGTTTAAAAAAAGGATCATATCATCACTGAGTGAAACAATTATATATAACATTTAAATTCAATTTGTCTAAATAAGAATTTACCCTTTTAATTGTTCTAGTTATATATATATAGTCAGACATTGTTCCTCCTTATCTTGTTAAAAGAAACAACAGGCTGAAATGAAGATAAAAGTAGAACTTACAATGATCTCTGCAATGACTCTAGGTTGCCTTAAAGGCCGAAGAATGATAGCGAGGATTCTGGTAAAAGAGACCACCAAAATTATCTGAACAATCAGCAATGGAAGAGCAAAATCGAGTGGATTTTCATTCTGGAAAGCTCCATTGGACGTAGCCTTCATTGGTGCAGGGCAAACAGGCGCAGAAATGCCATTGTTGGTAGCCATTTTTGGACCATGCAAAAAACAACTTGGCTAACAAAGACAAGGAGAAAGTAGTTAATCTTTAATCATATAATATCATTAACTTTGCATGCATGAAATTCAAGTTTGTTTGCCAACAAAATCGAACTGTAAAAGAAAACTGAAAAACAAAAAAAAAGTTAAGTTGCACTAAATTAAGACATGGGAAAACCAGATGAACCGGCAATGTAAAGGAGATTGTTAAGGAGATTAAACACTTTAACGAAGTTTTTGCCTGGGAAAAACGACTCCTTCGCCTACTTTTTTCCATACAAACTCAGATAAATATGGAAAAGAATTGCTACTTTGAACGGTGCTAATTACTATTTATAGTAGTATTATTTTTTCTCAGTCAAAGCCTGTAAACAATTTCCAGAGTTTCTTCTTAATTTTTCCTTCTTAATTGACCATGAAAAAATAAGCATCCCAATTTGTTTTATTTATTTATTTATTTAGTTTTGATAGCATGAAACTCACTAGGCTGCTTAGAGTTTGAATTTATGCAATAATATCAAACATTGCTAATTTTAGCTCCAATTTTTTAATTATGATAGTAGATGTGTTCCGTCCAAAATGGGAATGGACTACGGTTATGAATTTATAATCTAAATGATCAAATTGATTCCATGATTATAAGTTTATTCTATACCAAACCAGATCAAAATAGGGCTATATATATTTTCATTATGAGAAATGATTATTAAAGCATATCTGACCATTGATATGAATCCTTTCAAAATGAATTTCCAATTCTTAATTAATAAGATTCATACTCCACTCTAAATGATTGTTTTGCTGAATTTGAGCTGCTTATGGTTTCTCTTTGAGTAAACATCTTTGCAATGCATTCAACCCGTAAAACTGTTGCTTGTGTGGAAAGAAATCTAAAATTAATATAGAGAGTGCATCGTTTTTGAGAATGTAAGAAGAAAAGGGGAAAAGCCAAAGGACATGAAAACTGCTTTCAGTCAAATTTGTTGGCATTCTAATATATTAGACCACAATTCATAATGTTTGTGTGGACAAAAATTAACTTGATCTTACAAATAATACAAAAAAAGAAGAAAAAAAAGGTTTCAACTTCCACATCTCTTTTCTAAAATGCACTTGGTATGTTCCCTCCTCAGTTCCTCTAACAATTTTCCTTTTTTAATTATCTTCAACACTCTTTAAAAACTTGTATCAATCCATAACAAAATCCTGTAACCTGCATCTGCTTCTGTTTGGTTAAGAATCTTGCATCAATGGACATATCTTGGGATATCCGGCTTTGTTGTCGATATCCAGTTGGTCGGCTATTACACACTTCTCTGAAACTCAACTCTTTTCAAGGAGATAAAAATGTTGATTCATGTCCATTGGTTTTGGCCACTTTAGCTCTTCAACTGCAGCATGTTATTAGTTCATAGCTCTTCACTTGGCTCTTATCAAACATTCTGGTGGTAATCCATAGTCCTTTTCAAGGTGAGCAAGTTGCCGCCTCCAAGGGTCATTATGTAACTTTGTAGTCCAAAGTCTAGTTAAAACAATAAAAAGAGGTTAGCATGATGTTCATACATACAAAAAAAAAAAAAACACTAAACCAGAGGTCATGAAGTGCAAATTGAGAGCACATTCAACACATCAAAACATACATAAAAGAAATGCATCGTTGGTTCTCTGGTGGTCAAATTGAATATTCAAGCTTCAGAGAAAACAAAACACTGCAAAGAGGTAATTGGCATGCCCATGCAATGACACAAGATATCGTCTCTGAAGAGTTTCCCCACATATTTTGAACCCTAAACCCCCACCAAACACTTCAAATTCCACATTATACATAAGAAAAATTGGTTCTAGAATTCCAAATAAACAGATCTGATTATTATTGAACATTCCACAGGAATCCACAACCCTTCACAAACGAGAGAGAAGTTTATGCTGCTGTAAGACTTAAGTCTGAAGGATAATTTTGGTTGACCATGCAAACTTATGAGCGTCAAGGGGACGAAATACTACAAACTTGAAGAGGAAGAGAGAGAGCTTTTGCTCTTTTGAACTTTAATCGGAAAAAAGCTACAGAATTGTCTAATCTCTATTTGTTTAGATATACAGCAACTAGTTAGAAAGAAAATATAGCGGGTTTAAAATGCAGGGAAAATAACAGTGCCATCAGAGATATAAAATGAGAAGTTTAATATGTTATCAGATGAGTAAATTTTCAGTCGGCTTGTGACAATGACAACCCTTGTTAATAGATATTACTAAAAGCTTATATGAATTCTAAACTTCACTCACATCATAACAGTTCATTTCTTAAAACAGCCAAAATAAATTTTGTACTTCCAAGTTATCTAGTGTCTGGATAAACCTTTTATAAATGGCTAAGAGCAACCTTTAGTGCTTAATATAAATAGTTAACCGCATTAATATAACCATTGATATAATTTTAATAATTTTTATATAATTTTAATTTTGGTAATTTTTAATATAATTTAATAACATTTGATACAATTTGATAATTTTTTTTATATAATTTTTTTATATAATTTTGATAACTTTTGTTATAATTGATATTGAATATATTTGATATAACTTAATAATCATTGTTAGAAGTCTGATAATTTTTATAATTTTAATAATCATTGATACAATTTTAGTAACTTTTGATAAATTTTAGCAATATATTGATATAATTTTGTTAATCAGTGATAGTTGGTAACCTTTGGTTTTTCATAATTTTTTATATAATTTTGGTAACATTTGGTATAATTTTCATAATTTTTATATAATTTAGTAATATTTGTTAAAAATTTGACAACTTTTGGTGACTTTGATATAATTTTAATAACTTATAATATAATTTTGATAATTGTTATACAATTTTAATAATCTTAAATATAATTTTAATTATGTAATATATATTTTCATTTTATAAATTTTACTCTTCCTATCTTAAAATTAGAATTCAAAATTTAGTTATAGTCTTAAATTCTAATCAATAACATACTTTAAAATGAGTTATTATTAATTACATCTAATAATACCATTTTTTTATACAATTATAATACTAATTCCTATTTTCTTTGATGTTTGATAACACATGATGTTTAAGAAGAAAATAAAATCTTAATTTAGGGATTTAGGCATACCATCTTATCAAGGCTAAGTCATGATTTCTGATTAATAACAACAAATTACTCAAATCCCACACGCCATTGCCCATCATTTGTTGGCTTCAAATCAAGTTTACTTGAGATAATTTGGGTTGAAAAATTTTGCTAAAAGGATTAAGCGTGAAGATATTGATCTCTGTTTTAAAGTTAAGAAAAAAAATTAGTGGTAAAAATTTTAATTTTGATTTGAAAGATTGGTGCATGTTTTTTTTATGATATATTAAGAAAATTAATTTTGTTGTATAAAATTACTCAATTAATCTATAATGCCACGTCTATATTTAATGCTACAAGCATTAATGCAACATTAAAATAAATTTATTTAAATTTAATTTTAATATATTTAAAAATGTATTAAAATAAAATTTAATATTATTTTAAATAATAAATAGATCTAATTGGGCTCGAATGAATAGGCTTGGGCAAGCTGTAAGTGTCGAACCCATGGACACTTTTACCTTAATGTCAACAAAATTATTTGAGAAAAAGGCCAAATATTTTATTTAATATAATTTAATATGAAATATCATTTTATTAATAAAATATTTATTTAATTAATTTAAAATAAAATTTATATTTTGAACGATATTTTTAAAGGATTGAGCTTGGGCAAGCGAACCGAACTTAAGACATTTAAAAACCCAACCCGCGAGACACTTGTCATAGTAAATGAATTACTATTAAAATCCCAATAAATGAGATATTGTTGCAGCGGTCCTCCAACGTCTCCATTCATAATAATTTTTCCCCTTAAAACGGGAAAACTGCTTTTGAAGCCTTTTCTATTTCCATCGTTTTTTCGCAGTTTGTCATTTTCTGCGCTTCTATCTCGTCGCTCACTTGCACAACACAATTAATTCAAAATTTTTTTTTAATTCTCACAATATTGAATTAAAAAAAAAGGGAAAAGGAAAGATTTACTATAATCTTCTCTTTTTAAAAATAAATCTAAAATCGCACTAGTGGTGGTGGTGTCAATGGTGATTGCAGCGGCAGCTGTCATCGTCCCATTGGGCCTTCTCTTCTTCATCTCCGGCCTCGTTGTTAATCTTATTCAGGTTCCTTTTTTTTAGCTTTAATTTTATAGATTTGGTTTTGTTTTAACTTCTTAAGGGATTTGTTTTGTCTTTCGATTTGATTAAGTGGTTTTTTGTTTATTTTCTTCGGTAATTTTTGCTTGCTGGGTTTCTATTTTTCTCTTGTGGATGCATTAAAAGTAAATGCTGATAGGTTTATTTTTATTTTTTTTGAACTGATATTATTAATCAGCTTGCATGTACAGATGGGTTTTGAATCTACTTTACGTCTGAGCTAAATAAAATTTAGGAAAAGAAAATTAAATTGGAATCTTTGGTTTGAGCATGATACAACCATCTGCTTTTGTTGCCATATTTGCTTTCATATTTAGCGATGCCATTTTCATGCTAAAAATGGGATTTAAGTCAGTATTTTTGTTCCTTTGTTTTTGTAGCAATCAGAATTTACTGTGTTAGACAAGTTGATTCAGTTTGATTCATTGGCTGTTGTTTTTCTCTATCTCTTTGTCAATCACCATTTTTCATGTTGTGGAATTGTATGCTTTTTTTTTTTTTTTTTTTTTTTTTTTTTCAGGCAGTTTGCTTTGTTCTCATTCGGCCACTATCCGAGAACACTTATAGAAAGATCAATAGGGTGGTTGCAGAGTTGTTGTGGCTGGAACTCGTATGGCTTGTTGATTGGTGGGCGGGAGTTAAGGTGTTAATTGGTTCCTTTATTCCATTGTTTAAATTATATGTTTCGAATCACCGATTATTAACTTTTTTGGGAATTTTGAGGATAGTTTTCTCTAATGCTGAACCCTTCCTGAGATGGCAGTTTATGATGATCAAGTGCCTAAATGCTTTATACTTCCATTTCCAACTATAATTGTAAAAAGTTGGTGTCAAAAATAATCTTCCCATGCTAAGCACCAAGATATAAAGCCCGCTCAAAGGTTTTCACTGCCTTCTTTGTGATTCTGAATGTGGAAATACTTTTGGTTAATGAATGTGAATGGAATTTTCGTAATCTTAACTGGAGATAGGATGTCACTGAGACAAAGGTATTGGAAAATGAGATTGTTGTGCAGTGTCAAAATTTACATGCTTCCAGTGACCAGCTATTACATTTGCTGGTAGGCTTTAGTTAGATGAAGGCTTTTTGTCCAACTAGTATTTTTGTGTCCATAGGCTTCAAGATTGGTGCATTGTCAATTCGTCTGCATAATTATGCAAATATGAGTTGAACTATTGTTTTGAAGTTTTCTATCATCTCTAAGAGCTGATGGATGTTATATGAATTAGGTGTTAATTATTGGCTGTTAGCAAGCCAACTTTGTTAATGTGGGAAAAGAACTGGTACCATGGATGCCATACCTTAAGTAGTCTCCTAAAAATTAGCTTTTGATCTTTGAGACATTTTATTTGCAGATTAAAGTGTTTGCAGATCATGAAAGCTTCAATTTAATGGGTAATGTCAATCTCCTATACTAAGAAACTTAGTTCTTGGTCTTAGAGTTACATGGATAATGGGTATTGTTCTATCCTAAATATTTTGAACGGTTTCTTGTCATTTGATATTGTAAAATTTTTCAGGTAAGGAACATGCCCTTGTTGTATCCAATCACAGAAGTGATATCGATTGGTTAGTTGGATGGGTTTTGGCTCAGGTATGTAATTAATGTATTCCAACTCAGAATTTTTTTGCATACTGTTTGCTTGACATGTGCAATCAAAAAAATATTTGGCACTACTTGGAAATTGGCTATTTAACAGTCCAACTTCATTTGTTTTCTCTCTTAAAATGTTTTCTGCGGCTAAGATACAATTAAATTTGCATCTGACAGCGATCAGGTTGTCTTGGGAGTACATTAGCAGTGATGAAGAAATCATCAAAATTCCTTCCAGTATGTGTTTGTGTTATTCATTTGAAGTTTCAACTTTCAATAGCGAGATTATGTTCATTTCCAATTCTTTTAGTTTCAGATGATATTTTATATTTTATTCTTCAATTTTGAATGATAATAGCTGATGATGATGCTGTTTACATGGTATTTTCATGCACATTTGCATATGCTTGAGTACACATGTTCATGTATGTAAACGTGTGAAATGTGATTAGCTCAGTAGGTAATTAATGAGATAAGTAAATGAGCAGCAAGTAAACTTAAATACTATTTTCCTTTTTGGAAAAAAGAAGAAAATTAAGACTAGTGAGAAACTCTGGTCGAAATTTCTCAGTTTTATTTTATGTTACATTAGCTTCTGCTTTTAAAACTGGAGTAGGATTGTTCACTTGAAAATCTGCTTTCTTAGTCAGAGTTCAAAGTTTAGCTTGTGTATCATACGTGAAGTGAGTGTGCCTGAAGTAGGGAGCGATGATCTTAGTATTTTTCATGAAGATAGTCATATTTATTCCTGAAGTTAGTCTAGGTGAGAAGCAGGTCTTGTGTTGGAGTAGTAGTTTTTTTTTCTTCTCTTAACTTCTTTTGCTCACCTGGCTCAATTTCTGATTATTAACTCTTGGATCCTACTTTCTTTTACCTGAATTGGAACATTATGAAGCAAATGCTATTATGAGCTTGCTACGATTATTAGCACTTGTATCCTACTTTCTTTTATCTGGGCATATCACTCTGTTTTGTTTTTACTGCATACTAGTGAATGCCATTTTTTCTTTATTAAAGAAGAATATATGGTTTTACTTTTGCAAAGTTATGAAGAATTAATTCATGTCTGATATGTGCAGGTCATAGGCTGGTCAATGTGGTTTTCTGAGTATCTGTTTTTGGAACGAAGCTGGGCCAAGGATGAAAATACGTTAAAGGTAAATGTTTTCTTTTAATTTTGTCGATGCATGGGTATCAAGAATTTCTTATGCTCTCTATATGGTATACACATATACATGACCATAAATGTTGCTGTATTTACTTGTGTGATAGTGCATACTTGTTTCTAAACTACCTTATTGATCTTAGTTAAAATCTAGTGGAGTTTTAATTGCAGGCAGGCCTTCAACGTTTAAAGGACTTCCCACGGCCCTTTTGGTTGGCACTTTTTGTAGAAGGAACTCGCTTTACGCAAGCAAAGCTTCTAGCAGCTCAAGAATATGCGACCTCACAAGGATTGCCTATTCCTAGAAATGTTTTAATTCCTCGTACAAAGGTGAGATTCTTACTGCTCCAGTTTTCTTGAATTCCATGTCGTTTTTTGTATATATGGATGTCTATGTACCTGAATTTAGATTGTGGTACTCAAGTTGATAGCATTCTTTCAGTGTAAGATTAATAATATTTCAGCTTTAATTTATCTTATTTTGTTTAGTTATTTGCAGATATCGTTGCAACCTCTGCCAAAAACTAACTTTTATTCAATGCAAGTTTCTTGACCCTTTGGCAAAGTGGTTCAATGCTTAGCCAGCCTCAGCATTGATACAACTGTGCACCCTCACAACTATACCCAGTCCTCTAGTTGAGAATTAATCATGTTGGACATAGTTTTACTTCTCTCCTTTGTAATACTGGAGTTCTTTATTTTGTTCAGGGCCACTTATCTTATAGGCCCTTGCTAATCCTAATTCCATATAAAAAACATATGGCCAAAATATCAACATTATTTGTGTTTCTTCAGGGTTTTGTTTCAGCTGTAAGTCATATGCGTTCATTTGTCCCAGCCATTTATGATGTGACAGTGGCTATTCCAAAAAGCTCACCTTCACCTACAATGCTTAGACTTTTCAAGGGGCAATCTTCTGTGGTAAGTTAGATTTCAAGCCAACTGTGTAAAGCTAGTTAAATATCTTTGCATAATTATGTCTGGATTTGAAGATTAACATTGCTTTCCCTATATTTCACATTGATATGTCCTTGGAGAATTTGCTGCAGGTCTCCTTAAGGATTTCACTTCTAAATTCCGCATTATCATGAAATTCGTTCTGAGTGTAAAGGCATAATCTGCTGTCAAATATCTCTAATGGGCATTCTTCATAATTTGTTCACATCTTTTATCAGATCTTTTAGAATCCCTGGAGTGAAGGCCAACGAGTTTGTTGGTCATGGGCTTTTCAGGAATTAGTTAATTTGTTGTAGTTACTTTATGGCAACATGGAATTGGTTGAGTTGCTAGGTTTAATATGGAAACAACTCACTGAGAATGTAGTCTTAGGCCATGCTGGAAAAGTATTTGCTTTTCCTTCTGCTTCTCCTATGGTTGAATCATGTATGTCATTCCTAAGTTCTGATTATTAAACCTACAAGTGCCATTGATCTTAAACATCTTAGTTGATTGTTGAATGACTTGCAGTTCTATTGGGTTTATTCAGTTGATTAAGATATTGTTTCACTCGCTTGCAGGTGCATGTACACATTAAGAGGCATCTCATGAAGGAACTGCCTGACACGGACGAAGCTGTTGCACAGTGGTGTAAAGATATCTTTGTGGAGAAGGTGAGTATTCTTCATCTAGTGCATAGCAGGGTGCTGTTCTAGGTGGTCTTCCATGCATGTCTGAAATAATTATATGCTTGAAAATGAAAGGAAGGATTGTAACCTTGACAAGGTTGTTTATCTTTGTGATTTATGTTTAATCATGTTTATTCTTGTGCTTGCAGTAGTTCATGCACTAGTTTCCTACTTATGGTTTTGTTTCTGTTTGATTTCTCATATAGGACAAGTTGTTGGACAAACACATAGCTGAGGACACTTTCAGTGACCAACCATTGCAGGATGTTGGTAGGCCGATCAAGTCTCTTTTGGTGAGATTCTTTGTGTCAAATTAGCCAATCTTCATTTTGATTTTCTTCAGCTGGTGTGGCATTGTCTTGTTTTTCTGGTGTTGTAAGAGTTGCTTCTTGAGCTTAATATGATGAACAATATTCTTATTCCTGGTCAGGTTGTTACCTCTTGGGCATGTCTTGTGGCTTATGGGGCTCTCAAGTTTCTGCAATGGTCGTCACTTTTATCCTCATGGAAGGGCATTGCATTGTCAGCATTTGGCTTGGCCATTGTTACCATCCTCATGCAAATCTTAATCCTCTTCTCTCAGTCAGAGCGTTCAACTCCTGCCAAGATAGCTCCAGCCAAGCCCAAGAATGGCGGGGAGAGTTCAGAGGCAAGACGGGACAAACTGCAGTAGATCGATCTTCCTCCCAAGAAATCCGCATGGCAGGAACCTCATCTACAATCATATTTTCAGAAACCTAAACCATGTGTAGTGTCTGTATCACTTTCACTTACCTCGGTTTGTCTTCATTTTAGACTTTCAAGCATATTGTCTTATGGTCATCAGGTGACACAAGTTTGTCTGCATTGTCAATTCTTTGTTTTCTGTTAAAATGGCTTTGTAGCAGCAATGTTTTACATTAGGCTAGCCCCATTCTTACATTTCGATATCTCTTCAGTCGATACAGGAGTCTTAAAAATTTATTCACATGCCTTAATTGTTGTCTGCCATTTTTTTCACTAAGCTTTCATTCTTTGTTCCAAATATTTTTACGTCAGCGGAGGAAGTTGCTGCTGGCTGAAACCATTTCCTGAAATTCAAAACTACACTTTCTTAGGGGTGTTGTGTGTTTTATGTTTTTAAAAATTTTGTTTTGTTTTATTTTCGTTTTATTTTTAATTTATTGAATTTGAAAATAGGTTTGGATAAAATGTTTTTGTTTTAAAAATGTGAAAATAAAAACAAGTAAAAGAAAGTGATTAAAGTTTTTAGACTTTATTTGTTATTAATAATATATTATTTATAAATAAATATAATAATATTTATTAATATAATATTTATATAATAAAAATATTATTTTATTAATATATTATTTGTAATATCACTGTAATGGTTTAATTGTAATTTTTATGACTAGTAGGTAACAATGCCAAATTATTTTCTAAAAATTGAAAACATAATTTTTCTATTTTAACAATTTTCGAAATTTTTAAAAATGTTATCTTCAGTTTTCAAAAATAATCTACTGAACATGTTTTTGTTTTTAATTTTCAAAAAAATTGAAAAAAAAAAAAACAAAAACAAACGATCGCTTAAGTTTCGTTTGGTTTGAGAAAATGTTTTTTATTTTTACTTTTTAAAAAATAATTTTTAATTTTTAATTTCTTAAAAAATGTATTTAGCAAGCGAAAATAAAAATTATTTTCAAAAAATGTAAAAAATAAATAAAATAAATAAAATATTCAATGATATTATTATTAATATCATCTAATGATAAATATAATATATATTTTATTAGTTAATGATATTAAAAATGTTCTAATATGGTAACTTGCAAAATATAAAAAAAAAATATTGTACAGTTATTATTTTCATAATTAAAAAATAATATTTTTTGTTATCATATTTCAATCTATTTTTATTTTTGTTTTCCAAAAATTTATTTTCATTTTTAATTACAAACACTTTTTCATTTATATTTTTTATTTTTTAAAAATAATAAAAAAAATAACTCTATTTTTTGAAATCAAACACTACTTAAAATAAGTTCTTATTTATTTGCAAAAAAAATCACATGTCAGGCTGATAATTACTTTCTTCACTTGACATTTACTTTTTTCTTTTTTTTTTTACTTTGATACTGCTATTTGTACTTGTCATTCATTTTAAGTAATTTTTTTTTATTTGATACAACAAATGATTATGAGTGATGGATTAATGTTTATTTTCTTAAATTTTTTGTTATAATAATCTAATGAACATTTGATAACTTTATAAATTAATTTTTTATTGGGTGTTGGATTAAGGGAGCGTGTCTTAGACGGTTGAGCCCATTGTATTCCTGTGCCGGGCCTTACTTACTTGGCCTATAGCCAACCCGATCCGACCCACCCAACATCAAGTAGATTAATTCGCATTTTTTTCCCCTCGTCCTCGTTGCAGTTGTCTGGCCAGACTATAAATAAGAGTGGAAGGGTTCTTAAACCTCAACAGAACCCCCTCCTCTCGACTCTTTCTCCGCCGCCGACTAGCGTCAATTTTCTCACCGCCGGTCATTTTATCATCTTCCACTTCCGTCACCCTTTCATTTTCTCTCACCGCTGACAGCCACCATGGCCCAAGTTATGGAGGTCTTTTGCTCTCCCTTAATCTTTGTTCTTCAAAATTTTGACAGTAAATAAGATTTCCTTAACTATTTTTATTATTAAGTATGTATTATTTTTGAACCTGAAAGTTCGAAGTTTTCTCAAGTGGGAGCATTTTTTCTGAATGAATTTTGTAGGGGGCAACGGATTCAGTAGAGGCGGTGTGGTTCAATTTCATGACAACCGAAGAGGTTCGAAAACACAGCGTTTTGAAAGTTACCAACGCCAATTTGCTTGACTTCATGGATCGCCCTGTGCCTGGCGGATTATACGACCCCGTTTTAGGACCTCTTGAGGATCGAACCCCGTATGTTCTTTGTTTTGTTTTTCAACTTTTCCTTTCTGCTACGTATTTCTTTGCCTCATAAAAAGTTGCTATAAAGAGAAACCAAATGATAGGCAGAAAAAAATTTAATAGATTAAAAATGGAAAAAGACAAGAAAATGTAAAACTTGTAAAACCTTAACACCAATTCTAACATAATTATTCTATAAAAATGTAAAATCATGCTTCTTTATATTCATTGTTAATTCCTTAAAAATATTGTTTGCATTTTACAAAGGCAGCTGTGCGTCTGGCAATAACTAAATGCTACTTAAAAAATTTTAATGAACTATAGATAAAGGACTATTTGTTTTATAGAGTTACATTATTTTGACTTTTATTGCAGTTGTAAAAGCTGTGGCCTCTTGAAATTACATTGCCCAGGTCACTGTGGTCACATTGACTTTGTGTCTCCGATTTATAATCCCCTGCTGTTCAATTTTCTTCATACCGTTCTTCAAAAGACCTGTTTCTTTTGTTACCATTTTAGGGCAGAAAGGACTGAGGTAAATTATTTTTCAATTTTTTTATCTTGGATTTTTTTGTTACTTATCTAATATCTCTTTATTGTGTTTGCATTTATTTAAGGTTGACAGATGCGTTTCTCAATTGAAACTCATTGGGAAAGGTGATATTGTCGGTGCCAAAAGGTTAGATGCAGACTCCAGAGATCCATCATCATATCCAGAGTATATTGAAGGGAGCCAAGAATTAGGTTCTATATTACATGATTCTCAAGCTGTAAACCCTAAAGAATGGACATCTCTTCAACTTACGGAAGCAATGTCAGTTTTAAATAGCTTTCTGAAACTGAAATACAAAAAGTGCAAGAACTGTGATGCGAAAAATCCTGCTATCACCAAGCCCACTTTTGGTTGGTTTCACACGGTATATCTCTTCTTTCTCATCTTTTTTCTTCAAATCTCTATCCTTATGTTTCTACACTGTGATTCACTTAAAAGATTTTCTGCTAGCTTTTATCCAGTGGGCCATATGTGGCTCTAATTTTAGATTATAAACAATATTAAAAAATGGCATATTGGAAGAAGGATAATACTTCGGGAAGTGGTGGAGGGTGAGAACCAGCCTTTCAACAATTGCTGATGCATAGTCTGTTTTGTGATCATTCCTGTATGGTTTTAAATTGATACCAAGACATAACAAACGTTTAACACATTAGACAGTTGATAATCTGAAAAAGATAATGATCCATTTAGTTGTTGAAATGTTTCCATTTATCATCTTCATTCTACATTATATATGATCAATGAATTAAGTTTAGTAACTAGATTGAATAGATGACCTTCAGAAGAGACTTAAAAATTCCACATACTTTTCTGTTTGCATAGCTTACCATGAGGATATTTAAAAAACAAAACCAAACTAAGTCATTTCTTTCTATGTGGGCATCGTACCACAAGGATATGTGTGTGTAAGTGATTGATTTTTCTTTTATATCATATCGCAAGATTTGTTCAAGTACACTTAGAATGTCATGCCTATAAATATTGCATTTTGTCTTTAGAGTTTTCAATGATTATTTTTTCCATTTGGATGGATCTGCACAGTGATTCAGTAGTGGTTTCGTTTAATTTCTGTAATTAAGTTAGTCACCGTAATCTTCTTTTCCAACTTGGAAAACTTCAGGGCTTTAATGGTTCAATTCTTAAATGTCCTGGTTGCTAACTGCAGAGTGGCATGTCTGGTGCCCAAATGAGGGAAAATGTTATCAGAGGATGCAAAATGTTAGACAAATTTTCTGGGGAAGCTAGATCTGGGATAGAAGATGCGAGTGATGCATCTAGCTCTGAAAATGGTGTTGATATAGCTGAAATGGATACTCCTAAAACTGGCTTCATAGGAGCTGAAGATACTGGTGCAAAGGCTCGTAAAAAGAAGGCCGAAGTGCCTCTTGAGTTCATTAAGCAGAAGAATTTGTTTTCAGGACCTCTCTTGCCATCAGAGGTATGATTCTTGGTTATGCCAACGTTTCTAGCATTGTATTCATGTTTACCTTTGTTTACTGTTATTTTGAGTGGAATATTCATTTTAGAATTCTTATTCTGCCACAGGTTAAAAAAATTATAAAACTTTTGTGGGAAAATGAGTTTGAACTTTGCCTGTTGATCAGTGATATCCAGCAGCAAGGATTTGGAGAGAAAGTGGGCTACTCTATGTTCTTCCTAGAGACCATTCTTGTACCTCCTATTAAGTTTCGCGCCCCAACCAAGGGAGGTGATTCTGTAAGTACCAACATTCAATAGTTCCCTGTTTCTTTTCAAGAGGGTGGGAGGGAGGTTTAATAAGCTTGTTCAGCTCACCCCTGTTACATGTTGAGAGATGATGGATGGTTTCATATGTTATAAATGCTACTCATGTGTATACAGGGATTCAAGAATTGGGATGGTTTGTTGGACATACATAAGTTGGAGATGGGGTTGAAATTTATTTTGTGATAGTATGTGGACTGGGGAGGAGTCTCTGATGCCTGATGTATTATGTATGATGATAGAAAAGAATCTAAGTGGTGTGGGGGGGGGGAGATTATGCACCTTACCAACTATGGACATGGCTTTTATATTTTTCTTGGTTTCCATTATTTTTTTGCATTTTCTACTTCCTTTTCACTTTAAGCTTTTAAAACTTGTCTTTATACTTATTGAAAACCTCGTGATACTCTGACCTTGCTGCAATGGCAATAATATGATTTGATTATTCGAGAACAACATAACTAGTTAATTTTTTCGGCCAATATTTTGGCTCGCTATTTTTTTCCATAGAGCAAATTAAGCATGGGATGGTGATGCATATGCTGTTTTTCTCTTAAACTAATATCTTGATTGAGGGCCAACTCTTAATTAATGTATGTGAACTTTTTTTCCCTCCCATATTGTCACTGTACTTGCTTTAGGTGAAAACTTTTCTATTTGTGGTGGATTTTATGATTTAATGTGAGGTTTAATTTAGCATTTTGAGAGTCATATAAATGACTTTTTGTCACTTTCAGTTAACTTTGGTTGTTCAATTTTTGAGAATTGAATGTCAGAATTTAGATTGCCCAGCTTTTCTTTTTAATTTTCTGTTTCTTTGCTATTGCTGCTGCATATGGACTAGTCATTTTCTTTTAGGAATGAATCTCTTCTAACATCATTTTCAATTTTCTTTCCTTTTTTTTTTTTCTTGTAGGTGATGGAGCATCCTCAAACTGTTTTGCTAAGTAAGGTGTTGCAGGCCAATATATCACTAGGAAATGCTTATACTAACAATTTGCAGAGTTCAAAGGTTGTAGTTAGACTATGGATGGATCTTCAGCAATCAGTAAATTTGTTGTTTGATGGCAAAACTGCAATAAGTATGGTTTCTTTCTATTTCTCATGATGCACTGTGTTGGTGAGAAATCCATGTAAATTGCTATCTGTTTGACCAGAGATAAAAGTTCCACTGCAGTGCAGGGGCATAACAACATGTATATTTAGCATGTTGTGATAGATAAAATTTGTTGGTTTGTATTTTGCGCTAGACTGAGCTAGAGAGAACATGGCATACTTGCCCTTTAATTCTTGTTCTTGACTTGTATTACAAATCTTGCTTCTTGTCGCATTTTTATATGTCATGTCATATGCACATTGGAGTGTACTAGTTTTAGTTATTGATGGGTGACAGCATGTGATTTGAAACTTCCAAATTCTTGTTCAATCTTTCCGTTCCCAAAAATGAGTTTATTTGGAATTAACATTCAATGCTCTTCAGATTTGTTTGTTAGAAAAATAAAAAGGAAGAATTCTCCTTTTTTAAATTGGTGTTTTTCCCTGATTTGTGTTAAAATGTGTTTGCATGAATGGTTGACTTTCTAGTAGAGGAAATTGATATTATGAAATTCCTTGAGAAACATCACATAACTTTTGTCTGAAATCTATGTTCACAATAGTTTTGAACTGAAAGGGAAGCTTGTGAATGAGTTAACACTATTAATTTCACAAGTTTGGAAATGAGAGAATGATATTTGAAAAAAAACTCGCTACTTGTATTTCTTTATACCAGATGTATTGTCTAGTGGTTTAATAAAATTCCAGTGAAGTTTAAGGGGAAATTTTACATGATGACTGGGCAACTAAGTGTTAACGTACTAGGGGATTGCGGTTGAGATGGCAATACTACAATGAATTTTGTGGGCATAAAAGAGAAAATATGATTAGGAGTGAATGCAAAAGAAAAAGGGTGGGGATTATATCCATTGGACAAAATGAGGAAAGCGTTAAGGTTGTTTGGGCACATAAACAGGAGACCTACAAAGTGCCAATGCCCCTATGAAAAGATGTGAATTAATGGAGAATGCTCATGTAGTCATGTCAAGAGAGAGGGAGAGGAAGACCAAAGATAATATAGACTGAAATGATCTAATAGGCCCTCGCTTTTACTCAGCCTATTGAGGATATGGTTGTAATTAGATCAAAAGTGCTACTTGATCCTTATAGTGACCTCCTGCCATGCAGAAAGTGCTTGGTTTGTTGTGCTAATATGGAAAAGGGAAAAAAAAGAGGGAAAACTTTAATTTGTTGAAAGCTAATTTAAATAGTGAATTTGTATCATCTCCCCAACTGGATGCTGCAATAGAAGACAGGGGAGTACACTCTCCTTTTGTTTCTGTTACTCTATCTTTCATGTGTGCATATCTGTGGGTGAGGATGGATAGGAAGAGTGGCAATCCGGCTGCTGCTCAATTATGCATGCGATGTTTAAATACTTTGCTTGCATGTTTGGCTCTTTGCTTTAGACTAATTATAATGCTGTTGGATTGAGATCTTTCCAATAATTATGATGTTGTTAATTAAGCATTTGATATGCCAGTTAAGCAGTGAACTCTTTATTCTTAATGGCAGGTCAAAGGAGAGATGCGAGTTCAGGAATATGTCAGTTGCTGGAAAAGAAGGAAGGCATGTTCCGCCAAAAAATGATGGGGAAAAGAGTTAATTTTGCATGCCGATCCGTTATATCTCCTGATCCTTATTTAGCTGTTAATGAGATTGGAATTCCACCTTATTTTGCATTAAGGTTAACCTATCCTGAGGTAAGCAGTTTGTAATGATGTTTTTTTTGTAGCTATAAAGCATCATTCCTTTTTAGTCCATCTTGTCGATTAATGTATTTTTAGGAAGTTATTTGAACATCTTTATGATCTTCTAGCATTTCTCTCAAATATTGAAATGGAGTTTAATGAGTGCAATTTAGATTATTACTTTCTCTTATTTGTATTATTTTGCTTGGTCTTGACTCTTGAGATTGGCTTGCTGCTTGATAAGATTGTTGTCGGCCTTCTAAGGAAATTATTTTTTTGGTCCCTTAGTTATGCAGTCTTTCCCAATAATGAGTGCTTCTGGTTACCTTTACTTGTAACCATTTGCCTATTGTTTAGTACAAGCCTTCATATCTTTATTCGATAGGAGAATTCTTTGTAATCTAAGGATTTTCTTTTGGTTGGGGGTGATGGAAGGGGGAATTTGGTTTCCCAACTAGAATGATTCATGACGCCAAACCAGTTACAGAAACTAGAATTCTGGTTTGCATCATTAATGTGGAGTTGGCATTTGTGAAAGGATTATTGGCAGTAGATCTGTGAGGCCATAACAACAAGGCTTAATTAGGACAAGACACCAAGTTGATGGGTGGCTTGCTACCCATGCATGCTTACATATATTTTTGGTCTGAGAATAGGATTAATGCTGGTTAAGTCTGTGTGAAGTTTGGAAGTTGCTGTAAACAGAAAAGAGTATTTATTTCTAAACACCTTTAAGACTTGGTAAGTTTCAAGGTGCAGATAACCAGTCAAACCCCTTTTGTTGATTTAAAGTTGAAGAAATCTCTTGAATAAAACTATTTTATTTTTCTATATATATTTATTTTATTACAATGCTAGAATTGCAAGAAAATATATAGGCTAAAGACTGAATATTCTCAGCCTTAAAACCCAAGATTTTCGTGCATTAAAAACAGCTAATCAAAGGAGAAATTTACTCTCTACACATAATGGTAAAATATTTAATGGATTTGGTGTAATTACCCGAATCACTACTTATTCTAAAAATAAGAGACTTAACTAAAATAGACAAAGTCAATTAATCAAGTGATAATGAAGATTAGATTTCCTCACTCCCCCTCAAGTTAGGTGATAGATTTCAATCATGCTCAGCTTGGACTTCAGATTCTCGAAGTTGTTTCGAGAGAGAGCTTTAGTAAGTATGTATGCAGTTTAGAGGCATGTGGGAGTATAAACTAATCCAACAATCCCTTCCTCTATCTTCTTTTTGGTGAAGTGACGATCAATCTCCACATTTTTAGTCCTATCATGATGAACGGGATTCTTTGCTATACTTATGGTGGCTTTGTTGTTGCAAAATATCTTCATGGATTCTTCTGCAGAGACCTTTAACTCCTCTAGCAACCTATTCAGCCATATTCCCTCACATATGCCATGAAACGTAGATCTAAATTTAGCTTCCGTGCTATTTCTAGCCACCATAGATTGCTTCTTGCTTTGCCAAGTAACCAAATTTCCCCACACATAGGTATAATAATCGGTAGTTGATCTTAGTCAGTAATGAGTCCAGCCCAATCAGCATCAGTGTAACTTTCAGCATTTCAGCGTGATGTCTTTTTAAAAAATAACCCTTTGCCAAGACTCTTCTTTAGGTACTATAAGATTTGATACACAACCCTCAAGTGTTCCTTGGTTGGGTTGTTCATGAATCTGCTTACCATGCTAATCGAAAAACTGATATTTGGTCTTGTATGAGGAGGTAGATGAGTTTCCCTACAAGTCTTTGATATCTGTCCTTATCTGTTGGTAGACTTACTTCTTCCATTCCTACCTTATTCATTGTGTCCATAGGGGTGTCAGCACGTTTGCATCCAAGCACTCCAGTTTCTTTAGTAAGTCTAGGACATACTTATGCCGTGAAACAGAGATGCCATTCCTTGAGTGAGCTACCTCAATGCCCAAAAAATATTTGAGTTGTCCCAAATCTTTGATTTCAAATTCTTTAGCTAGTAGGTTCTTTAGGTTGCTAATTTCTTCCACATAGTCTCCAATAAGAATAATGTCATCCACATAGACAATAAGAATGGCTATATTTCCTTCAGGTGAATGTTTGACAAACATGGTGTGATCGGTCTGGCATTGTGAAAAACCATACTTCTTTACCAGTTTTGTTAGTCTATCAAACCATGCACGTGGGGATTGTTTGAGACCATATAAAGACTTTTGAAGTTTACATACCTTGCCAAAATTGTTTTGGTTTTTGAATCTTGGAGGGATTTCCATGTAAAATTCTTTTTCTAGGTCGCCATTAAGAAATGCATTTTTGACATCTAGTTGGTGGAGTGGCCAATCTAGATTTGTTACCAATGATAATAACACCCGGATTGAATTAAGTTTAGCAACCGGAGCAAATGTCTCCTCACAGTCAACACTATAAGATTGAGTAAATCCTTTTGCAACAAGACGAGCTTTGAATTTGTTGATACTTCCATTTGTATTGTGCTTGACAGTAAAAATCCATTTGCACCCAATTGGATTTTTCCCTTTGGGTAGCTTTGAAATCTCCCTTGTTTTGTTCTTTTTTAGGGCTTTGATTTGTTCTAAAAGAGTCATATTCCATTTTGGTTGTATAAGTGCTTTATGAATGTTATTGGGAATCTGCATATTGTTTAGTGTGGTAACAAAAGCTCGATAACTAGACGATAAACCTTCATAAGAAACTACATTACAGATTGGGTATTGATTACATGATCTCACACCTTTCCTTAGAGCAATTGGTTGATCAAGATCATCAATAGATTCAATTGAATCAGATTCAGTAAGAGTGTTCCCTGTGTTGGTTTCAAGTATCTCTGAAATCAGTTTAGATTCTTTGTTTTGCTTTGAAGGTGTACATTCTCCTAAATCCTTATGAGTTTTATGTTTTCTTGAATAGACAATCAATTCTTTGTTTGTTTTCTCTTGTGTGGACTTCGGGCTTGAAGGATTTGGTTGGATGTTTTGGACTTGAAAGGGAGTTAGAGGATCTGGTTGGATGTTTTGGACGTGAAAGGGAGTTTGAGAAGTGTTTGGTGGTTAGGTAATAGGATCTTCCCAAAGCTGATATTCCCGTCTGATTGGATTCTCCCCATTAATGGTAGTTTTGGGAAAGTAAGGTTGATTTTCAAAAAAGGTAACATTCATGGAATGGTAGAATTTCTTTGTTACTAGTGAGTAATACTTGTATCTTTTTTTATTCGAGGAGTATATATGCATTTGATGGATTTGGGATCTAGTTTGCTTTGGTTTTGTTGGCTAGTAAGAACAAATGCAGCGCATCCAAACACTTTAATGGGAATAGACGATGATTTGAAGGTGAGGATAGAAACCAAGAAGGGATTGGCAAGGTGTTTGAAATTTCAGGACTCGAGAAGGCATTCTGTTTATAAGATATGTAGCGGTAAGAACAGCCTTACCCTAAAAATGCTAAGGTACATGGGCAGCCTTCATGAGGGATCTTGCAACTTCCAAAAAATGTCTGTTCTTTCTTTTAGCAACCCCATGCTGTTGAGGAGTATTGACACATGAGCTTTGATGAATTATACCATACTTCATTAGATATGATCCAAGGATTGAATTGTAGTATTCTCTCTAATTGTTGGTTCTTAACACTTGGATTTTGGTTTTGAATTGAGTTTGTATCATATTGTTGAAGTTTTGGAATAGCTGGCCCACTTCTGATTTTTCCTTCATAAGGAATACCCGAGTAACCCTGGTGTGAGCATCAATAAATGTGACAAACCATTTGGAGCTAGTAATGTTATTTACTCTGGAGTGACGCCAAATGTCACTGTGTATCATGGAAAAAGGATGGGATGATTTGTAAGGCTGATTAAGATATGTGGGTACGGGTATGTTTGGATAGTTGGTAGACTTCACACTGAAAGCTGTTAGGATTTTTATTGAATAATGAAGGAAACAATCTTTTGAGGTGCAAAAAATTTGGATGACCTAACCGATAGTGCCACAATATGATAGTATTATCTTTATTATTACTGAAGCATGAAGCCACACAAGAGGCATTCTGATATTATCTTTTAGAATCATTAGCTCTAAGGATATACAGTCTTACACACATCTTAGCATTGCCAATCATTTTTCCCGAATCCAAATCTTGAAATTCACACATATTTGGAAGAACTTTAGTAACACACTTAAGGTCTCTTGTAAGTTTGCTTAGAGATAGTAGATTGCAACTTAGATTTGGGATAAATAGAACAAAATTAAGTGTTATCTCTTTGGAAATAATAACAGAACTTGTATTGGTTACTTTTGAAAGTGAGCCATAAGTAATTCGAACTGTGAAGTTTTCATGACATGAGTTGTATTTACTAAATACAAATGCATCCCCAATCATATGGTCTGAAGCTCCTAAATCCATAGTCCATGAATTTTATTTCTCTAGTTTTATGCTCAAGGTACTTAGAAAATTACCTTTTTGTGCTAAAGAACCTGTTCGAATAGGAGTGGTAATGTTTTGCAGTGATTGGGAAACACTAGCTCTAGTGTTAGAGGTAACCTCCGGCGTCAGGCTCTCCCTTTCGCTAGCCATGCTGGACTCCGAGTGAAACTTTTCAAAGGTTCAAATCGTGCTTTGATACCATGAAAAAATCTCGAGTAAAACTTATTTTATTCTTCTGTATATATTTTATTACAATGCTAGAATTGCATGAAAATATATAGGTTAAAGACTGAATATTATTAGTCTTAAAACCCAAGATTTTCATGCATTAAAAACACCTAATCAAAGGAGTAATTTACTCTCTACGCATAATGAGAAAATATCTAACGGATTTGGTGTAATTACCCAAATCACTCCTTATTCTAAAAATAAGAGACTTAACTAAAATAGACAAGTCAATTAATCAAGTAATAATAAAGATTAGATTTCCACAAAAGTCAATAGACAAGCAATATATCTTTCCCCCTAGACTTGTATACAACATCACATGATCAATATCTATCATTATTGCTGATATATGAAACATATATACTGGTGAAAGTATTTCCTGTTATCCTTTTTAAAATACATAAAAGGAAGTCTAAGGGGGAGAGCAGATTCCCACCTTACACCTCAATCCTCTCAGGGCTAAAGAGATTTTACATTTTTTAGTGTAAACATATTTTAAACCTTTGCTACCATTTAAGATGTGTAGTTGAAGTATGCCTAGAATTTCCTATAAGTAATCAAGTTGCCAAATTAAATTTGCAAGGTACTCTGTTAGAATAGTTAAATTTATTTTGATAATGCTCCTCATTTGCAAATATATATGAAATTTCTCTGTACTAAATTTCCATTTTTAGGAAACAAATCCTCTTAGAAGTGCAGTTGAAAACCATTGTCTTCTGATTTTTGTTACGCTTTTTTTTCACTGTTGATGTCTTTGCAGAGAGTGACTCCTTGGAATATTGTAAAGTTGAGGGAAGCTATTGTAAATGGCTCTGAGATTCATCCGGGGGCTACACACTATGTTGATAAGTTGTCCACTCAAAGACTGCCACCAAACAGAAAGTCACGTATTTCCATATCAAGAAAATTACCTTCATCAAGAGGTGCTATCACACAATATGGAAAGAATTTTGACTATGAATTTGAAGGAAAAATTGTTCTCCGGCACTTACAAGACGGAGATGTTGTGCTAGTCAACCGACAGGTACTTAGACCTTATCAATTAATTGCAGTGCTGATCTATGCAAGTTGTCAGCTGTCTTAAAAATGTGGAAACCTGCTTGGTTAGGTGAAAATGCAGGAAAGTCTATGCATAATAGTAGGGCTTATATTTAAGTTTTTTTTTTATTTATCTCTAAATGCATGTGAAAAAAAATGAAGAGAAAGAAAATAGTAATTCCCATTTATAAATAATGGCTATCACCTGTTGGGGCAAAGTTAATGGTGTAATAGACTCAAATGCAGCTTGATCTGGTTTGTTACAGGAGAATTGGCTATGTTGCTGTCTAACCACTCATGCAGTCCATCTTATTATGTCCAAGCACTTTTACTTTTTTCATTTGATTATCTCATTCTTAACGTACATGTGGTTAAAGGATAATAGAAAGTTTTTGGCAAGAATTCTAGATATTAGCTTTTAAAATTATTATTTTGCTTGGAAGGTTCTTAATCCTATTTCTTATTATTTCTTGTTGGAACAGTAAAGCTTCACAAACTTGTTTGTGGTTACTGTCTATTTCTCCAAATTTACTGGCTGTGGGTGTAGGTGCTAATGAGTGTGCGTCCATTGTTATTCTTTTTCCATTTTCTTTCCTTTTACATTCTACATGAAGCCATTGCCAACACTGTTTTGTTGGGATAGTGGTGCTACTATTTGTTGGTATTATACTCTGTAAAGAAATGAAATAAGACCTTTTATGTTGTAGAAGGTAATAGAAATGCTGTTGAGCCAATGAATTGTGGTATTTATTTATTCCATAGCATATTAGTTTTATTCTAATGTGTCAAACATCTTTTTAATCTCTTTCGAAGGTTTATGTTTTAGTACAATTCATTCACGGAAATCATGAAAAAGATTATCAATGTTTGCTAAAAATGGAAAGTACTTGCACTTTTATTGAATGAAAGCTTTGACCTTTCTTTGTGGTTTTCCATATGGTGTGAATCACATTTCTGATTAAATATTATCATTCATTTCATTGTTGTTTCTAGAGTTTGATTCAAACTTTTTGTCTGGCAGCCTACGCTTCACAAGCCAAGTATAATGGCACATGTAGTTCGTGTGTTGAAAGGGGAGAAGACAATTCGTATGCACTATGCAAATTGCAGGTTGATATTGTATGAAATATGAAAAATACATGCATACATAGGTGAGACCTAGAATAGATAAGCGCACGCATGCAGTACTGTAAAAATATGTGAGGTTTGTAGATATTGCACCCTCCTGTACATTACATACATGCATATAATTAGTTATTAATGGTTAGTTTTGAGACGTGTAATCGCACTTTGTAAGCATTATCGATTCTGATATCTTTTTTCTTTGTTTTTTTTTTTGTTCTGGTTTCAGTACGTACAATGCTGATTTTGATGGTGATGAAATAAATGTACATTTCCCACAAGATGAAATTTCACGTGCTGAAGCATACAACATTGTTAATGCAAATAACCAATATGTCAGACCTTCGAATGGTGAACCAATTAGAGCTTTAATTCAGGTTTTGAATGCATTATAGTGATTTTGCATGACAATGACTTCCTTTCTCCCTCCACTTCTCGATATAACTGGTAACTCTATTTGCAATCTTCTACTTTTACTGTAAATTTTCAGGATCATATTGTAAGTGCAGTACTTCTCACAAAGAGGGATACTTTCTTAAGCCGTGATGAGTTTAATCAGCTTTTGTATAGCTCTAGTGTTTTCAGTTTAGCCCAAAGTTCTATCTCTGGTAAACCTGGTCAGAAAGTATTCATATCAAGTTCTGAAGAAGGGATGCTGTCCATTCTACCTGCAATATTGAAACCAAAACCTCTTTGGACAGGGAAGCAGGTAAGTAATTGATACGCTTGGAAGCTTTTTGTGTGTTATCCACCCATGTTTACTTTTTCGTGTACAGTAACTTCTAGTTGTGCCAAAGTATTGCAGTGGTTTGTATCTCTCACCTTTGCCCCAGCAGCAAGGTTTTGACTTGTGGATATAAATTATGCTTATATACCTGCATTTTGAAAGAGTCAAAGTATATGTAACCAACCAGGAGAAGAAAAACTAAAATACTGTAGAAGAAATAGATATTGAATTCTGTATTGAAAAAGATAGAAATTACAACCTAGTTTTATAGGTTAAGATAAGACCTCAGCCCCTTTATTTTAGGAACAAAATAAACTAAGCCAAAGGATAGAATCAAGGAAATCCAATCCTGTTTACAGCAAGCTAATCAAAATGAAAAACTTTCCAAAAAATAAATTTAGTTGACAACCGGATATCTCTAATAAAGGGATGTCTGATATCTTCTACAATATATATATATATATATATATAAAATAAATATCTTACCCTTGTTATACAGTATCAATATTTGGTAATCAATTACTGATTTTTTTTTTTTTTTAAATTTCTCCTTCCATGTTTCTAGGTCATCACTGCTGTGCTAAATCATATTACCAGGGGTCGCCCACCATTTACGGTGGAAAAAACTGGGAAAATACCACATGATTTTTTTAAGAACAAATCAAATGAAAATAAACCAAAGAATGATGGTCAAGAAAGCAAGGATGCTGAAAAAAACTCAAAGAAAGAACCTGATGAAGAAAATGTATTGATTTACAGAAATGACTTGGTGCGTGGTGTGATTGATAAGGCTCAATTTGCTGACTATGGTCTAGTTCATACCGTTCAGGAGCTATATGGCTCAAACACTGCAGGCTTTTTGCTGTCAGTATTCAGTCGTCTTTTTACAGTTTTCTTGCAGGTCAGCTAGCTTCAATTGCTAAAATTCAATTCTTAATTTTGCAGCATTTGGAATTTGATTTTCAAACTTGCTTGTATATTATTCATGATGCAGATGCATGGTTTCACGTGTGGAGTAGATGACCTTTTGATAATGAAAGATAAAGACATTGAAAGGAAGAAGCAACTAGAAGAATTTGAAGAGAAAGTTACAGAAGCACACTATGAGTTTTGTGGAGTCAAGGCGGATACTGAAATAGGTATGTTAAAATTTTGAATGCTTCTTAGAATATCCTGTTTCTATTGCAAATTAATGTCAAGTTTGTGCTAATTATATAAAAACTTATATTTTTTATTCATATGAAGAAAATGGCACAGAATAAATACGTTCATGTCTCTGCCATATTGACTTTGGGTCTTTTCCAAATAATCTATATCTTCTTTTTATGGTCGGTTGATGTAGCATATTGGTGCTACATCGTATCTTACAGCAGTAATTTTTTGGAAAAAGATGTGGCTTGACCTATATAGGTTTTATTAGAAGACTTATGTAGAGTTAGTTTGCTATTAATAGTACCATATTTTCCTGACTATGTGAATTATACATTTTTCCATTTTAAGTTTTTAGATTTACTGAAGAGCACATTCAAGAAATATTATACTGGTTCCTCAATTCGTTAGTTAATATACTAGATTACTTAGAATGCTTCTAAATTTGTTGCATTGCATGGTATGTTCTGAAGCCTGCAACTGCCTCTTCCACTTGCTGAATTAGAGTCAATGATGTTAGAGGAAAGAGATCTGCTTTCCTACAAGAAAGGTAAAGCGGAAGTGAAAGAAAAGGGAAAAGAAACAGTAACGAATAAATAGGATCATTGTCCTTGTCAATTGTTTTTCTGGTGACACCATACTTGGTGGAGAGGACATGTAAAATGAGATCTGGAGAGTGGACAGCAAAGAAAACAGGGAAACAAGGAGAAACTAGAAAAAGCCAAAAAAAAAAAAAGAGGAAAAAACAATCCAATGTTGGTTTTTCCCATAAAGGGTAATCACATGAGGGTGTTATTAGATTCTACTCTTTGATTTGCAATATCAGAGCAGAGTGAGCATTTTGATAGCAGTTGGCTAACCAGTTTAACCATCCAAGAAAAGATTGTAGATCTTTTTTCTTTTGAAATAAGAGTGGGGAAAGTTTAATTTTGGTGTGGGTTGTTGTTTATGGTTAACTAAATATAAAAATTATGCTCCTTGAAATTTGTTACTATAAGTCCTTTAGGAAGGAAACTAAAATTTATTAAATGTGTGCGCTATTTGATCTATTTTCATTTAAGACTGATATCTTGCTAAGCTATGTAAGCTTATACAAGCCTGTGCAGTCCTATTGCATTTCTTTGATAGAATAATGGTTCGTTCTCTTTCATTTTCTTCATATAAGAGTGAACAACATTCAAGGAGAAGTCATTGTCTCTTTCACAACATTTGCAGTTGGACACCTTGTTTGTTTGCCAGCAGTTGCCTATGCTTACTATTATGTACAAAACATTGTAACACAAATGTAATGGCTTGATCTGTTTCAGCTCCGACAGAATTGCAATTGAAAATTGAGAGAACCATACGTAGAGATGGAGAGGCTGCACTGACAGCCTTGGATAGGAAGATGATTACTGTGCTTAACAAAAACACAAGCCAAGGTGTTCTTACCGAGCTGTTGTCTGAGGGTTTAGTAAAATCTATGGGAAAGAACTGTATATCCCTTATGACTACATCTGGGGCTAAAGGTAGTAAGGTAATTTTCTGCTTTTTGTCATGGTTATAGTAGCACAATTTGGTGTTGTACTTATATGTGTTTGTGTGTGCGTTTATCTCTTTAACAAGAGCTTCTTCATAGGAACAATTTACTGGTGTCTGTTGCAAATAGGAGACTTTCTTCAAGTTAATAGTCTAATCGTTGGCTATTCCTCTGAATCCTTTACTTGCTTTGGTTGTTTTAGAGTGTGTGCTGTGTGCATGAGTGCAGATGGTTCTATTTTTTTATTCATTTTCTATAAAATTGTTCTGGTTTTAGTTTTACATTTGTGAATATTGAAAATGTCAGATTTGGATCTTAGGACCTTCAGACTGTTTCTGGAGCTACAACACATAGAGGGAATATTGGGTAGATTATGTGTCTGTCTGTACCTTCATTAGTTTTGATTGTTGCAAGTTGCAAAAAGTCAGTTTGAAGTTTCCTTCTAGAGTGTACATCTGGGAGTAATCTCTTCTTGCAATGGAACCTCTTCCTCCAGCTTTTCATCACAAGAGTAAAGTCGTGAAGATTTTAGAATTCCTGGCTTATGATAAGGTTTTTACTGATTATACAAGAATTCATTATGTGATCGGGTGTCCAAAGTTCATTGCTGTTAAGCAAACATAGCGTTTAATGATGCTATTGCCTCGATGGGGTCTTTGAAGAGGCTGATTGGTTGGTTCTAACTATTTGCTTTCTGCTTCAAACAGGTTAATTTTCAGCAAATTTCTTCTTTCCTGGGTCAACAAGAATTAGAAGGGAAACGAGTTCCTCGAATGGTTTCTGGTAAAACATTACCTTGTTTCCATCCTTGGGATTGGGCAGCTAGAGCTGGTGGTTTCATCAACGATCGGTTTCTTAGTGGTCTTCGGCCACAAGAATATTATTTCCATTGTATGGCTGGACGTGAAGGGTAAATCAAACTTAATCTTCAGCTTATCTTGGTTTCTTCTAATTGGAATGCTTTCTCTTGAAGCTTTATGTACAATTTAACCAATATTACTACTTTTTGCTTGTTTTTATGGCTTTTCACGTCATACTTGTAGTAGGACCTATGTTATGGAGAATCTCCATATGCTTTTATAGATGGGAAGGAGTATAATTACTGGGCATTTTTTCCTGATGTTATCTAGTTTTGTATTCTTTTCTTCAAGCCAGAATCTGCTCTAGCCCTCCACTTGACAGGTGTTTTTGGGTACTGTTGGGTGGGTTGCTAATTTCTATCCAGAATATACGAGTCTAGGGTTTTATTTTATGTTATATTGGAGCTGGTTGATATGAATAGTAACGCTGGGCTCTAGATGTGTTTGCTTGAAATGCTTTTGATTTTTAGGTGGGTAGGATGACTAACTGCAAGATGTAGGATGGGGCTTATGGGAGATTAATTCATGGATTTAGATATTGAAGAAAAAATTGTTTCTTATTAGTTGTGTTGTCATGGTTCTGCAAAATTTTTGAAGTTGAAGCTGATGCAAGAGGAGAATGAGGTGATGTATCTATCCAGCCTTATTATTAAATTATTTCCTACAAAATCTGAATGAATTTATTAGTTGAAGACATCTGGGATTTATAACCTGACATCTTAAAATTTAGGTTTTGCTCTTTTATGGAAGTGTCGTAGGAGGAAAATTTTGGAGTTATCTAAGCTAGAGGGATAGAGGTATAGATGGAAACCCTATTATAACAGCTCCATCTGGTTTATGAGGAGCCCGACTGGTTCTGGAATTTTTTGATTTAATGCATTAAAGTTTTCTTTTTATGGACCAAAATGCATTTTCCTCCTTGTTTACCCTTTTGTTCATATACTTCTTTTTATGGTATGCTTTGTTAACACATTAAAGTGCTGCTTCAATGCTGAATTATGTCATTCTGACATGAAATTATTATTTTGGATAGCTTTATGGTTATAAAATTGTTTGGAATTTTCAATTGTTCTTCCATGTATGAGGACGTATTTTATTTCAGCATTTGTGTTCCTGTTCTTTGTATAACTTTTATCTTCTGTTTTACAGTCTAGTTGATACAGCTGTCAAAACATCACGCAGTGGATACCTGCAGAGATGCCTTATAAAGAATCTGGAGTGTTTGAAAATCAGTTATGATCTAACTGTTCGTGATGCTGATGGCTCCATTGTTCAATTTAACTATGGGGAAGATGGAATCGATGTCCATCAAACCAGTTTTATTGCAAAATTCGAAGCACTGGCACTAGTGAGAACTTCTTCCTGAATTTTTGAGTTTGAATTGTAATGAAAACTAGTTTCTTAGTGTTTTTCTCTCTGCTTGTTTTAGAATCGAGATATGATGTCAGAAAAGCTTAGTTCTCAGCTTGGGGAACCTGATGACACCAGAAAAATATTGCCCAATGGTCTTAGGGACAAAGCTGTGCAGTTTATAAAGAACAACCTGCACCATAAAATAAAGCCAAAAGACTTCTTAGAATTATTAAAGCTTAAATTTCTTTCAAGTCTTGCACAGCCAGGAGAACCCATTGGTGTGCTTGCCGCTCAATCTGTCGGAGAACCTTCAACACAGATGACGTAAGATGCCCTTTACTTTCAGAAAAAAAAAAAAAAAGTGAACTGTTCTATTTGACATGATGGAGTATTAATGAATTTTATGCTCAATATGATAGTCAAGCAATCGATATGTTTTAGGATTTAGAGTGTAATGCTTTTGTGTTTCTGAAAATCATTGTTGATTGGTAAGATTTACTGGTATTCCAAAGTTTGTGCCCAAGCTACAAGTCATCATCATTGTCATTATCATCATCTTCCCCTCCTATCTCTCAAAATATCATCTGAAAAGAACATTTTGGAATCTTACTTGTATGTGATGAAAACTTCGTCATTTTCCTTGCATTTTAACCTTAAAACAGTCTCTGATACTAGTTCTTGGTCTTCCTGAAGTTCTTTCTATTAGAGTCTTTTGTTTAATAACATGATTTTTGTGAAGCCCAACTACTTTACCTTGTTAGAATTTAGTCTTACCATTTCTTTTGGACATATGGATGCATATGTTTATTTTTAACAGAGTTATTTAATGGGACTTGAAAACAGAATAATTGAAATGTTAGGAATGAATTGAAACTTCACTTGAAGTTTCAGGACAAACAGCTGCATTGTACCCTATCTAGGGTTGACATATTGTGTATCTGTGATCTTTGGTGGCATGCATTTGTTTATTTTTAGCTTGTTTAAGAAAATTGTATGTGCCACGTCAGGGGATGCTAGAGGGAAATTTTGCGTTGAAGTATTGGATTTTAAACAGGTAGAACCCAACTACGATTTCTACTTCCTTTTTCCAATTAGTGAAGTTTGTTTTTATTGAGGCTTAGAAAATTAATATACTGGAAGGGTGTATCTGTGAAAGATTTAGCTTCCAATGTTTCTAGTTAATCATTTACGTGAGAAATATTCTGGAAACAAATTCTTTTTTTTTTTTTTAAGTTTTTCTCATGTATGAGCTTGCTGGGTAACCAATTTTAATTATGGGTCTGTACTTTTTGTGACCCTGCTTATGAAGACTCAATGGTCTCAACTGATTAACCGCTTTAGTTTAAACAGCAAGTTCCCTTGTTTACTTATCCAGGCTCCAGACAGTACATTCTTGTGTTCATATTTCATATGTTATTGTCTATATCCTTACGTGCTACTTTCTTCCTTGATGTGAGGATGCAAATGTTACTCACACAATAATATGTATTTTACTCATATATGTAATTTTTTTTAAGCATGCATTAAATTCTATTTCTATGGATTTGCCTTTTCTTTCTTTGTCAATTTCATTTGGATGTTCTGTTCTCAGGCTGAATACTTTCCATCTTGCGGGGCGAGGTGAAATGAATGTTACACTTGGTATTCCACGTTTGCAAGAGATCTTAATGACTGCTTCAATTGATATCAGGACTCCTGTTATGACGTGCCCCTTGCATAAGGGGAAAACAAAGTAAGTTGCTGTCACTTGTCAGTTGAGCCTCTCTTGATCATTATTTATAAATTGCTAATCAGTTGAGCCTCCCTTTATCAATATTAAAGTAGGATATGAAAGGAAGTTAATATTTTAGTTAACCTACATTTTTATCCTTTTTACCCAACTTTCAAGTCCAAAACTTTGAGCAAAAGGCGATTCAGATATTAACGTTCTACATTTCAGCTGGACTAAAACATTAACTTTTACTAAACCACCTTTTAGAATGGTGTTTGGACCAAAATATTACTTCCTCTCTCAAACTCAAGTTGTAATGAAAACAAAAGCCCAAATCAATGCCTTATTTTTTTCCCTTCTTTTTCACCATTTGCCTTTCAACTGCAACATCTCATTTTCTTTTGTCAGCCCAGACGTAGTAATGGACACTTGAATTCCTTTCCACCCACCCTCCATTTCTCTCTTCTTCTTTGCCATAGCTGATTCGTCTAGCCAAAGGGTGAAGAGTCTGCATATGTACTATCGATGCTGTGTTAGACATATATATTCCCACTTGTATCCATCCATGTGGTAGTGACACTGGTATGGTGACCTCAGATGGCAAGTCCATGTAAAAAGATGACAGTTTTTAAGGATGATTTTTAATTGAAAACTAGTCAACATGCCTTCTTTGATAGAGTGATCAGAGGTAGGCTTCTTTGTAAAGTCCCCAATAAATTGACTTAGATCAAATGCAAAGTTTCTTTTTGTTATCTTTAAGCAGGGTCACATTACATACTTTGTTTGGTTGAAGAGCAGTAAGAGAAGGAACATAACTGCATAAATACTTAAAGAGAAATATTAAAAAGAAATATTAAAGGAAATTTTCTTTGTACATCTGAAAGGTAATGATAATAATGAGGAATCGTTCCTCTTCAAATTGCTGCAATTAAAGAGTATAAATATTGGGGGATTTTGATGGTTTCTGAGGGGTATGTGCATCCCTCCAAGTTTCTACTCCCAAATGAAAATGTTTTCCAAATGAGGGAGATTCTACCTTTCTCCCTCCTTTCCCTTCCACAAACGAATAAAACCTTATCCCTTTACTGTAGTATTGTACAATAAGTCTTTGCCAGGTAATCTGAACTTCTGAATTGGCTGCCAAGCGGTGCAGCTTTAGACATTTAGATGATTTGATTCTTTAATATTAGTTTAATGTTTGGCTTTTCCTTTAATAACTACTTTAATGTATTTTGCTTGTGTAGGGAGGATGCCTTGTGTCTCGCTGATAAGATGAAGAAAATCACAATAGCAGATATATTAGAGAGTATGCAAGTATCTATCACGCCATATGCTGTTCACGATGGTGATATTTGCAGTATCTATAAACTCAAAATGAGGCTTGGCAAACCTGGCTGGAATTTTAAGAACAGTGATATAACAGTAGAAGACTGTCAGCATATCTTAGAGATAGTGTTTCTGAGGGAGTTAGAGGATGCCATACAGAACCATCTGGTTTTGCTCTCCAAAATTAGTGGCATAAAGAATTTTATGCCTGATTCACGACCAAATACTTCAAATGATATGGATGAAAATGTTTCTGAAAGCAGATCTCGTGAAATGGAGAATGATGATGATACTGATGATGAGGAAAGAGGTGAGGATCTTGGTCTAGATGCACAAAAACAGAAACAGCAAACAACAGATGAGATGGACTATGAAGATGGTTCGGAAGAGGAACAAAATGAAGGGGCATCATTGACTGGGTTGGAAAGTGAAATTGATATATCTGAGGATGAGAATGGAACTATTGAAAATAATGTGATTGGATCAGATAATGATAAGGATGAGATTTTTCATAGTTCACCAAACCTAGAAACCAGATCTAAGCCTAAGTCAAGGGAGAAAAACATCAGATCAGAACCCAAAAGAAAAAAGATGAGGGGAAAGTTTTTTAGGAAGGAGACTGATAGAGCAATATTTAATTCTACCAAAGGATTGCGCTTTGAGGTCCATTTTAAGTTGGTAAATGAACCTCACATTTTACTGGCTCAGGTACTTGCTCTCTTTCTCTGGTCATTTATCATTGCATTGTTTCATATGTATCTAATTTATTTTAAGACCACTGCCTCCCTTTTTCTGTGAAATAAATTGAAAATGAAACCAATAATAACAAGGAACACTTTCTTATTCTGTTGCAATAATTAAATTTTCATTGAAGCTTTTGCTTTCCCGCCTTTACCTGTGGAACAGGGATGTGAAAAGGTTGAAATATGCTGATATTTTGGTTAAATGTTCTCATTTCCTCCCTTTTTTTGTCTTTGCCTTTTGAAATTTGCTTCTGGATGGATGTTTACATTTGAATTTGAAGGTAGTTATAAAAAGAACCGATGGGCCTTTCTTGCTTTGAATTTTTAGTTAGCTAATGCACAGTTTCGGTCTTTTCTGGTCTAATCTTCTGCAGATTGCTGAGAAGACGGCAAAGAAGGTTTACATCCAGAGCTTTGGAAAGATTGACCAATGTCGAGTGACGGACTGTAGTGAGAATCAGGTGTTTTACTACGGAGAAGATCCCAAAAAAAGGAAGAGTCCATCTGACAAGGAAAACATACCAGCACTGCACACAGCTGGAGTGGATTTTGGTGCTTTTTGGAAGATGGAAGATCACCTTGATGTTAGGTATTTATATTCCAATAGCATTCATGCAATGCTCAATACATATGGAGTGGAAGCTGCCAGAGAAACCATCATTAGCGAGATCAGTCACGTTTTCTCATCTTACGGGATAGCTGTCAATATCCGCCACCTGACACTTATTGCTGATTTTATGACCCATTCTGGAAGGTATCGACCTATGAGCCGGCTTGGTGGTATAGCAGATTCTATATCACCTTTCAGCAAAATGTCTTTTGAGACAGCCTCTAAATTCATTGTTGAGGCAGCAAAACATGGGCTGGTGGACAACTTGGAAACACCATCCTCTAGAATCTGCCTTGGATTGCCAGTGAAAATGGGCACTGGTTCTTTTGATTTGATGCAGAAATTGGAGATCTGATGTTATATTTAACCATTCACTAGCTTTGAAATCTTGTAGAGTGGAGTCCATCCATGGATATGATATACTAAAAGCGAGAAAAATTCGTGTGCCAAGTGAGTTTGTTAAATAGGGCTGTAAGTTTTACAGGACTCATTCTCCCTCTTCAATATGGATTATAAACATTTCAATTTCAGGTGAAATGCATTAACAATCATTTGAACAAATGATTTTGTCGATTTCTTTTTTTAATGGTTATTCATTTAAGCCCCGATGATGGGAAATCTTTAACGTAAATGAAAAAAATAAATTGCTGATTATTCTTTGATTAATGGATAAAGTTATGCTGATTATTCTTTGATTAATGGATAAAGTTTTTCTTTTACTCCTGATAAACAAAGCGAGCAAGTTCTATTTGTTGATCTAACGATTGTAATACAACATGAAACAGCTCGTTTTGAAAGTAGGCATTGCAAACGCTAAGCTCACTGTACAAACTTGTATAAATGGATAACAATGGAATTGCACATTATTCTTGAAGTAAAGCAAGAAATTGAACCTAACTTTAACATGGAGAAGGGCTCCATCATGTAGTGAACAGCAAACAGTTGCTTTATGATGTCCTTGATATGTCTTAATCTCTTCACCAGTTGACATGGACCAAAGCTTGGCTGTTGTATCAGAAGAGGCTGCATGGTAAAGGAAACGTATTTCGTTAAAATGGGTCAAATCTATGAGGAGTAACACATTTTCTAGAAAATTACTCGGGATATTGGAACCATTTTCTTTAAGTGGAGGAAGAAAGAGAATCTTTACATGATAAGCTGGCAAGCATGCGGCAAGAGACAGATAAACTTCAGTATTATATGGGGAGAGAGATGCCTTCATATTTTGCGTCGTTAGCATCTGATAGTCATACCAAAATCTGTTTGATTCTGAGCATATATTTTGAGGAATACCAGCCTGAGTGAGATGTGTGAATGGCATAAACGTAGTGAGGGCACCCAAATGGTTAGGAAAACTGGTGCGCATGATTTGGGCATGCAATATTAAAGCCAAAATACCTGTTATAAGATAGGCATCGTCGTCCACTGAGAAAAGACAGTCCATTACCCAGCGCTGATGTCCTGATACGTAGTAACACAGAAACCTTTCAAAATCAATTTACAGTCGGCTTAATATTTCTGTGGTCAAAATGATACCTTGGCTTAAAAGTTGAGACTTTAGCGGATACCTATTAAATTCCATATCTTGACAGTGTAGTGAGAAGATGCAGTGGCCAAATATCTGAAAGATATGTTAACAGGCATCTCAATGCAGGCACATAAAATTAATTGGTTTCTGTGAGAAGTAAATAAAGAGATTTAATCTTAAGCAGTAGAACCTGAGGGGTTCACAAAACTCAGGGCACATAAAATTAATTGGTTCCTGCTTCATAGTATAGGGATGACCTCTTTCACGTTCTAAATCAACATAACACAAGATCTAAATAACTTGTGAGGTATTATCTATCGTCTTCGATAGCACATCATTAATATTCTCAGAGCTGGCTCTGATACCATTTGTTAGGAGCTGAGACTTAAACTCTAGGCTCGCACAGCTTCAAAATACAGGGATGGCTTCTTCTGTATTTTAGATTAGTCTATCACAACGTCTACAGCAACTTATGATATATTATCCGCTCCATCTCATTAGACCTCATGATTTTGATCCCACAAAATATGCTTCACAAAGAAAAATTGATGTGAACACTTATATTTCAAGATCAATTCTAGCATACAGTCGATGTAGGACTCATTCTTCCTCTTTGGTGACACTTGCAACTTGTGAAGTGGCTCAAAGTTTGTCATATATAATTGCAAGAGAAAATAATGCCTCATCAGGCAAAACATGATAAATTGATAGAAGGCAATTGATAACAAAACTAAATCGGAGATAAAACTGTAACCTGGCTTCCTCTTAATAGGCGCCAAACATAACATGTCCCATGATTATTTGCAGCAACTACCAGGCTTCCGTCCCACGTGACTGTAAGGGCACAAAGTTCATGTTGATGCAAGAGACATCTCATGCATATGTTCTTAATTAAAAACAGCAAATCTAAGACGAAGAAAATAAAAAAAATGAGGATAGAAGAAAAAAAAAGAATACCAATTCACAGCCGCAAGAGTTAGCTGTCAAATCCCATACACGAATGTTACTATTTTAGTCACCGGATATCAACTCAGTCTACAAAATCATGGACATCCAATCAAGAAAACTTGTCTAAGGTGAGAGAAAATTAATAAAAGCGACAACAAAAACTACTTGTAAATATTCGTCACCAGGTAAATGCTGTTCAAGAAATAGTAAAGATGAACATTAAAATGTTTAAGTTTGCCAAGCACAATTTCACATACTTGTCCAATAAAATTTGTTCTTTTTTGATTCGTAACAACCAATACATTCTTCTTTTACAGTGCCATCCTCAGAACCTGAATACATCAAGTTTCTATCACATTGAAATCCTACAACCATAACATTATTTGTATGCGAATCATAGCGAACAATAAGACTAATTGTAAGAGAACAAAGTCCATGACAATCATGCAGAAATTTGTGGAAGACATACAGGCTGAGGGGTGGTGGAATTAATATCGAAAAAACGAATGCAAGGATTACCAGCTGCAGCGAGGTAGCGCTTGCCAATTAACTAGCTGCAGGCATCAAATGTCAAAATTAAATCTCATGCAAAACATTTACAGCAAAATTTAAGAATTTTGGGTTCAAAAGTAAGGGATCAAAAGCATCTAGATTTTGCACATCAGAAAACTAAGTTGCTACATTTCACTTCTAGATTTTGCACATCAAGAAACTCACAGCTACAGAAACACATAACTAAACTAAGTTGCATAAAAAGCTTCATTTACTCAGTTTCTTAGAAGCACATTTTAATTATGATTTGAACATAAAAGAATGAAAATTTGCCATCAGCCATGCAACTCAGCTCAACTAGCTAGAGTTGGCAACATGAATGTTCTTCCTCCAATTTTACCAGCCTAACATCATCCCTATGTAAGGATATCCAGTAGGTCAGCCGCAGATCATTCATCTTTTTCCTTCGTGATCATCACAAACCAATCATTCATCTTCAATGCAGGGACCTCTTTTTCTAGTTTTCTATAATTAAATTGCAGAAAAAAGGTTGTTCAAGTCAAGGCCTTAAATTTGCACAACAAAATTATAATGCACGAAATAGGTCCAATAACATGCCCCCGTTGCATCCCACCACAGGATTACATCATTGGTCCCATAAAAGCTTATCAAATTTTCAAATATATATAAAAAAACAAAAGAAAAGTAGAAATAAATAAATTTATAATATTATAACAATTAGAATCACATAAAAATCATAATCGATGGTCAATATTCATTTATTTGGTTTCATAAGTAGAGCTTCTAATGAAAAAAAATATTAGTTCCTTAAAAAATTAAGATTTTACAATTAACATAAAATAAAAAATAGAGTTAAAAAAAAAAAAAAAAAGAACTGACCGAATCAGGGTATTGACCAGTACGGTAAGAGCGGCTGCTTTTCGCCTCCCAAAAGCGAATAGTATGATCATAGCTAGTGGTTGCTAGTATTACCGACGGTTGTCATCTTAATCTACCGCTAATGACCATTAATTAACGGTTAATCATGATTAATATTTTTTGTTAAATGAAGAGATGGAGGAATAAGTGATTATGAACTTAATTGCCACTGGATCATTGAAAGAAAAAATTGAAACAAAAATTTGGGAAATTGAGGATAAACGAGACTCTTTTTAGGGTTTTGAAGGGTTTTTGAGAGAGAGAAAGGATGTGTGACAGAGAGAACAAGCAAAATTTTTGTTTTTGGTTTTTTTTTTTTTTTTTTGGCTCAGATGTTTTTGACTTCTTTGTTTATGTTTGGTCAAGTTTAAGATTCAGCTCGGCCCAACAATGCTGCTATTTTTCGGCTTGACTTTATTTTTTTCTACCATTTTCTTTTATTATTTTTAAATGAAAAACATTTTGTTTTCATCTCCTTTTCTATCTACTTGTTAACACTCTCTCTGTAACTCACTCCATCTCCCCTAGTTCTTCTCCTCCTTTTCTTTCATAGCGGTTTAGATTTCTCCAACAACCTCTGACAAAACGTAATCCTAAAATCTAACATATCGCCGCCTTTTTCTTGCCGGAAAACCCTTTTTCCGCAGTCAATGATCCTTGAAAACGGCCTAGGAAGCCGAACAGCCTTGTTTTTTTTTTTTTTTTTTTTCTATGTTGATTTAATTTGGTTGCTGATTTTTGCTTTTATGAAATTGTGTTGATTTTTTGACGATTGTGTGGTGGTTGTTATGAAACCAGGACTAGTAGTGCTTGGGTGCTAAGAATGACCTGGCGTAGGCAGTGGCCTGAGGGTGCCGGAGACTAGCTGCTGAGCTTCGATTGTCTTTGTGGCTGGTGCTGGGGACTGGCACTGCCTTGTTTCAATAGGTAGCTGCCAGGTGTGTTGAATGCTTGAGAGAATAACCATTAACCACATCATTTTTGCTGATATGAAAAACAAAAACAAACAAAAAAGATAAAAACATTGAAGAATGCTTGAGAATATTTAATGGAGAAAAAAAAAAGGGGAAAGGAAGGTAAATGGCCGAAAACCAGAGTTTGTGGAGGAGATTTATTGAGGAAATTAATTTTGTTTTTGAAAATTACTGTTTAAAGCAATTTTTTTTACCACGAAAATTAACATCAAATTCAAGGTCAAGCAATTTCTTCAAGTTCTAAGATAAACTAACAGTCAAATTCAAGGATTAATTTGGAGTTAAGGGAATAATCAATATCAAGTTCTAACTTTCAGGCCTTCTATTTTGGCGTTATGAACCTTAATGAGAATAGACATGTATTAGCTCAACGTCGAATCAGAAGCCATTAAAACTGTTCCCAAAATGTCGGTCTGAATTCAGATCTGTTGATCGAAACACAAACCTGAATGACAATCATGCTGAGCTGATGTCATTTTCTTCCATCAACAGTGCCCTTCAATTATTATCTTCTTGTATTATTCTTTTATTAGTCCTATTCTTCTTTGTACCATTTGCTCACGCATTATCATTCAATTCACAGCAGTGTACAAATCTTCCGAATAAATGCCTTCCCTTTTTTTTTTTTTCTTCTTTCTTTTTCAGTTGAAAAACTTGTCTCTCCTATTCACCGTTTTATATATTGAATTGAATTAAACAACATCCTTAACATCCTTTAGTTTGAATGTTGATTAATCAACTTTTACTTTGTTTGATCGAATTGTATTATTGAAATTTTGCCACTTTCCTCCTTAAATGACAAAAGGTAGTATCTGTGGGTTCAATATCCGCTTGAGGTCACCGATGCGGCTCCCAGATGTACCCCTTAGTCGATTTAGTAATTTGGTACGGAACTAAAAAACCAATACTTCAATTAATCCTTCACCTCAACATCAATAATTTTGAATTCGAGCAAGAAAAATTATTTTTTAATATTTATATATCTTAATCCCTTGATTCAAATAATTTTATTTATATCAAATTTTTATAATTTAAAAAAAAAAAGATGCTTTATTCGTATTCAATTTGTTGAATTGATATCAAATGGAATTGGCATCGACAAGTCAAAATTTGATTTTACAAAAACATAGAGCAATTCCTTTATATATGCGACATGGTTAATGTCATTAGTCATGAATTTAACATTGCCAACGCCAAAAGGTGATTAGAGCATTTTTTATCAACGACTTTTTTGTATTTTTGTCCTCTCTCTAGATCGGTGATAATTTTTTTTCAAAAAAAAAAAGAATATATATATATAGGCTCAAAATAAACTAAAAATAGAATGGCTATTCGGTATTAGGGAAAATTATAAGGATGTTGTAGTAATTTAATTAGCTCTTAATATTAAGAATTTTGTGATGTCCTAAATACCCAAACATCGATTAAAAAAAAAATCGAAATATATGTACTTTCTCCCCTCATATATTTAAAAAAATAAGAATTTGATGGTGACATTTGGGGATTTGCAATAAGGGCAGAGCTGTTGGTAAATGTAAAACCATGACGAGACACAGACATGGAAACACAAAGTGTTCGTCGGTAACATCTTACTTACATTAATGCAATAACCACACTCACTCGTGCTGTCTTGGAAAGGTAAATAAAAAGATAATCAGCATGGGGGGGATTAATCTTTGTTTATTAATATTTGAGAGGATTATAAATTACGTTCCCAGATGCTTATAGTGCTTCCCCCACCTCCATGCACGGTTTCCATCTACTCAAAATATGCGTACTTGTTTATTCATTTTCCTCCTGTTTCCTAACCACCCCCCCCCCCCCAAAAAAAAAAAAGAAGGGAAGTTTAAATTTACAACCCTAGCTAGCTAGGGACTTGGATTACGTGAAGAAAATTTTACTTTTCTTCCATACCAGAAACTGTGTCCATAGTAAAATTTTACAACCCTAGCTAGCAAGTGGTATTTGATTAATTTTTGGCATTTAGATTGGTTCAATTCAAAAGTTAGTTCTTTTCCACGTATAAATTAAAGTATTTGGATGATTTGAGTATGCCATAATTTGAGGGGGGAAGTAATTTGTCTGTTTCTATTTTTTTTTTTTATGAAAAAAAAAAAGGTGTGAATGATATTTATCCAGTAGAGTGAAAATGAGAGAATCTGAATTTTGCAAGCTGAAAAATGTCAACATGGGATTTTGGTAACTGGATATATAGTTAATGAGGTGATTAATTAGATAGTGAAAGGCCATTATCTTCAAATTAAAGCTAAATCCCCTTTATGCTTTAAGGAAAAGGAGAAAGTGGAATCCATTTGTCTTAGCTTTTATCAGTGCTCAACAACCACAGTAACAAGTAAAACTAGGTGGTGAACATATATACATATAATAGCCACAAAAATTTTAGATTTATGCCCACAAACACCCAATATATGCAGCAAAAATATCTCCTCTGCCAGCCTGCCGTCTTACCATTTCAATTCACCCCATTCGATAATTTTGACCAAATATGACAAATAGGGTATCCCATCACTTTTTTTTTTCTACAATCAATCTCTCCCTCTTATAATTTGTCTTTAAATAATTCCTCTCTTGTAGGGCTAGGCTTAACCAAGTACCATGGCTGCCAGTTTTTCAGCTACATTGTAGCCACCCAGTATTTAATTCTATTGAATGTTCTTGCTTTCTGGCCAGCGGTTTACCTGAAAAATAAAAATAAAAAAATTATATGACTTGTTGATAAAATATTTAATTTTTAATTTTAATAATTAGGGTTTAATTTTGATAACTTTAAATATAAAAAAAAGGTTTATTGCAGTTATGGTGCTAATTAACTTAAAGTTAAATGAAAGAAGTCAAATTAATGTTCTCGAGAGAGAGAGAGAGAGAGAGGGAAGTGAGAACCGTGAGCTAGATAAGGAAAAATAAAGTATAAGAAGAATGGAGCAGTGGGCAAAACACAGTGATAGGGATTGGGACAATCCTATAAGCTCTGAAAACATTTGGGCAAGCACGAGCCGACCAGCGCCCGCACATCAATGGAAATGTTGGAATGGACTGAAAATAGTTGCCTCTTCTCCATGTGGTTTGGCCTTCAATCATATTATATTATTATATTAAATATTTTCTAGATTTCAAAAGAAAATTAATATGTATATAAGGTTAAAAACACATTCAACGACAAACTTGGTTGGGATGGGAGCCAAATCTTCCGTTGAATTTTCTTATTATATCTTTCTATTTGGTTTTTCTACTGACAAACGTCGTCTGAGAAATATATATTATAAAGGTAACATTAAATACTTTAATATAAACTGTAAATGTCATGTGTACTGATGAAATATGCATGATGTTTATTTGATTCGACATTGACGATGACATGAAACGTATATTTCAATTTTCCATTTCAAATAAATTACAGATCGCTCTATGTTATTATTGCTTGTGTAAGCATAATACATGAGAAGTAGCTCTTTTCACTCTAACTGTAGCTTTTACCTTATCTTTTTATTCACCCTCAAATTCTCTCGGTTACCATTGCTCGCGAACATGAGCTGCTTGAGTCCTATTATAGCTGTGGCCTAATTCATTTGTCAGCCATGAAAGGTTTTATTCTTTAATATTTTAAAATTGAGTTACACCGTAAAAAATAAAACATTCTGATCATTACATAAACCCTAGCATTTTCTCCTAAAAAATGGAAACCAAATAACTTTTTTTAATTTGAGAGTCTCAAATTTTAATTATTGAAAGGTAAAAGCTGAAGATTTGTCAAAGCTAAAAAAAATAAAAATAATGTTATTTGATTATGATTGTAATTTTTTTCTATTTACAATTAATTTCTATAAGACATGCAGCCCATTTTTTTTTCTCCATGATTATCTTAGTCAGTTTACCATGAAAAGATTGCTTTATTAAATGGGCAAATAGGCAGAAGGAATTTTTTTTTTTTTGGTAAAAAAAAATTAAAATAAATAATTATAAATTATATATTTAAAATAATTTTAATAAATTATCATCGATAAAATTTAAATTTAAAATTTTTTTATTAAAAAAAATAAATTATAACCAATTGAATCAATTATCGATAAAAAAATCTTTGATTTTTTGTTCTATCGCATATATATATATGACTGATAATTAAATTTCATCGTGTTTGCTTTGTGCGCCACATCAAAAATTGTGCGCATTACATGACAAAAATTCATGATGTAGGAATGTGAATATCAGTTGAAGAAAAGAAAACTAGTACATATTTATTGAATAAACAAACCATTTACTCCATGGGTTTTTTCAAAAAGAAAAAATAATTAAAGATATTAATAAAAAAAAGGGTTTTACAAAAGTTAAATAATCTAAAAGTACTAGTTGAAATTACTTTTAAAATCATTGCAATATTTATAATGATTTTATTGTCATAATGATTTCATCATTATCAACGTAAGCTTAGCACTGTTACATGCTGTTATTCAAAATATTTTTGAAAGCTTAAGCTTTCGTGAAAGAGTCCAAGTTTTATTTTAAAGTTCATAGTTACATTCATTTTTAGTATGCATGCATGCTATATACAATAATTCTTTAATTTTATTGCTTCGGGATGTAAAACCCCTTCACTTACTGGATTAAATAACATTTTCAAGTTACAAAATAACATGAAAAAACATATTCATTTTAAATTTATTGTAATATATTTTTAAAAATACATTTAAAAAATCACAAAACGATGAATAAATATATGAATATCTAACTTAAAATTTTTTCATGGGAATCTTTTTTTACTTAAAATGATCGTAAATTAAATACTAATCATTAAAAATTTAATGGATAATTTTTCTTATGTCATCATCTTAATGCTAGGAGAAAAAAAATAAACCTAGTTAGTGCTCCGCAGTAAGCCAAGTCCAGCACAATCTTGTCCAAAGCAGCATCATCAAGATTTAAAGCCCGGCCCTGTAGGTAATTTGGAAAGAATATGAAGGGTGTTTCAGTCATTATAGTTGAACAAATAGGTAATAAGTAGCAAAAGGAATTTACTGTTGGTTAACTGGAATCCCAAGTTTTACCATAAAACGCTCATTAACGGTATTTTCCTAGATTCTCTTCATACTTTTAAGTCTTTAACCAAAAAAAAAAAAAAAATTGTTTTTCTAATTAATAATCAAAGAGTTAAGACTTCTTTTTGGTCCTCATTTTGGTGATTATAACTTTCCCCTTTGCTTTATTTTAAATATTTTTTTATTAAGCACTGTAATCACTCTCTCTTCTTCAGTCAGCTTATGCACTCTCTTGCCTTCTATCTATCTATAAAAGCAAATCAATCAAGTCTAAACTGTTCTGAATTTCTATCCCTTAAAAAAAACCCTTTTTTTTCAACCATGGCTGACTACCCTTACTCCAATTTCTTCTCAGGTTGGTTCAAGTTCAACCCTCTTCAACATTACTCATCTCCAGACACTCCTCCCCAGCAACAACCTAATTTCTATACCCAAAACTTATATAGCAACACCAACTTCGTGAGAAATGAAACCAGCAATTTTAACCCCCTTTTCCATTACCAAACCACCTGCTCATCATCATCGTCAGCTCCTTCCCCTCCTGTTAGAGAAGCCTTACCACTATTGAGCTTGAGTCCCACAAGGCATGACAAAGAGGACCAGGAACAGGATGATGAAGAACAAGATCAAGATCAAGAGCTATATGCTTGCACTGCCATGGATGTAGACAAGAGAAAAGGGAAAGAGGAAGTGCGGAGGCTGCTCTTGAGTAATTACAACAGTGGTGCTGCTGCAGCAGCAGCTGTTGAAGATGAAACTGTTACTGTTGCACTGCATATAGGGTTACCAAGCCCTAGTGCTTCAGAGTTGGCTTCAGTTTTATCATCTTCCTCAGAGATCACAGACAAAGATGGGGATGGTGATGATTCTGGTTACCCATTTAACAGACTCAACAAGGGACAATATTGGATCCCTACCCCTTCTCAGATTCTTATTGGCCCTACACAGTTCTCTTGTCCTGTTTGCTGCAAGACCTTCAATAGATACAACAACATGCAAGTAAGTTTCCATTTCTTGAATTATTGCCTCTATTTTTTGCCCTTTTTTTCCAACTTAAAAGAGGGTAAGTTGAAAAAACAAATACATCCGAATTCTTTTCTTCTTATGACTTTTCGCCTGATGGAATCTTAAGCTTTTTTTTATTTTTCTTTCCCAAGCTTGGATTTTAGAGAAGAAATAAAAGCTGATTTATCCAATGGGTATTTCCCTTTTCTTTTCTAACACATTTTCTGGATACCTATATCTTGTGCTTCTTTTTATTATTATTTTTTATTTTTTTGCATGGCTTGTGGGTTTTGTGGTTTGAATAAATCGTTCTGATCCAAACTGAGTCTCGGATCAGTACCTTCTTTTTTGTGATTGAACCACACAGGCAATGTTCTTTATGCCTTTGGTACTTTGAAGTTTGTGCTTTACTCATGCCAGGCAGCGTACAACTGAAATTTTTGCAGTTTTTCAGAACTTGGATGTTCCTATCAAAGCAACAAATTAATCTGTTTGAACCTTCAGTTTACCACAAAGTATTGCAGACATGATCAAAATCCCATACCTGGGAGATATCGTTTCTCAATCTTCTAAACCAGTCGAAACTTATCCAACTCAATTTCGCTCCTCAATATAGGGATGGGCTCCACAATTGGGGTTGAGCTGGGGAATTTATTTTGCTTTATGAAGAAAAATTATTTCCTTTTTAACAAGACAATTATCATGAGATTGTCTTTTGGAAACATATCAACAATTGTATTCAAGATAAATATTGTCACTCAATTTATATAGTAGATTTCTATGAGGAAAAAAAACTCACTTTTTCAAAGACACCCAAAATTGTATGGAGGTTCTAATTTGTTTTTTTTAGGTACAAATATATACTCAAGATTTTGGTCTTGGCGTGTCTGCAGATAACTTTTGCTGTTTTAATTTTGTTGGCTTCTACTGATTTTTTTTTTTCTTTGACTCAATTCTGTGCAGATGCATATGTGGGGGCATGGATCTCAGTATAGGAAAGGGCCTGAATCACTAAGAGGAACACAACCAACAGGAATGCTAAGGCTTCCTTGCTATTGTTGTGCACCAGGGTGCAGGAACAACATTGATCATCCAAGAGCAAAGCCACTCAAAGACTTCAGAACCTTGCAAACACATTACAAGAGGAAGCATGGGATCAAGCCATTCATGTGCAGAAAATGTGGCAAGGCATTTGCTGTGAGAGGAGACTGGAGAACCCATGAGAAGAACTGTGGAAGGCTCTGGTATTGCATTTGCGGCTCCGATTTCAAGCACAAGAGATCTCTTAAGGACCACATAAAGGCTTTTGGGAATGGCCATGCAGCTTATGGCATCGATGGCTTGGAAGAAGATGATGATCCTGCATCTGAAGTGGAACAAGATAATGATTCCATGCATTAATTGAATAAATGGAAAAAAAATTAAAAGGTTATGAAGGAATGGTTAATTAATTCTCTAATTATAAAGCTTTATTTGCCAGGCTTCCAAAGTAGGAACTATATATATATATATATATATATATCTATATCTATATCTATATCTATATATATATATATATATATATATCAATTTACATGGGGAAACCTGCTTTTTCCTCCTTTTTTTTCTTTTTGGTTTCCTTAATAATGTAGGGACCTTAACATCCAAGTTAGGCTAAGTTCTTGTATATCCATTTTCCTTTCAAACTGATCATTTCAGTGGTTTCTTTCTCTTTGCAGTGTGCTTTTCAATCTTCCTCAGAATAGGCATGGTGAATAATCTCATATTGCTTAAACTATTACTCACCAAAATGGAAAACAGAAGCTGAAACTAAAGACCCTTGTTGGTAAAGCATATTATTGATGCTGCATTAGACGATAATTATGATATACTCATTGAAAAATAATACAATGAAAAATCTATATTTTTTTTATATAATGGTGAAATGTTTCACAAGGAAAAGTGCAGTTATTTTTTCTGAGCACTGTCAAATATTGTTTAAAGCAAATTTATTCTTCTTTAGTTATAAGTTTCATGAATAATGAAAAGGATTTATGGGGGTTTTTTGTATAATGCCAAAGATCATTCTTTCCGTGGAAATTAATCATTCTTCTTCTGTTTACAGCCACTTTAAACCATGGAAAATCCTATGATTTAAGAAAGTTGAGATACAAAGGCATCCACCATATTTATGCACATACATATAAATACAAATACGTGTGCGTATATTTATGTGAGTGGGAGAGGGCTGAATTATGAGAAGATAGCAAATTACATGATGAAAGGAAACTGTCACTGATGTCATGGCTTAGCTACTTGGAAAGATCAAGTGATAGACCTTTGACAAATCATGGATGATGGATGGATATATATTGTTTGGGTTCAGTTTTCTGTAATTGTTTGCAGTGAAGCTTTTTGGAAATAAGAGATGACCACTTCCGCTAATTCTAACTTTTAGGGGATGAAAATGAAGATATACATGCATGGATGATCAGTGTGGGGTTTTCGTTTCTGACTTGTTAGCTTTAATAATTCAATTTTCCTTCTTAAGATCCTCATACGAGTCTTCGCCACTCCCACAAGTCTCACAAATTGGATAGCGAAGGGATGTGCATAAAGCAAGCTGACCACTGGATAACAAGACAGGTGAGTATATTTTGTTCCAAATGTAGTTGAAATATACTTTTCATCCTGCAAACAAATCAGCTTTTTGGTGCATATGATGCCCTTTCGCTTTGATTAGTGGAGAGATGTGTTTGTTGATGGATGGAACATATACCATTCGAGAGATTCACTATTATTACCTGCAAAATTCAAAGCAAATGATTAGCTTTTGGCAGAGAGAGAGGGGGTAAAAATATGATTTTGGAAATTTGGAACGGGGGAGGACACCATAGAAAGATGGGTATATAGCTAGGAGCAATATAGTACTACTAGTAGTCTATATAAGATGTTAATAAGATTGGGAGGGATGGGAGTTGAATGGATCTTGTTGGCAGCTTTCTTTAGAGAGAGAAAGGCATGGGCAAAGGGGTCAGTCAGGGCCAAAAACTGAAACAGCGTGGAGCCCAAGCTCCGTTGGTTGGGCAAATCTGCAGCATACACTGACGCGCCTTACAGTGCATACACACCCACTTCTGATGGATAAACTGTAGCATGAAACGACATTTCAATCAGTCTTTGACCATCTCTCTCTCTCTCACACAAACAGCTTTCAAAAATTCAGCCCTGCAATTTGCTGTTGTAGTGATTGCAAGGCATGTATGCAATATTTGCGAGTGTTCCCAAGAACTATAATGATGATGAGGAATACTATGAGAAGAAAAATAGGGGACAAAATTTAGTGATTTTCCCTCTCTAAGAAACACCGCAGAGTTTTAGCAGGCCACATGTGTCAGTTGATGGCCCCCGGGGCATACCAATTTCTATGTGTACTGTTCTATATCACTCTCCAGATCAACCAACAGTATTAACTGAGAAAAAATCAGAACCAATTCGCATTTATTGACATTTAAACTTACCCTTTAGCTGGGAAGACCCCCCCCCCCCTGGGGCCATTGTTCTTCCCATTAAGCAACTGACCTTTCTGGCTATCTTTTACATACATATCAGTGTTATCACCTTTTTTTATTTTTCTTTTCTGCAAAATTGCCATGGCTTTGAAAATTACTATCTTTTAAAACAAATAAATTACCCCAAGTACTTATATACGTATTAACTCAAGCATTCATGTACGTGCATGATCTGTCAAGAATCCTCTTAATTACAAAATGAGAAGTTTTATGGGTCTAACTCCAAGATAATTCTTCAAGATCTTTGAATTTCTTTAATAGAGGAAAGAAAAGGTTCAACATGCAGATTAACAGAAGCTCATTATTCTTCTTCTTTTTTTCCTGTCTAAAAGTTGAAGACAGCCTTTACTACTTAAAATCCCAAGGCAACCTACCTTAGTGTATTTTTTTTCTGATATTTTCCCATTATCTAAGTTGTTTTTTCAACATCAGTTTTATAAATTATACTGCATTTTCCCATGGCCTTGTCAAGGAGACCAAGCATCCTACGAGAGAATATATATAGTATAAATAATTTTTTTTTTATTTTGCCTCGTATTGATATTCCAATACACAAAGGAGACAGCTTTGTCTCCCCATGGGCTCGAATCACGACCTTTTTTCTACAAATTCTTAATAAATAGGGACACCAATCCCCTCCACTCAATATTTTAGAAAGATTTTTTTTTCTCTTCTTTTCGTGAAATTCAAGGTATATTACGACAAGAATACCATGTTTTCTTATGAAATTAACGTAAAATCCAGGGAACTTTCACCTAATTTGCAGATCCACATATCATTTTTAAGTGGTCCATTTAAATTTTTTCAGTAAGTGCTGATGCACTGCAAACAAAAAACTTTTACTCTGGTAAGTTAAAACTTCATTATTTTCTTATCAACAAAAAAAAAAAAAAACAAAATTGAATATCATTATTAGATAAAGCACAAATTTGATCACTTTAGCCAAAAAAAATCTTGAAAGGAATACCAAAAAAAAAAAAAAACCAATTAAAGTACTTTTTTTAACAATTATTATTCAAATCTAATGCTAGTATAAATCATGGTGAATTGTGGATGGTGACGCATGTCATTATATATTAAAAAAAAAAAAAAAAGGTATGGACACCAAAGAGCTAATGAAATTCACTTATTTTTCAGTGAAATGATGAGCAATGTCTTCCATGTACACATAAATACTACATGACCCAAAAAAAATATATGAACCAAACTGCAAGAAAGGGAATTTTGAGGTAGGTCTAACCCTCAAAGTTACGAGACAACTTTGTTTGAGAGGCCCCAACAAGCAAAAGGAAAAGGGGAAAAAGGTTGAAGAAATAATCTTGTCTCATGTAATCTTGTCTCATAATCACACTCACCTTTGAAAAAGGAAAAAATAAAATGAGATAAAATTATTTTTAAAAAAAGGAAAAAAATTATAACAAGGGGAAACAAAAAAAATCCAATTCATTTGGACTATACCATCTAGAGATATATGATCTCTTTTTGCCATGATCATCATTATCCATGACCAAATTGCTTTTCTTTGATTCAATTTCTTTTTTTATGCTAAAGTTTAGTTGCTTTGGGTGCTAGGAGATTCTCCAAGTAGTAGGTATTTTGCATTTTGGTAGCTATCATTAGAATAGGGGAATATATAGCAAAAAACTTGAGGGAGAAGAAATGGGTGATCAGCATATACTTATAAACTTAAATAAAACATAGAAAACAGCATAAGAAAAGGAGAGAAAGGAAGGCGATTTAAAGAGAGCAAAGAAAGGGCATATCAAGGCTTTTGTTTCTGCTCATCAAGGACAGCAGAAAAAGTTAAGTTTGAAGTTCATGGCAATCAAATCAAAATGAATGGGGCATAATCCACTTTGTTTTAATATTTTTAAAATACTATTTTAATCAGGCAAGTAATCCAATTTAAGGGTGAAGTTGTTCCAGTTGTTGTATATATATTTATTACTAATAATGAATGTTTTCTAAAGTATTTTAAGTCTTTTTATAGTATTCAAAGAATGATATTTGGTTATTGATTAATAGCTTCTTTATTTGGAATTCAAATAATATGAACATTGGATATGTTGCTTCATTTCAAAAGTAATGATTCTTCATCAAAATCATGTATGTTCATTGAGAAATATTTTAAACAAAAAGTGATAATTTTTCGTTCAAGTTATGTACGTTTATGGAAAGATATTTTAAATATCTTTTAAGGCTTATAAATATTTCCAAATAGTTTATTTTAAGATACTTCTACAATCTTTCAAGAATCAAATCATTCTCTCTCATTCTCATTTTCTAATTTATGGTTCACATGTATTTAAGAGATTCCTGAAGTGTAATCTTGATTTTTTTTTTTTTTCGTTTAGACATTAAATCCTAGATACGTTTTCCAGGGTTTCTTAACACTTTGGCCAATAAATTATATTATTCTAAAGAAGTTTCTTAAAATGTCTTATCATTTTTTTTTTCCTTTCATTGATTACATTAGTCCAATTCCAGGTACCATCATAGTTGCAAAGAGAACCTAATAATATACATATGCAAATCTTAAGTTAAATAAAACCCAGAATTATGGACATTGAATAATAGTTTATTTCTTTTCATTTTTCTTAAATCCAAAGTATGCTCTCTGTATTTTTAACAAATGATGGGTTATGTGTGTGTGTGTGTGTATATATATATATATATATATATACCTCTAACAAATGATCAAGTGTAATTTATTTGAATGACATTATTAGACATCTTTATATTAATTAATTATATAGTAAAAAATTGTGATGGATTGATGGTTAATTGTTATAACTCTTAGTAATCTAATCAGATCAATGGCTAGGTCTGAATGCTTTGGGGGAACCATGATTAAAATCGTAGGACCCATGAAAAAAAAAAACTTATAATTACCATGATAATTTTATAATTTTTTTCTCAAAACAATTAATAGATCAGCAAAATGTAAAGAGGAAACTTTTCTTTCAAAAAAGAGCACTTTCACCAGCTTCCTAGAAGGATGGCTATCCTATCCTTTCGAATGAATTCGTATATCAAAAAGGAAAAAGGAAAGGTTGGAAAGAAAAATGAGAAATTTCCTCATTCTGTTGTAGTAAGCCTAAATCCTAAAGTGATATAACCTATCATTCGTTAACCATATGATAAATCCTAATGTTATTCTTCTTGGCAGTTTTTAATTATTTAAGAGATTGTCCTTTAAATCAATTGACATTTCATTGAAATTAGTACTTAAAGTTTACGAGTTCGATAGAACTTACGAGCGTAATGTCATCCTCACTTAGATAAGTAGTAGGATAAAAAGGTTTAAGGTTGACTAAAATTTTAATATATATATATATATATATTATATTACAACATATAATGTTAAATGATAAAAATAGCTTATGTAGATACTTAGGTGGATAATCTCTTTTAATGACACATAGGATAATATTTATATTATTTTATTTATCAAATAAATTTTTTAATAAATTATTTAAATTGAAATCAAAATCTATCTGAAATTAAAATTTTTGTATAAATTTTGAATTTAAATATATTAAATCATAATTTATTTTTTCTTTTTAAATTTAATGAAAGTTCCAAATATATATACTTAATAAAATTTTATTTTCTGTCAAATCATTCTATTCAATAAATTATTTAAATTTAATAATTTTTAGATAATTATTTAAATTCAAATCAAAATATATCAAAAATTAAAAATTATTTAATAGATTATTTAAATTTAATACATTTAGATAAGCTAATAAATTATTGACTAGAAAGCATGTATTTTTAAAATATTAAGAGCTTGCATCTTTATATGAAAATATGAGACATTTGACTATTGATAAAAAAAATTAGATAAAAATATGCTTTTGTTTTGAAAACAAATATAATGTTTTATTTATGTTCTAATTCAAATATTTTTATATTATATATTTGGTTAATTTATTTGTTTCTCCTTAGTCCATAACTTTTTTAAATTTTGTTTAGATTGATTATAATTAACGTTTTATATTATATTTATTTTTTGTTTTATTCATTTCCCCAATATTTTTATTCTCTATTAATTTATTAACATATTTCTTCTTATTATTGTATACCTTTAATCTTGATAAATTAATACGTAAACTTATATTCTCTGTTTCCTTTTACTATACTTTTTATTATTGAATTTATTTGTCTACAATGGATTGTATGAGAAGAATAATAATCACTACCATATCTAACCCACAAAAAATGCTATCAATTATATTAAAAATAATTTAAAATAAAAAATATTTCAAAAAAAAGGTTTTTAAGCATAACATAAAGAATTATTGTTTCCCTTTTATCTAAAAAATAACTTTATTTTGTTGACATATATAGAAATAATTGTTAGCTCAATATATTTGTGTAATAATTACTTGAAGTATGTCAAAAATAAGAACTAATAAAAAACAAATAGTTATGACCAAATTAATAATTGCATTTTGTTGTTCAATCAAATATATACATACATTAAATCAACATTATGATAAAAACAATTATTAATCTTAACTATTTGAATATTAATTCTTGATTTTTTGTCAAACAAGAAAAAAGCAATAGTAAAATTTTTAGTATTTAACAAATGAATGAAGAAAATAATTTTTTACAAAAAAAAGATTTTTATAATTTTTGAAAATTTACAAAAGTTTTAAGCTTTTTTTTATAAGGACAGTATCATTTATAATATATTATGTATAAATTATCATTTAATTGTAACTTAACATTTATAAATGTATGATTATATATTAGATCAATAATTAAAAAATAAATTTAAAATTTAAAAATTTTAATAAAAAATATCGTGCATCATACAGGTTAAAAAAGCTCGTTATATATATATATATATATATATATATATATATATATAAGAGGGACTAGGGGTATAATCAATCAAATTCAAGTAGATATAGTATTAAGTTCAAGTTCGAGCTCGATTTGAAATTCAAAATTTGAAACTCGGTTCGAACTCGTTTTTCTTTTCAAGTTCGACTAGAAATAGAAATTGAGCTACTTAAGCTCGCTCGATTAGGCTCGATTAATATGTAAAAATAAGATTGATTCTTATATTCAACAAAAACTTGATTATTTGTACTCGAATTTGAGATATTTTATTAATTAAAATAATAAAAATATATTTAAATATAAAGACTCGATTAGGCTCATAAACTACTTAAATCGAGTATAAGAATGCTCGAACTTGACTCGATCGATGAGTCAAGCTATTCAAGCTTAAGTTCGACTTGATAATAATCGAATCGAATTCAAGTTTTATTATAATCGAATCTAAGTAGCGTACGAGTATTAATGTATCATTTATATTTCTAAAAGGGACTGGACAAAAGCTAACTACTGGACTAGTCCATTTACAGACTTGCCCAAAAAATCATCACATAGGCCCATGCTTATTCAATGTGAGGCCTAATTGTTGTGTTTTCCTTTTTTCTCTTTTTATTTTTTTTTTGGGGGGGGGGGGGGGGGGTTTGGGGTGGGGGTCTGGTTGATATTATTCTTTCACTGTGAGTGCATGTTGGGGTATTTTCAGGGATTAATCAATACTTATTAGGTCTGATGATGCATCTAACAAACAGTCCCTCTTCCCAATAAAGCATAAGAGTCATTAAATTATTTTTTTTTCTAGCAAATGTCTTTAGGTCAGCCACACATGGACTGTCATGGGGCACCTAAAGTAAAGATTAGGAAGCCAAAGTTCTCCAATGTTTGTACTGTTTTCTTCTTCATACCAAGCAGCCGTTAGACAAGGACAATGTTGTCCTCTTCCATTTTCTTTTATGTGGAAGATTTGAGATTGAAACACTGCTCTGCTTTAGGTGATGGCATCTTTATCTACCTTTCCCATACCCCCTTTTCCCTACAACTTTGGGACATCCAATGAAAACCTCACCTTTTTGCTAAGAAGGAAAGATTACCGCAAACAGGCTTTAGAACCAACAAGAAAATCTTTGTGAATTAATGTTCCAACAGTATGACGTGTTTGGGGATTGTAAAACCTTTCAAGTCTAGTCCACATAAAATAGCCTTTTCTTTTCTTTTCCATGTTGAAAAAATTCTCTAGTTATTTATGTGAATAAGACTCCAGTTTCAATCACAATCTAAACAGAACTGAATTTATGCATTTTCATTACCAATTCTTCATGCCTCTTGAAAAAAAAAAATAGTATACTTTTTCTAGCCTTGTGAGGGTAGGCAGGCAGTCATTGAGGGGTATGTTTTCCTAAATTTCAGTTACATTTCGATAGATTTTAAGATGTCACATGAAATGTAGGAAAAAAAACATCATTGCATTTCCAGTTTCTTGATAGGAAAATTTCTTAGTACTAGATTTTATTAAGCAAATAAGCTGTGTGCCATTGCTCCTTTTATTATGAACCTGGTGTATATTTGAGTTTGAACTTCTGAACTAATCTGGCTACTCAAAGCAAATACTATTGCTTGACATTGAAATTGAATGATTTCAGGTTGTCACCGGATGAAGAACATAAGATACGCAAGCAATTGGATTTGATTCAAAGCTCTTGTATTTCAATTTGTAATCTCTCTTATCAACATTATCCATATTATATTCATGTTAACTCTTTCAAGGTGCATTTTTTTTTCTTTCAAAAGGGTTTTCGAGTTACATAATAAGAGATAATCTTTTCTCGCTCATAAATCTTATTCTGTCAATCTCAAGGTTTGAACAAAATAACCAAAAGAACTATGAACTTGAAACTAACTATATAAAAAGCTCAAAAAAGTTTACTTTTAATCAGAAGGCTTCATAAATGATAACATATCACCTACAATTATTGTAGTGTAATTGATCAATCATAATTTAGCATTTATTTTTAAGTGATGGATCCCTATAAAATTATTATAAAAAAAATTGTAAATGAAATGCTACGTCGATAAATTTCCTTGTTCATTTCTAGCAGGATATGTTTCTGGGTTATATAAAAATTGGGCCTCAAGCCTTATGAAGCAAATTGGGCCTGAATATATTACTGCACTGCTTTCTAGGACTGTCTTAAAGTCATACATCCATTGGACTGGGTTGGGTTGGAAAAAACAATTTGTTAGGTTTTTTTTTTTTTTTTTTGTTAATCGTATGAAAAAAAAAAGGATTAAATTTAATTTCTATTTCATTTTCAATATTTGGTATTATGGTAAGTGTATTGGACCTTTATAAATGGTCCTAAAAATTTTTAGTAAGATAAATTTTTTTTTCAAGAATTGAATGTTTTAAGAAGAAATATATTTATTTGATTAGTTAATCTTGAAAATGGCTCTTCTGCTTGAAGGTCAAACTACCTTATGAATTAAGTAGGCCTTCACCAATATCCAGTACTGTCATCCCTCATAGAACCCCAGATGACCGTCTAACAAAGACTGGTTATGTGAAGCTTTCAGCATTGTCACAGGTAGTAATTGATTAACTTTTTTTTTTCTTTCACGCAAAAGTGATTGTGAAAGAAACGGTCTGGATTTGCGGAACAACCCGGTGATTTTCCACTCCTATTTTTGTCGTTGAATATTTTTTTTTAATTTGATGAAATTTCTGTCCTTAAATTTCTTGTCTCAAATCATTGTGCTGGGAGGTCTTGTGAAAGCTTTGTTTTTAGTTTTTCGCCATTAATACATGCTATAGCTTAATCTAATTTGATCCATGAAATAAATCTTTGACAATCTAAAATATAACATATTGACATGATACGAATATGAGATGAATAAATGATACAAAAATAATAATTTAAAATTTTAATAATATCTATATATAAATTTAAAAAAAACATATTTTAATTTTTATATTAAATTATAACATATAATATTTATATAATATATTATGAATATGCGAATTTTAATATTTTACGTTACTAATATATATGAATTGCTGTAATAAGACTATTGATTGCCTTAGTCTTGTCCCCTAACCCATATGTTATGAACTATTGGAAATGGTCTGATGCTTTTCTGGATAATAGTCTTACACTCATAATAGTAGAACCAACACAATATCATAAGCCTTTACTAACTGCACAAAACTTGAAATTGAACACGGTTCATATATACCAATAAAATTATTTATAAAAAATAAACAATAGTCAATACAAAATTTTATTAATAATCACAATAACAATAAATTTAATACAATGCACAACCACTCAAAAAAATGATGAAAACCAATGTAACTCACTGCTTCATAAGAGCAAGAAGAGAGATAATAAGAGATAATGTAACAGCAACACTGGAAACCGGCTGAGAGAAGGCAGCTCCGGTGTCCATTGACGGGGCAGGCGCCGTTGCACTGTCCTGAGCTGATACAGTACTGGTGGCTACTGAGAGGACAACGGCAACAAAAATGATCATAATGGCCTTAGAGAAGCAAACTTTTGCCATTTCTGAAAACTAAATGAAGAAATGATTAAAATTAACGAAAGAAGTGAGAAAGTTACTCAAATTTCTTACTGTTAGACAATATTGAAGGCAATACAACATTTCAGGGTGTGGGGGGGTATATATAGGAATGTGGGGTATGGTGGACCAACGAAGAAATGAAGTGGAACCAGCTTGGAGACTTGTTCACAAAGGCCCTTTGAACAGCTCAAATTGCGGGTGGTTGGTCTTTGATTGGTTCTCAGAATGGACAACGGCCAGTTGGAACAAGACACGTTGCAAACGTTAGTTGTTGTTTCAAGATTTATAGGTGATGTGGGTTGGAATTTTCTCATGCAAGAATGGGAAACCTTACCCAACACCATGTGCCGTGTGCAGCTACAACAAGGCGACTCGGTCTCTAACAACCACTTTTTTGTTTGATCATTAAACATATCCTCATAAATGAATTATCCTTGAAAAGAAGAAACCTTTCTATATAGGTTACAAATACAATTCCTTCAAGATTAATGGAAAGCTCTGCATTACAAAACCATGAAGTAATAAAAAGAGAAAACGACTGAAAACCTGAATGAATGCAAATAGAAAGGCCTAGAAACTTTGGCTTTTTAGCTTTGTCTTATTTTCCAGGAAAACATTTTCCTTGGAAACTAAGGATGTAAGTAGTCAAAGTCATTATGCTTTTGTTATTATCTATGAATTATTGCACCATTAAGAAAATACTTTCATTTGGCTTTCTTCCTACTCTAAGCTAAGCATAAATAAATGAAGGGAACAATTTTTATTTTTTTTTTAGATTTGCAAGACATTGTATTCAAGAGAAAGAATTATATAAAACAATTATGTCATGTCAACATATATTTTTTTACATTTAAATTATGTTACATAATTATATTATTGAAAATTTTTAATTATTTATTATAAAATAATTAATTAACTTATTTAAATTAATATTCACCATTTAATTCTCATGAGACTTGTAATAAATGATTGATTTTTTCAAATAATATAATTACATGACATGATTTAAATATATAATAATTGTTTTATACAAACCTTTCTCTTGTGTTCAAAGCATTATTATTTGTCCTATATTAATTATTGATATATGGAATTTGATTATAAAATTAAAAAACATTATAAAATTACACTGACAACAGGACTTGTAAATTATAATAGCTGATATCAAACAAAAGATGATGTATATATTTTCTTAAATACTCTAGATTGCACAACTAATTATCTTGCCTATTCTTCTTTTTAGTTGATACATGGAATTTGATTTACAAAAGGAAATAGATGTTGTACTCCCAATTTTTTCTCAGTTTGTAACTCAATTTTAAAATCTCCGAATTGTTTGTGACCTTGTCGAGGTGTAGTTTACAGATATTTTTACACATGAAAATTATATAATTAATTATTAAAATGAAATAATCATAAACTAGAGCTATTAATGGGTCGAAATCAAGTTCATGGGCGTAGCCCAATTCCGAACAAGTCCAACACATGACTTTGAGAGTCAAGTCAAGCCAAGCCTAATCCGAATAATAATTAATAAAGGATTTCATTTTAATTTTAAATATTGGTATAAATATTTTTAATATTTTAATAATAAATAGAATTTGAACTGACGGGTCAAGATTTAAGAGATGTAAACCATGGATGCCTGTAATTCATTACACAAAAGGAATATAATTACTCCCAAAAAATAAAAAATTCACACTAGAAGCACTTTATTCGAAGAATCACCTTCATTACAATGGTCTAATGAAGTAACAAAGAATGAAATCGGGAAAAAAAAAAAAAAAACCAATAGAGAAGAGCCAAACAAGCTCTTTTTAATTTAATGCTTCAAGAAAGCAAGAAGAGAAACGATCAAAGAGAAGCCAACAGTTGCGCTAGAAACGCCCACAGAGAAAGCGGCTCCAGCGTCTGGGGCTTGTGACGGCGCCTCGCTAACCTGCGCCGAGGCGGCGGTTAAGAATGCCATGACCAAAGCCACCAAAAGAGCCTTCAACACGCTAACTTGCGCCATTTCAAAAAGAGAGAAGCAGAGAAATTTTTATTTTCTACTTTTGCTCTGAAATTGTAAGAGAATTTTCTTTGTATGAATTTGGGGTTGGGTATGGAAAGGGTGGTATTTATAGGGGAGTGAAAGCCGCGTGGGGCCTACGGAGGGAGAGTGACAGCTGGGTAACGTTCACATAACAGCTATTAAATAAATTGAGTGAACAGAAGTTACAGCATAGAGGAGATTTGTGAACTGCGCAGTTAGAATCGAAAAGATTGTGCTGTTGTGGTCGGAAGCCAATTGGAGGTTGACACGTTTGTCTGAAAGTTGGACGGATGAATCTATGTCGGTGAACGACATTGCAACCTGGAAGCCCCGTGGGGTTGATGAAGTTTGGGAACGTGATAATTAATTCATGCTATGTTATAACATATACTATATGATCATTTTTGTTGATACAACTACTATAATCATTTTGGACATGTTACTATGGCATAAACATGTCAATGTACTCGATTGGTTCAAAAATTTAAAATTTCAATTTAAAATTTTGAATTCAAATTTTATAACGAGCAAAATAAAATAATTTATACAATGAACCTAATATGATTTAAAAGAAATAGGACCACTCTCCTTTTATTTATTTATGTATGACAGCCAATCACAGCAATTATATTACAAAATTAAATATACAATTATGGATTTTGATATTTAATTTTAAAAGAATCGATTAAAATTATTTATTTATTTATTATATTATTTGAATTCAAGAATAAGAATTAAATACGTACTCATTTTTTAAATTTTTTTCATATATTTAAATTATCTTACTTTCATAATCACATTTATCACAAATGTATTGAATAATAATGTTTCAAAAAAAATAAAAAATTCAAATAATTAACATAATTTATTGGGATTTTATGAAAACAAATTTAAAACAATCATAAAGTGTAAAAAATAAGTATTGGTTAAATATAATTATATGAATATAGTATATAATATAATTTATTTGAGGATTCAAGGGCTCCGCTTGTGGGCCATTACAAAGTATATATCACTAATTTGTGAACACAACAAAGATATCTAAAAATTTGGAAACAAATTAAAAAAAAAAATGATAGCACCCAATAATATTAATTATCTCATGGCAGAATAGAGGTCTCCCCTCATGAAACCTTCACCAATGAGGTGAAAAGGGTGGCATCCCATAACTCTTGAAACTTTGAATCAATGCAACAACAAAGCAAATCAAAGATACCAATATGGAGAACACGCCACCACAACGGAAACCGGCAAAGTAAACCCCGATCAGGTGTCCATTGCTGGAGAAGGAGTGATATCTGTGCCATGGTTCCGGATACGTAAAACAGTGCCACAACAAACATTGCCATCACAATCTGAGTTGCAGAGATCCCAAACCCTGCCATTGACGCTTAACACAAAATGTAGAGACGACGAGAGAGGGGAAATTAATTGAGGTTAGAATTGTTTGGTTTCTGTATGAATTGTGCAAATGTACTAAGCCTAGAATTTATAGGTATGATGTGAAATTTCCTTCAAATTTCGGATCCACAAATGTGAGAACTTATAATAACGATTTCATTTCCATGCCTTTTAGGTCACGGCTTGCATGTGGAAACCCAGAAAACGCTTTGTTTGACTGATATAAACTTGGAGATATTTATGTAGCCTTTTTGTTGAATTTTTCTGTAGCATTTTAACTTTAAATATTAATATAAATATTTTTAATATTTTAATAATAAATAGAATTTGAACTGACTGGTCAAGATTTTAGAGATGTAAACCATGGATGCCTCCAATTCAGTACACAAAAGGAATATAATTACACCCCAAGAAAAAAAAATCACACTAGAAGCACTTTATTCGAAGAATCAACTTCATTACAATGGTCTAATGAAGTAACAAAGAATGAAAGAATGAAAAAAAAAAACAGAAAAGAAAAGAAAAAACAAAACCAATAGAGGAGCCAAACAAGCCCTTTAATTTAAGGCTTCAAGAAAGCAAGAAGAGAAGCGGATCAAAGAGAAGCCAACAGCTGCGCTAGAAACGCCCACAGAGAAAGCAGCTCCAGCGTCTGGGGCAGGTGACGGCCCCTCGCTAACCTGCGCCGAGGCGGCGGTTAAGAATGCCATGACCAAAGCCACCAAAAAAGCCTTCAACACGCTAACTTGAGCCATTTCAAAAAGAGAGAAGCTGAGAAATTTTTATTTCCCTTTTTGTTCTGAAAGAGAATTTTGTTGCTTGGAATTGGGGTTGGGGAAGGGAAAGTATGTATTTATAGGGGGAGTGAACGGCGTGTGGGGCCTACAGAGGGGATGGGTGACAGCTGGGCAACGTTCACATAACAGCTAATAAATAAATTGAGTTAGTGGAAAGAGGAGATTTGTGTCGTACACAGCTGAAATTGAAAAGATTTTTGCTGTTGTGGTCGGAAGGCAATTTGGAGGCTGACACGCTTGTCTGAAAGTTGGGACAGATGAATCTTACGTCGGTGGAACGACATTGGAACTTTGAAACCCTGCGGGGTTGATGAAGTTTGGCAAGGTGATAATCAATTCATGTTGTGTTATAACATATACTAGATGATCCATTTTTGTTGATACAACTATTATAATCATTTTGGACATGGTACTATGGCATAAACATGTCAATGTACTCTATTGGTTCAAAAACTTAAAATTTCAATTTCAAATTTTATAATGAGGCAAAATAAAATAATTTATAAAATAAACCTAATGTGATTCAAAAGAAATAGGACCATTCCCCTTTTATTTATGCATGATAGCTAATCCTAGCGATTATATTACAAAATTAAATATATAGTGATAAATTTGACATTTAATTTTAAAAAAATTAATTAAAATTAATATATATTTATTTATTACGTTATTGAATTTGAAATTAAATGCCATATATGATTATTTTCAACAACAAATATGATTATTTTTTTTAAAATTTTTTCAATATATTTTAAATGTTCAACCTCATATATATTATAATACAATATTTAAAAAAATCCGAACAATTATATATTATTATTATTCAATTATTTATAAAGAAAAAAAATTAAAATCAATCAAAAATATGAGAAATAAGTATTTGGTTAAATATAAATGTATAACAAATATATATTTAATTTTATTTGAGGCTTCAAGGCTCTGCTTATGGTCTGCCATTGCGAATGTATATCACTAATATTGTAACATAACAAAGATTCTAAAAATTTGGAAACAAAATCTTTAAAAAAAATGATAGCACCCAATATTATCTCTTAGCAGAATAAAGGTCTCCCCTCATGAAATCATCACCAGGGAGTCTTCAGGTGGCATGTCATAGTCTTGAAACTTTGAATTCACTGCAACAACAGAGCAACCAAAGATAGCAATATGGAAGAACACACCAACACTCCGGAAACCAGCAAAGTAAACCCTGCTCCGGCGTCCATTGCTGGAGAAGGAGCGATATCTTGTGCTATGTTTCCGGATACGTAAAACAGTGCCACAATTAGAGATGGCAAATGAGTCGGGCCGGGTCGGGTCAGTTTTTGCTCGTCCCAAATTCGATCGAATTTTAAACATCTGATAATTTTTTTATTATTTTTATACACGAATTCAATCCGATCCGACATTGTATAAAATCATATCTTATCCGAAATTAATAAAATATTATTTTTAATATAAATATAAAATTAAATATATATAAATAATTATAAAATTAAATAAATACTTAAAAATTATTTTTATATATATCATATCAGATTTGCTTAAAACTCGACCTCGACTCGATTTCGATTTTTTTTTTTATGCCACTCAACCTGATACTTGTTTTTTAAAAAAAAAATTAACTCTAAAAAATCGGATCGGGTCAAAACCCATCGATTTCAAGTTTTTTTGCCTTCTCTAGCCACAACAAACGTTGCCATCGCAATCTGAGCTGCAGAGATCCCAAACACTGCCATTGACGCTTAACACAAAATGTAGAGACGACGAGAGTAGGGAAATTAATTGAGGTTAGAATTGTTTGGTTTTTGTATGAATTGTGCAAATGTATAAAGCAAGCTTAGAATTTATAGGTGTGATGTGAAATTTCCTTCAAATTTCGGATCCACAAATGTGAAAACTTATACTAACAATTTCATTTCCATGCCTTTTACGTCACGGCTTGCATGTGGACACCCACAAATTCTTTATATCACTGATATAAACATAGAGATGTTTTTGTAGCCTTTTGTTGAATTTTTCTGTAGCATTTTAACTTGATCAATGGACTAAGCAATTGGGGGAACACAGGTTTTTAGTTAAATTTGAAAATTTATATATATTTACATCATATAAAATATTAATAATTCATATATTTATGTTATATTTTACACAAAAATTATAAATCACAATTCGTATTGATACAAAAATATAAAATATTTTTTTATTTTATTAAATTTATTTTTAATTTTTACTAAAATTGTAAATTATTTCACATTCATATCTTTTTATATAATTTTTATGTCATATTATCATATATCATATTTTGTATTATCACACCTAATTATAATATACTCTCGAATAAATTTTTTTTTTTAAGTATGTTTTCGTTACCCGCGTGCGAACCTCCCTTTTGCCAGCTAAATTTGTCGTGGAGAAAAAAAAATTTGTGAGCTTTCACTATGATACTTGGGGACGCAAGGAGTTTTTGGACCCCGACTCCTTTCTTCTACATTATTGATGGGAAATTAAATATCAAATCCATAGACAAAACTAGAAGTTATTAAAAGAATTTCTATTCAACCTACATGGAAATGTTATATCCAAACTACTAATTGTGTGAAATTATGGAATCTAAAACAAGTTTGGATAATCCACTGATTTGTATACAATATTTACGAATAATGTATAGAATTATCAAATTTGTTATATAATTATTTAAAAATTTATATTTAATTTATTATCAATATATAAATTTTATATATTATCAATAAATAAGATAATGATATCTTATTAATGAAGTGAATCAGATAATATCACTTCAATAATGAATAAATTTTTAAAAAATATTAATTTTTGTATATTAATGATATAACATAATTTAATTTATTGATAGTTTATAAAATTTATACACTAATAATATATTAAATATAAATTTATTATTTAATTTAATAATAAATATAAGATTCTGATTAAAGTATTTAGAAAAGTTGACTTTCTCTGAGTTTCATTTATCAATCTCTTCAACTTGAGGAAAATGGTGTGTCCTTTTCATTGCAATGGTGTCTTTGAGTGATTGATTGATTATTATAACCACAGGCAGCCATTGTTAATATATTAATGGAAAGTAATAAAGGTGAGAGGTCTTTGCTTTAATTGTGTTCATTATGGAATTGGGTGCGTACCCAAAAAAGAAGGTAAGCTGCCATTGTTGAAGAGCCTGGCTGGAAAAATATTGCTGGGGAAAACTAGACGTTGAGCTCCATCGATCTGTTTTGTGGACCTTGTGTTTGTCTGGACTGTTCATTTTTCTGTCAAATCTAAAAAGAGAATAACCCTATCCACCTGTTAAGGGTTATTTTTGAACCAAAGGATAAATTAATTTTTTTATTAGAGAATGTCAATAAATAATTTAAAAAAATTTAATTTTTAAATCGATATATTAATTAAGGCTTAAATATATATTAGAAAAGATATAGTATTTTTTATCAATATAATATGAATATTATCAAATTGACTTAAAATTTTACGCGTTTATGATAAATACGAGTAAACTATTAAATTCAAAGAATGATTTGTTGAAATATTAATTGTACAAAAAATTATATGAAAGTGTAATAATTTGTAAATTTATATATTAGTATAATTTCATAGCTCCTCTTCAGAGAGATCCACTTGGACTTTATAAAATAATATTGTCTTTCCATTTTAATGAGAAATGCAAAATTTAAGGGGCAAGTTGTTAAGTAGGTTTTGACAAAGGTTTGCACCACAAATTCATCTTTGCAAACTATCCCAAAATTTGGGGCCAATCTCAGTCCTCAAACCTTGCAAAACCAAGCATGTAAAACCGTCTTTGAGCTGAAAAAATCCGTTTCTTCCTAAAAATAGTCATGGATTTTACCTTTTAAAATCCCCTTAGCACCTCATTCTCCCTTTGACCTGCAAAAAGAATAAAGTAAAAACACCAACAAAAGCACCAAATAAAAATTTTCATCACCAAATAAAGGCAGGTCTCTCTGTGCGCTTATTCTTCTCCATCATGGACATGCAGAAGATCTCTTGCGCCGTCATTGTCGCTGCCGCCTCCATGAGCGCAGTCATGGCCTCCACTGACGCCCCAGCCGCTTGCTCCAGGCCCATCCACAGCCTCCAGCGCTGTATCCTCAACTTTGCTGTTCTTGGCTCCTTGGTTGGGGCCTCCTCGTTTCTTTCTTTGCTACTACTGCAGTAAGCCAATAAATTTATGAAAAAAATATGTATTGAAGAAGAAAATGAAGAATTATTAATGTAAACTAATTAGTAGGCCAAATTTGATTACTTGGGTTCAACTAATTGAAGATTATTTTCTTCACTTCATTGTTTATTGAGTTTCTTAATAATTTGCAATAAAAAGTTACTTGTATGTAGTATATTTCTGAAACTTGAGCGAATTCCATGAGGTTGGACGTAAAAGAAAAATCATGTGCATTCATAGTTTCCCTGGACTAGTCTGGAATTTGACCAGTTGCTTAATCATATTAAAACCTGAAGCCATTTTTTATGAGATGGAAAGAAATTCAAACAATGAACTTGTCACTGCATGTTGGAATGGTTTTGAGATAATTGGTACTTCTGAGTTCATTATAGTTTCTAAATTGAATTTAATAATTATTATTTTTGGATTTGGATGTATTGAGTTCATTATAGCAGCCTTCTAATGAAATGCACGTGTTTGATCTGGTAACACTAAAAAGGGTGTTAAGAATATCTTCATTATTTCCATCAAAACCAACCGTGAGTCAAAAATCTGCAAATTATGTTTGTTTCTAGAGTTTCTTCTCTTCAAGCAAACCACTCGGAATAAACACTTTATGTCAACAGATTAACAAAAAAAAAAAAAAAGATTTTCTAACAATAATGAATAAATTAATGCCAAGCGCATAATGAAAATCAGGTTCTTCCACGAACTTTTGGGGGGACATGAGGCTCTTTGTTAACCAAATTGCTGTTTCTCTAGATGAGACAGCGTCTTCCACAAAAGGTCGTAGAACACCAGCAAGCTCATCGATTTTGTCTTGCTTAAGAAGCCTAGCACATAGCTCAAGCAGAGACTCCAGAGCATCGGCTCTTTGTTTGACTTGGATTCTCCCACACACTCTTAATTTCATCAGCACGGAAGGCTGTAAGTCTACTCAGTAACGACACATCATTTGATGTCAAGTGAATTGGTCGGGCACCATCTTTCTCTGTTAGAAAGGAGCTAGAATCATATTCTGATGTTGCTCCTGCATCATTTTTACATGGAAGTACAGCTACTTTCTAATGACAAGTAGCTCGTGTCACCACCTTCTGTTTTTGCATTAGGACTACTTGTTTTATTTGAAGAGCATCTTCGATCTACATCAGTCTCATAAACAGTAGATGATGAACTCCATCGTCAGGGTACCCATCTTTATCATCACATCTTATACTCGAGATTGTCATTCTATTGGAATCCCCTGATCTACCAAGAACCTGCACGTCAAGAAACTCTTTTGCTGCTTCAAGAACCTGCATGTCACAAAAAGTCTCATCTTTTTTACTTATAGACTTTATATCAGCTTCTGGCAAGCTTTGAGTGTGCTCAGAAATGGGTTCTTCTTGTTGTGCAGAAGTGGGTTCTCGTTCATCACGCTGAGAATTGAATGCTATCTCTGAAGTTGACTCCACTTCAGCATCCTTTGAGGAATGCTCTTAAACTGAGCCTGTTTGTCTCCATTGCTAACACTCACTTCAGAATCAGTGGACTTGTCTTTGGAATCACTGATAGAATTAGATATTTTGACAACGCAGCTAGTAGGATCAACCCTCTTAGTGACAAGGTTGTCTTCTGTACTGGCTGTGGATGTTGGCTTCTCACAACTAGGAGAACTGCTTAGGTGTATATCAGCCATTGTCCGAAATGCATGTATATTTTCTTGTCCATTTGATACTCCAGTATCTTGAACCCCCCTGCCCTTTTCAATCCCAGGTTTGCTGGACAATGATTTTCTAGGTGACTTCTCCTTTGGGCTGTTTGTGGGCTTCATCGGAAGATAAACAGAAGATGGGTTTCTGCAGCGAAGGAGATGAGGCTGCAAATGGGGTACCTTAAGAGTTCAGGCAGCCTAAAATATTAGAATGCTCTGGG